>ML677326.1:1243627-1260076 GCA_007922305.1 Dermatemys mawii
TGCAGGGCTATGGCAGGCTGCCTGTCTGTGCTGGCTCCTCCACCCCACAAGCGGCCAGCAGGTCCAGCTCCTAGTCAGGGGGCCCAGGAGACTTCGTGCGCTGCTTTCACCTGCAGGCACCGCCCCGGCCAACGGCAGTGTGGAGCCAGCTCTCAGAGCGGGGGCAGCGTGTGGATTCCCAAGCCCCCCCACCCCATCCTGGGAGCTGGACCTGGCAGCTGCTTCTGGGGCACAGCGCGGTGCCAGGACAGGTAGGGACTAGCCTGCCTTAGCCCTGCAGCACCACGGAAGAGGTAGGGCAGGAGTGGAGTTTTGTGGGGAAGAGGCTGGGCAGGGGAGGTTCTGACACGTCCGCTGGAGTGTCCGTTTTTTAAATTTTACCACGTTGGCCACCCTCGAGAGGGCATGGGCTTGCTCCAGTGACACAGCGGACTGAGTATCTGAGCTGGGGGATGGACCCCAGGGATGTCCCCGTAAGCGTAGTGGTTATGTGCACACAAGACCTGGCCAGAGACCAGAGAGAAGGAGGCTCCTAATCCAATGATTAGGGGATACCGGGACTGTGTATTTGCTGATTAAGGTTCCTCACAAAGCTGACTGCTAACTGATACAGTTGCCAGAGTGGTTTCTTGGTGAATTCCTGCCTCCGCATGGCTGTGAAAGAAGTCTCTACCCCAAAGTGTGTGGGTGGATGGGGCGGGGGGATAGTTTGCAATTAACTCCTAGCAAGGAAAGCTCTCCTCACAATAGAAACCAGCCATGAAGCTCACATCCTATTGCCAGTGTTTTCAAGGTGTGGAGGTGTTTAGATCTTGTGGAGTGTGGCATCACAGCATATGAACACTAACAGAACCAGACAGAAGAGTTTAGGGGTCTGCCCGGTAAGGATATAATCACCCCCAAGGAGGGAATGCCAGATAATCTAGGAGCACTGGACAAATCACCACCACTTACATCACAAGTGTCACTGTGCTTAGCTTTGAAGAGAGACGACGAAGGGGCGGGGATATGATCGAGGTCTATAAAATTGTGACAGCTATGGAGAAAGTGGAGAAATAAATGTTATTTACTCTTTCAGATAACACAAGAACCAGGGGTCCCAAGGGACAAGGACACTGTAACACCTGCAGCAGGGGTGTGAGGCTTCCAGGGGCTCAGAGCTGATTTGGAAACTCTTTTGGGTGGGAAGGCGTTGGTCTTACCTTTTTCGGACTCTGTTGCTCCGTAAAGGGGTGGACTCCAACGATTACCTGGCCAGAGGGCCGAGTTGCTATCTGCCAGACGAACTGCCACTGCACTGGCTGGGGATGCCAGAGAGCTGGTACCCAGGAACCTAAGCACTAAACAGTGGCACCAGTAAACCAGCCCATTGCCAGCCCGAACTTCCTGATCTCTGCTGGTCCGGGTGGGGGAGCTGGCATCCTAGCTCTCCAAGCTACTTATGGCCTAGCAGTCAGGTAGAAGACTGCAGTATCCAACCACACTCCACCACAGGGAATCACATCAACTTTAAAAGGCAAAATGAGCAACAGAATGGTGGCATTTCAGGCCAGATGCAACAGGGAACATGCTTGTGTGTTATCTTGGTGATTTGTACACCCAGAGAATGATTTAACTTGACAGGAAGCCCTCTAATGACCTGCACTCCCTGCGGCTATCCAAAAACCATACGTCAGAGTGGAAACAACTTATGGGCCAGTGCTTATTTAACTTCAAAATCTCCCCAGCTCAAGCCCTTTCCACGGGAAAGAGTTAAATTGGGACTCATGCTGGGGAACTCGAATAAGACAGACCTGACCCGGAATCCTCTTCCCGTTGTGCTGGCACCTCTGGGGCATGTAGAGATGTAAAGTACCCTCTAGTCTGCTCCACCCCCGTCACAGAGGCCCGAGGCAGGAGGCACTTTGGTTTGGGTCTCCCAGCAAAATCAGAAATAGAGATGCACATTGAGTAGCCATCCTTAGGTAATGCAGTGGGGACGCCTGTACAGCCACTTGCTCCTCGGTGACCCAGTTTGACATTAGCTAGGAAGGAGGAAGTGAGAGATGATTGACCAGGAAGCTCCAGGAACGGAGAGTCAATGTGGTTCATGTCTGGTTATGGCTTAGCAGTCTCAGGCTATCGTGGCTCATTCTTTCTTCTGACGTAGCTGTTTATTGTTTTAAGTTAATTTTGTATCAGTTCAAGGTGCAAGATCGATGGCCCTGCACGCTGACTGTGCGTAGATAGATGCCCAATCCTGGGGGAAGGAATTATTCAACTAATCTCTAGGAATTATTTGGGGGCAGTTCTCCAGCCCATGTGAGACAGGACGTCAGATTAGATGATCCCAATGGTCCCTTCTGGCCTTGAACTCTACGCATCCCACAACGACGTCTCCTCGTTATCCACAGAGCAAGCATAGCATGGGCAGCAGCTGTGTACGGCTCTCCAAACTGACTGCTTCCCCAATGTGGTTTGCTACTTGCCTAGCCACTGTCAATGGCTCGTGTACTGTCGGCATCACAGCTCTGCGTTCCCAGCTCCGTCTCTCCTCTTGTGAGCCCCACCTCAAGGGCACTTCCGGCGTCCCCAGGCCTTTCAGGCCTCACAACCTGAGGAAGCATCATTCTGTGATGCCGCTGTTTGACCCTGCCTGGCTGGGCCCGTGATTAGAGTAAGGTGAGCCAGAGCGGGTGGGCCGGTACCCGGGCTATAAAGGGTCAGAGGGGAGGGCAGTGAGGCCAGCACTGGCAGGAGATCTGCATAGTGAAGCAGAGGGTGAAGGGATCCTGCAATAGTCCCCGTGGAAGGGAGTTGGGGCTGGGTAAGAGGAGCCAACTGATGGTTTTGTTTTCCCTTTGGGGGAGAGCAAAGCAGCTCTGCTCCTGCTGCTCAGGCAGCAGGGAAGGATGGTACCTCAGGCAGGACAGGCTGTGCCCAGCTTGGGGAGGGTGGAAGATGGGTTTTGTGTTTGGAAGTTAGTGTTAATACAAAAGCAGACCCCACGAAGGGCTGGGACTGGATGAGAAAGACTGTGTGGAGTTTGTTTAAGGAGGGGAAAACAGAGGCATCCCACGCCACGAAGGGGCATCCCACCATGTCACACTGCCATGGCTGGCAGGGGGTTTTCTGCCCAGATGCCAGAGCTCTCGGACCTAGAAGGGGAGCAAGTTCCAAATAGCCCACATCTGGTGCCCTTCAGGGCTTGCTGTAATAGTCACCCATTAGAGAGCATTTTCGGACAAGGTGGAGGCCCCGAACAGGATCCAGGGGGGCAAGGAGTTTTCTGCAGGTCTCTGGATGTTGAATGATCATTTTAATGCGGCTAGGATTTTTGTTGTATTATTATTGATTGTGGCGTGCTCCCAAACCTCCAGGCTACAACTGCATTGTTAACTTTCTGATCCAGAAATGCCCGCTGTAGAGGTCCACAAAGCAGGCTGCCCTTCCATGACTAAGAGCCGCCAGACACTGCATTTGCGAGGAAGCTCAGCTTTGGGGGTGCGTGCGTGTGTGGGGAGAGACAAGCAGTTCAATGCCTGTGTCTGGCTCTCACAGAGCTCTTCAGCCTGACAAGCACACGCTGGAGGAATGCGTGATGGGGTCATGCCCTGAATGATGTGAACATTCAATTTTTTTTTTTAAGTGAATGAATTGAAGGCTTCCAAGCTCTTGTGGTAACGAAAGGCTGATGGCAAAATTAACGCCAGCCAGGCCTGGGGAGAAGATTCTGGAGCCATGATAAGGTTTGTGGATGTGTTCCTGGACTGCAACTGCTTCACAGCATCACTAGGGTCACATCACTTCGTCACTTATGCTGAGTGAAGGCATCAGTTAACTCACTGTTCTTAAGGGAAGATGGGCTCGGTTGCTCTCCTGGTTGTGCAACTGGTGGCGGGAAGCTGGGCTGGGCTGGCCAATGCTGACAATTCCCCAAGTCAATGCAAGTGTGATATTAATAACAGATGCTCCAGTTATCCCCTTGATTTCCGTCATTCCACCAACTTGCACAAATGCTGAGAGTGGCTCAAATTTAAGTTCTGGAAAAGCATCCACACTTTGGCCAGCTTGCCTCACATGATTCTCCAAACCAGTTGAAATTCTTCCATGAAACCCTCAACAGGTCTAGTGACTTGAACCCTTCTACAAGTCTATAATCCAGGTGCTACTGGTCGTTGTATACTGGGGTAGGCAACCTATGGCACGCAAAGGTGATTTTCAGTGGCACTCACACTGCCCGGGTCCTGGCCACTGGTCCAGTGGGGTTGGGGGGGCTCTGCATTTTAATTTAATGTTAAATGAAGCATCTTAAACATTTTAAAAACTTTATTTACTTTACATACAACAATAGTTTAGTTCTATATTATAGGCTTATAGAAAGAGACCTTCTAAAAACGGTAAAATGTATTACCGGCACGTGAAACCTTAAATTCTAGTGAAGAAATGAAGACTTGGCACACCACTTCTGGAAGGTTGCCGACTCCTGTTCTATACCATGCACCAGGTGCTCCTGTGTTATGATGAACAAAGCTGGGAGAACCTTCTGAAAACTATTAATTCAGAGTATGAACCTCAAAGTAGAGTTAGAAAATCTAGATACAAGCACCCCAAAATCTGGCAGTGTTAGAGATCTGGAGTTTTGGTGAGGCTCGTTATCAAGATAGAGGACATTTACTAGATTCTAGGATGTATCTGGATTTGAGCTTTAATCACTTCCTAAGTCCAGCTCTGGATCACTGGTTTGGGGGCATCACTATCAGAAAAGGTTCAGACGTTCAGTTCAGATAAAGGACCAAACGTTCCAGTTTATCAGAATCTTGTCTGTAGCTCTTGGGCCTGCTAAACCTGGCCAGAAATCTTAGCTAAAACAATTCTTGTGGGCTTTCCAGTGCTATCTCTGTACGGATTGCTCTCTCTAGCTATCTGATACAGTAGTCTCCAAGAGCTTTCTTCTAGCTGCACCTGAATTACCAGTGTGGAGGAGGAGCAGCCTTCTCTGATATCTTGACTTTCTGATTCTGGCCCTCCAAATAAGAGGCAACCGTAACAAATGGAAATAAATAAATAAGACTTTGAGTGGGTGAGGTTATTGGGCGATTTGGTTTGAACTGAGTGTGTGCTAGGGATGGGGGCTATTTGAATAGGAACCAAGGTGAGCTGTCATTTGCCCATCTCAGTGTCCAGTTCCACCATGACTTTGAGTGCTGATGTCTCTCTCCACCCCTCCTTTTTTTGTTTTCAGACTAGATTTTTTGCCCTGTCTCTCTGCTTTTCCACTCCTGTTTCCTCCCAGTGTCTGTGGGACGCAGGCCCAATAGCAACGAGGCCCAGTGTAGGAAGACGTGATGTCTGACTGAGTTCAAAATCAGCTAAAAAGTGGTTGGCTTTGAGAGGGGAGTAATAGATGAGAAAGACCACACGACTATCTGACCATAGTGTATGAGCCAGAGCAATAAAACATCCCCCTGTTGCTGAACTGGAAGGGTCCCGGCAGTCTGTTTGGGTCTGGAATAAGAAGGTGGAAAAGAGGAAGGACCGACCAGTGGTTAGGCTACTAGCTTGGAACTTGAGAAATGGATTCAATTCTGTGCTTTGCCACAGAACACTATGCAACCTTGGACAAGTCACTTTGCCTCTCTGCCTTAGTGATGCAGGGGTGTTGGGAGAATAAATACAGTACATTGAGTGTAAGTACAGCTGATCAGAAAATGGATTTTCTATCTTGTGAAAGATTTCAAGATTTTTTAAAAAAATCCTCTCAAGTCAGGAGAAAGTTGACATTTTTCACAAAACAAAAATCTGAAAAAAAAATCGTTTGGGATCAGTCAAAACGTTTCAATTCAATTTCAGCTATTTTTTCTAATTGATATAAAATTTGATTTCAAAATGAAAAGTTATTTCAAAATGAAAAAAATCAAAACGTTTTTATTCCAAAAACGGGACATTTTGACATTTTTAAAAAAACATTTCCAGGAGCAAAACTGCTTCAAAATCAATTTCATTTTGCAAAAATAGTCAGTTTTGTTAAAATTGCATTTTCTAACCAAAAACAGTTTCAACAAAGGTTTTTTGGCCCAGCTCTGACTGTGAGCTGCTCAAATATTATGATGATGGGGGCTAGGAAGCACCATAGATAGGGGTAATTGTGTCCAGTCCCCAAAACCAACTTGTTGACCTTTCCACCACTCTTCGGATTTGATATCGGTTCTGACCGATAGGTTTGTCCAGCTTTGCGCTTTTGGTCCAGACTGAACATGGAGCCAGCACATTGGTCCCATTGACCTCCATGTGCTTTGGATTATGCCCTTGGCAATGTCCGTTCCCATCAATACTGAGATAATTCCCAAAAACGTACTTGCCTGCGTGGGAATGTTCCTATCAATCTCCCACTCCCAGCCGCTTTTCCTGACCTTTGACTTATCAATTGGCCTATCACAGGTGACCACACTAGCAGGAATAAGGGGCATTTTTGCGCATTCTCACCCACTGCCACCCAATAGTCTGGACGCTTTGTTTGGAGAATATATATGCCCTGGACTCTGCAGAGGAGCTCAGAGAAGTCCACTGAGTTGAATTTCAATGGGAGTTGGGTGCCCAATGTCCTTAACCTCCTTTAAAATTCCCAGCTGCAACAAAAATGGGGTGGTTGGCGTGTGGCCGCTCCCTATGCTGTTCCCGTTGCTCTATGAATGCACAGAGCATTCAGCTTCCAGCACTGCTTGCAGAGCGCTACTTCATCCCAAAGGAAAGTAACCCACCCTGAAATAAAACCCAGAGGCTCATGGGCGTCAGCGTCCCAGCATAAGCACACACAGACCCCCCACCCCTTGAAAACACACATGCTAGTCAAACTCACATACACAATCCCACAAAACTCACATAGAGATAAAACACAAACACACACACCCACACAAACTCATACAAACATATCCACAACACGCACACCCAGCATCACTTGCAGAGAAAAGCACACACCATGTTGTGTTTTCAATTCCCGAGCCACCGTATTTCCAAACACCCATGGCTTAGTGGTAAAGCATCTTGAGTTCACCCTGACAGATCCCATACAGCTTAGGCCTATTTTGATCATTTGCCATCCTGTTGACCTTTAAACTATTTAACGGCGGTAGAGAAGAATCTGAAAGCTTTATTGCCACAGCTTTTATGGTGCTACTCTTAGTATTATTCCATCTGTAGATCATTCCTGAAGCTTTTTCTCTCTCTCTCTCCTCAACCTCCAGAAGGTTTGTGCCAAAGGGATGCGGTACAATTCCCATTCACAAAACCCCTCTCTTCCAGCTTTAATGGCAGCCCCAGCACTGCCAAGAAAGCTCTTTAGAAACTTGGGAGCTTACTTGGCCTTTATTAAAGACATTAGTCACGTGCAGCCTGGCATGTTTTTGTTCAAGGTCTCCTGTAGATTTTGCATATCCAAAGCAGTTTCTTCTGTGCCACTGTTTGACTCACAAAGAAGATTCCCCAATCCCCAAAATATCAGTCACATGACAGGGAAAAGCAACGGAAATGTGATAGGGACTGGCCGGGCCTCTGTGCCTTGGAACATGTTCATGGAGCTAAGCTGAGTGATACCACCAGATGACATCAGTGAAAATATGCCAAGGAACCACCATTGAGGTGCTGATCACTTATATTTCAATAAACGGATAGCTCGATTGATCCTCCGGGGGCTACCAATTTTCTCCAGAGTCAGGAACATTTCACCCATCTCCTGTTCCTCCCATGTTGACCAATTGTACCTTCCCTCCCATCCACACCTGGCCTGTCCCCTGCCTCCCCTCCACTCCCCACCTGAACTGGTCCCACATTCACTTCAGTGCCCGTATCACCCATCCTTACCTCCCCTCCAGTCCCCACATCTTCCATCTCCACCTCTCCTCCCCACAACTCTTCCATCTCTACCCATTCTCCATCACCTGCCCTTCCTGTTGTCAGTAGCTACTGGTGTGGTGCTCTGCTCTTGTTCAATGATATTATCAATTGGCTGCATGCGTGTTCCCTCTGTGTGCTGTCCCAGCTCTGCAGATCGCTGACATAACAGACCCCGAGAGAACCCCCGAAGATCACAGACTCTAATAAGGTACAAAGGCACCCGAGCTAGGTTTATTGTCAAATGAAGCACAGTGATAATTTCATGTAGACTCTACAAGACACACTACGAATTTGTGCCCCCTGACAATGGACAAGCTCAGTCAATGGTGGGACTCTCCACTGCCCCTTTGGCTGGACAAAGATGTGGACTCCAAGGCCCACTTTTATACAGTGCAGGACAGATTACTCATCCCTACTCACGTCTTGAGGTACAGCCCCTTGGCTCATTACTGCCTTTCTCCCAGCACATGTACCCAACACGAGCCTTTAGCAGCCCTCTTCTTGCCAATTTCTGCAGGCAGGGCGTGCCTCTGGCTCACAGCCCAGCTTTGCTTAGCAATGCCTTGGCTTACTTTGGTTCAGGCTTCAGGCCTCACGCTAGGCCTCTGATGCAAGAATTTATGCTTCAGGGCCTCATCTTACTACACTTCCCACTCATGATTATACAAACCCGTCCACTGATTCAGTGTCTTAACGCATCTCTGTGGCACAGGCTACTCCAGAGATTGCTTGCATGACCAAATAACATCAGGAAAGGATTGTGTGGTTTTAGTGTCTGGTAAATGTCAATTAGCAGATGGAAACCAGGGGAGGAATCAGTGCCATGTGACCAGCCCCTGGGCAGAGCTCCACAAAGCAGTCTGAGTATCAGTGTTTTAGGTAATGGCCAGCCACAGAGCCTTCACCTCTGTAGCACGTGGATATATACAGGGAACATTTCACCCACCACTGAAATTCAACCCACTCTGGGCAATACTTGGACAGAGGAAAAAAGTCACAATGATAGATCCACTGCAAGCCCTATTGGACTGTGTCTGCAGGATTCTCAGCCCCGTGCAGCTGTTTTATATTTTAACCCACAGAAACTACGGGGAACATTTTCCCCCAGCTCTACTCACAACCTAATTCAGTTCCGAACACTCTTCAATAGCGCCAAGGTGAAGGCACTAAGGCTTCAGGGTTGACCCTGGGCTGTGCGGGGGCCTCAAACTGGTCTAGAAAGGGTCGGGCTGTCAGTTGCCCCGAGGGGGTGGTTGTCCGTGAAGATTCACCTCCCCACTCCAGAGTGATCGCCCTTGGACGAGGAGTTTCCTCCTGCTGCTGAACAGAAGCAAAGTGATGCTGGTTGCCAGTTGCCAAGTCTGTGCAGGATACCTCAATGAGTAACAACAGTTTCTATTTTATAGCATGTTTCCTGTCTCCCACATGTCCCCTCTGGAGATTTGCAGACAGGAATCACATTGCCCAACAAAGAAATGCAGCCACATCTGGGGATTAACACAGCAACTGTTTAATAGCCATGCAGAAACACCAGGCAAAAGTTTAGGACAGGAAGTGAAGAAGAATACTAGGTTTTGATCATACACTAGGGGTTAATCCCCTCAATCTTATAAAAAGACCTATGGGACCTTTCCTCAACAACCACAACTTGATAGGCCTCTCTGTTTTATCGTATGCCTCAACATTACTCTATAAAACCATGCTAGAGTTGACTGAGGGTGAAAGTCGTCCACCATGGTACTAAACCACCATCCACAGTACCAAGGCTCCAGTGCCCCTCATAGTCCCCTGTGTGTTAGTTGGTGGTCTCCCATCCAAATCCTGAATCCACCCACGCCACTTAACTTGTAGGATCAAGGAGTTGGGGGGAAAGCACAGCAAAGCAGCAGGCCTGAGCCAATCTCCTCTGCTTGCAGTAATCTCATTCCTTTAGCGTCGTGTTTGTGTGGATTTTTTTTACTTGCCTCTAGAAGTGCTTAGAACCAACAAAAGCAATTTTAAATCCTGGGATGAGGAAGGGAAATGAATTTAGGGAGAGCTGAAGGCCGCTCCCAAGGACAACTTGGAACGCTCGTACAAGCAGCACTCTTGACCTAAAAGCCTCCATCTATTTAGAAAGGAACCACACTTGTTTGACCATGCGAGGGCACAATCTCCTTATTTTTGAGATTCCCGGCTACTCTACAATGGATATTGTTTGATGCCTCTCACATGGCTTCGCTCGCTGGAGTCAGTGCAAGAGAATGTGTGTAACCGCAGCCAGCCCTGGGAGGCAGGGGGGGAGGGACACTGGACAGCAATGGGAGTGGGTCAGCTGGGGGAATAGCTTGTGTCTCAAGCCTAGGCAGTATGGGTGGAAGAGGGGAGAGGACTTTGGCCCAGCAGAAGGTGCAGTGATTTACCAACAGGAAGGATGGTCTTGCGGTTAAGGAGTTGGCTTAGCCTTGCAAAAATGGGGGTTCAAGTCCTGCGCTGTGCTACAAACTCCATGTGACTCTAACCTGGGTTGTTTAATCTCTTGGTGCCTCAGTTTACCTCTGTAAAATGGGGATAATGGTATTTCCTTGCTTGTCTGTCTGTGAGCGTTGGGGCTTCTAGGTGAAACATGTTAGGGCAATACTAGTGAAGATTGCAGTTCGATCCCTTGGGCAGAGCTTCCTTGCCTTCCCCACATGCTACCCAGCAGCTTGCAGAGAGAGGAATTTGATCTCTTAATCACTCAAATGCTGGTAGATGACTGCCAACCCGTTTGGCAAAAGTGCTTTCAAGCAGCAGTGAACTTTGGGTATTCTCTACATGGGGTGTGCTGGAGGAGAGGTGAAGGTTTCCATGGCCCCCTGCTCATCCCTTGAGCCATCTGCTCTTTCTCTGAGCAGAATTCACTTATGCCTTCACTCACTGGGTTATAGCACTGGAATGGGTTACTAGGGAGGTGGTGGAATCTCCTTCCTTAGAGGTTTTTAAGGTCAGGCTTGACAAAGCCTTAGCTGGGATCATTTAGTTGGGGATTGATCCTGCTTTGAGCAGGGGGTTGGGCTAGATACCTCCTGAGGTCCCTTCCAACCCTGATATTCTATGATTTAGCATCTGCCTTCTCCATTCGCACAGCCTCACTGCTGCTGGCGTGAGAGTCTTCCCCAACTGCATCTTCTGCCCTCTGGGATCATCTCACTGCCTCACCCATCCTCTGTTGGTGGCTTTTCATCTTCCCCTTGGACTGAGCTTCTGAATTTCTTTCCCTTTCTGATATTATTTAGCTCAGCAGTTGCCTGATTTAACTCAGCATTGGAGGCAGCTTTCATGAAAGATGCTAGACAAAATAAAGCCATATTGTATTGTCCTCAGCACTCTGTATTAATGGCTCAAACCATGATGATGAATTTATTACCATGTGATGAGACAAAAGGGCAAGGAGAGGAGCACACAATTGGGGGCACAAGACTGGGAGTTAGAAGATCTGCGGTTCTCTGTCTGCTCAGGGGCAACTCAAACACTCTTTGCCTCAGTTTCTCTGCATGAGGGGGGTGCTGATTAACTCTGAATTCACCAAAGGAGACTGAGCCTGCATGCATGGTTATTTTCAAAGCACTTTGAAAGGCAAAGGACATCCAGTGGCTGGAAGATGGGGTTACACAAATTCAAACTGGAAATAAGGTGCATATTTTTAACAAAGCGGGTAACTACCAATTGGAACAACTTCCCAAAAGACCCCAGTAGATTGTCCATCGCTGGAAACCTGTGCATCAAGACTGGATGTCTTCCTAGATGATATGCATTAGTTCAAGTGTAGATTATAGGGTATAACACAGGAATCATAGGCACCGACTCCTTGGGTGCTCCAGGGCTAGAGCACTCATAGGAAAAAAATGGTGGTTACTGAGCCCGCACCAGCAGCCTCCCTATCAGCTCCTCCCCCTCATCCCTCCCGCCGCTGGCTGCCTTGCTGATCAGCCCCTCCCGCCCACCACGGATCAGCACTGGAGCAAGAGTGGGGCGTGCTTGGGGGAGGGAAGAAGCGGGGTGAGAGTGGAGCAGGAAGAGGGGAGGCGGGGCTTTGGGGGAGGAGGTGGAGTGGGGACAGGGGCTGGGGTGGAGTTGGGGTCGAGCAACAGGACGCCTACCAGAGGTGTCAACTTTGTTCAGGAAAGGACAAAGTCAATGCCTCTGGTAGGAATCACTGGGTGGGATTTTCTGGCCTGTGTTATGTAGGAGACCAGACTTGACGATCATAATGACTTTTCAATCTATGAACCTTTGCTGGAAGGTGCTATCAAAGTACAAAGTACTATTATTTTCGCAGGAGCCATCATACCTGATTAGACCAGAGACTAGAGTGACGAGATGTTCTGATCTTACAGGGACAGTCTCAATTTTTGGGTCTTTTTCTTATATAGGCTCCTATTACTCCCCGCCCTGACCAGCGACCCAAGTTAAGTCTAGTATCACAGGAAGGGGCCAGCACCAGAGCAGCATATTGTAGGCTTTTTAAAAATCTGGGTTAATCAAGAACAAGGGCTTATGAACATAAGGGGAAAAAAAATCAAGGAAAACTGCCCAGCTTTTCCACTGTGCCTGTGGAGTTAAGTGCCTGGGAACAGAACTATTCAGTGTGAATCAGGTTTCGGGTGTTCCTCTTTTCTGCCTTGTGCCTAAAGGATGGCTTCTTTAGCAGCATCACCAATTCTGCGTCAGGATGTGTCCCCGGGGGTCTGAGGTTTGTATGTTGGTTGGTGGCACTCTGACCGCCGCAGAAGTGGCGCGTAGTAAAGGTCAGGAAGAACTGGAACAGTGACTCAGGCCGGGGGAATAGGAAGGCACACAAGGGAAGCCACTGCTTTTCCGATTGAAAACCTGCCACCGATCCGGCATGATTCATCGGCAGAATGAATCCCAGGCGCGGTGTATTGTTGTTGACGTTTTCTTAGCGGGAGGGTTGACTGGCAGATTTAATAAGGCTGGGATGTCTCACGTCTAAGTCCAAATGACCAAAGTGCAATATTAAAAAGGGTTGAAATTGGAGCCTTGGCAGATTACTCATTGGCTATCGCCTCAAGAAGCCATGTGGTGAACCGAAAATATGCTGCATGAACGGCCCAGCTCTTTTAAGGAATGCGTCAGTTTAGCAGAGACGGGATGTGTTGCTAAATTTAAGAGCCAGCCCCACTCCGGCTGCCCAGGAATACCGTTCCCTTGCAAGGCCGCAGGGTTAGCTAGCAAACGTCACTCTGCCTCCTTCGCAAATGGCAGGCCGGGCAATTAACACCACGGCAGTGAGAAGAGCTTTCTGCCACCTGAGATTCTGACAGGATTCCTCTGTACCCAACGCTCACTCTCTCCTCAACCTTGGCACGCGCCTGTTATTGCCACACAGCAGAGCAGAGCCAGGCTTACTTGTTTTGCAAGTATCTACCTCCTCTCCACGCCAGGCAATCTCCTACAGTCAGCAGGGTCCTGACACACTGTGCTCAAGCTCCTATCAGCCAGACCGATAGCAGCATCGGATTGCTTTATGGAGCTGCCAATTATGGCCACAGACACGGTAGAACCCTTATACAGTGTGCCGAGCCCTCCCTTCCCATCTGTCGAGTGCTAAGCATCCGCACTGCAGACTATAGCATACTGCTCCTTTAAAAGAGAAACTTTCCTAGATATCCTAGCTTCCAAGGCCAGAAGGGACCACTGTGATCATCCAGACTGACCCCCTGTATCATACAGGCCAGAGAACTACCCCGAATTAATTCCCAGAGCAGAGCTTTTCGAGAAACATCCCATCTTCATTTTAACATTGCCAGTGATGGAGAATCCACCAGGACCCTTACCTAAATTGTTCCAGTGGTTAAAATGACTCTCACTGTTGAAAATGTACACCTTATTTCCAATCTGAATCTGTCTAGCCTCAACTTCCAGCCACGGGCCTGTGTTAGACCTTTCACTGCTAGGCTAAAGAGCCCATTGTTAAATATATCTCCTCTTTTAGGTACTGTGAAAAAGCTCCAAGTTTGTACTCGTGGGTCCTGCGCTTCCTGGCAGATTTAGGGGCCTCAGAAACTCATCTAGGCCCCAGAGTGACCTCCCTTTCTCAGTATAATTGGCAAGAGTCACCACCTAGTGAGTTACCTTCATCACAGGCCAGTATGGAAGGTGGAAAGAGTGGTGGGGAGCCCGGGCCCGCCCTCTACTCCGGGCTCCAGCCCAGGGACCCTAATAGTATCAGCTAAGATGGCTGACCTTTTATCCACAAAACACAATACAATTCCCTGGGCTACTTCCCCACAGCAGTCCCTGCTTCTTCAAACTCCACTTCACCCTTACCTCAGGGCCTCCTTCCTTCTGGATGATATGTTGTCCACCACTCAGTCTCACCAACAGCACAACCTCCTTCCACAGCTCCTGACACCCACAGCCCACCTGACTAACTGGGAGGTTTTTATCTGGATTCAGCCAGTCCCTGATTGGCTTCAGGTGTCCCAATTAGGCTAGCTGTTTCTACTCCTTTCTAGAAGGTTCTTAATTGGCCCCAGGTGTTTTGATTGGTCTGGAGTAGCCTTTGTTTGGCTATCCAGGGAACAAGAACCTGCACATCCTGAGACTGATATACCTGCCTTCCAGCACTCTCCTATATCCCTCTGGTCTGACTCCGTCACACAACTCTCACAGGGCTGTTCCCTGTTCCTCCACTTTCTTGAACAAAAAATTGCACACCAAGTGCATACTAGGAGCTTACTGAAAATTTTGTGTTTTGCTGTATTCTTTTTCCAACAGATGTCTGGGTTGTTAAAGTCCTCCATTACTACCAAGTCTTGTGTTTTAGATATTTTCGTTGTTTGTTCCAGAAATACCTCATCTACCTCCTCTTCCTGATTTGGCAATTTTAAATACTGTATCATAATGCATACACACAGGGGGGCTGAATTTAAGATTGCATGGGCAAACATCCTCTGCTCCTATCCTGGCCATCCCTCTTGAACAGCTGCTGTCTTTCCTTCTCCCTCTGCTCCTTTCCTTGTCTTCTCATTTGAGCTCCTTTTCCCGCCTTCTTCCCTGCTTCTGTTCCTCTTCATCCCCTAGGTCCTGTCTCTACCCTTTGCTCTGCTCTCTATATTCCTTCTCGTGTCTCAACTCCCTGCTCCTATCCTCCTCCTCCTCCCCCACTCTCATCGATAGTCATTTGTGTCAAGCTACTTTCTCCTCCTCCATGCTGTCTGGGCAGTAGTGAGGGAAAATTGAGAGTTCAGGAGAGAAAGTCTTCCTGTCAGCTCCTGTGCCCAGTACCATAACAGCCCTGGCTGCCAGGACGAGCAAGGAAAAATTCTGCTCAGCCCTTTACTGCATGCTCAGTTGTTCTATGGGAATGGCACATGCACAGTCCAGTCCCATGTACGAGTTGTGAAGGCATGGGGAATTTAGCTGTCATGCCCTAACCTCTAGTGAGCATGTATGCGGTGGGATTTTTCAGATTTTTCAGTGGGATTTTAGCTTGGCCAAATTTGGGCAGATTTTCACTGGGACAACACAATGCATGTTCCAGACACTACCATCAAATTCCAAGTCTTTGCTCCAAAGCATAGAGGCACTTGACCTTCTCAGTGAAATAGTTGTAAGACTTTAGCATGGTCAAAATAATGTATATTTCTCCAGTATCATTGTGGGAAATGGCTGAACTGTTTTAGCTGAAAGTTTTTCTTTAAGTAAACAACCAACCACAAAAACAAACAAAAAAATAAAAATTAAAAACCCGAGACTTACCCTGGGAGGGAAAATTTCAGCCAGAACGTTAGAAATATGGTAAAATCATAAGCAATTGAAAACAGGGACTTATAGTGGAAAGTGGTAGGTAACCTTAATTGTGGGCATCTATAAAACAAATCGATAGCACAAGAATCTACATGGTGAGCTTCTTTGGCCTGCAGGTAATTAGCGATTACACTTTACTTTCAGTTTTACATAGTGATGCTAAGCTTGTTTCAGCTGGAGCCAGGCTGTTCTGAAATCTGGCTCTATATTCACAGTAATTTTTAATGGTCTGTAGCTCAAAAACAGTTTGATCATGTTTTCCATTCTCTGTGCGTACACGCACACACACACACACACACACACACACACACACAGAGAGAGAGCGTGTCGTTTTGCAACCAATTTACTGCTACAAAAACAATTGATAGATGAATCACACCAACCTGCAGAGCCAAGATTTAGAATGCTAGGCATTTAATTCCAAAACTTAGAAGCCTTTATCACTGGAGCAAAGGGAGGACCTCTGTTGCAGTGGCAAATGTTAGAAAGATACTTATGGTTTCTGTAATATGTAACCCACCACCAGAAAGCAAGCTATTTATACTGAACGCAAACTGTAGCTATTGCAGTTAGGTACAGCAGTTAACAACTTTGGTTAAATTCAGCTATTTTCTTCAAACATAGCTGCTGTGCACATTTTCAGAGAGGTGTAACTGAATGCTGAAGGGTTGATAAGTACTTTTTTAATTAGAGGACTACAAAGCAACATTAAATACAAGTCCCCTTCAAAGCATGGTAACATGTTAATGACCAATAAAATTGGTCTACAATTTTTTAGAAGTC
>ML677326.1:1260476-1435671 GCA_007922305.1 Dermatemys mawii
CGTCGGATGCATGCAGTGGAAGTATCCAGGGGCAGGTAACTGGATACTTCCACTGCATGCATCCGACGAAGTGGGTATTAGCCCATGAAAGCTTATGCTCTAAAACTTTAGTTAGTCTTCAATGTTCCTTGAGTCTATCGCTGTAAGACAGGTTTTCTAATCCTTTAATCCTTCTGGTTATGGCTCTTCTCGGACCCCTCTCCAATTTATCAATATCCTTCTGGAATTGCAGGCCCCAGAACTAGACACAGGATTACAGCAGAGATCACACCAGTGCCAAATATCAAAGCAAAATAACCACTCTGCTCCTACTTGAGATTCCCCTGTTTACACCTTCCAAGATCGCATGATCCCTTTCAGCCACAGCATCCATCTGGGAGCTGCTGATTACCCATTACGATCCCGAAGTCTTTTCTAGAGTCACTGCTTCCCAGAATAGAGCCCCCCCATCCTGTTAGCCTGGCCTGCGTTCTCTGTTCCTAGAAGTATACCTTCACATTTGGCTGTATGAAAACACACATGGTTTGCTTGTGCCCAGAAAAGGAAGGAAGAGAAAGAGAACCACTGTCATCTTAAGTAATGCAGGAAGAGACAGGGACCAGGGCCCGCAGCAGAGCCAGTCTCTGGGCAATCTAACAAAGCTGGCCTGTAGTCAGCTGCCTGCTCGGCTACTCCATCTGATTGGTGGGAAGATTCAACAGACTGGCTCTTAGGACCAGCAACAGCAGCATTTCAGCAACTGCACAAATCACCTGCCCATAGGTGCAATAGCTCCTGCCTTGTTCTCAACCCTGCTCTTGGCCTGCCATCACTCCAGGCAACCTGGCTCTGACCCTCGGCTCTGATTCCTGACTCTGGCTCTGACCATCAGCTCTGGCATCTGGCCTCTGACCCTGGCTCCAGCCCTGGCCACCAATGGCTGCTCCAACCACTGGGCATGAGGCCCACGACCCAGTCTCTGATAGGCAGATGCTCAAATCTTGGAGTGATAGATGGATAGCTAGATAGAGGGAGAGATGGGTACATAAGGGAATAAAAAGATGGATGGATGCTTTCAGCTGGGGATAGAGAGATATTCCAGACCGGACCCATCCCAGGCTGGCATCCTAACCACAGGACTCATATTCCGCGAACCATGCTATTTCATCTACCGAGGCTAACGTACATGAAACACACTGTACTTCTAGTACATGGAGCGACTAGTGTGGCGGGGGAGCATTGCTGTCCCACACGAGAGAGACACCAGAGACTTCTGCTGTGAGGTCTCCTCCATGCACCAGAGCTGCCCACCAGCAGAGGCATTGTGTTTGCAGATCACACAGGTGAGGATGAAGAGTGAGACTTCTCCCTCTGGTTTAGAGGTTGCCGCACGCACTCCTCACTGCACTGGCTGCAGTCGGCCAGCAGGGGCAGAAGACAGCCCAGGCCCTGGGGTAGCTAATACCACCAGCCCCACTCTGTCTCCCCTTTTCCTTGCACTCAGTACCCTTTGGGAAGGTGCATGATGGGAGTAGGGAAGCCCCTTTTGCCTCCCATCACTCTTAGATTCTGCTCAGAACCTGCCACAACATGGCCCAAAAATCAACACCACCACCACACTTAGACAGTGGAGGTCTGCAGTGCCGAGTATCCATGGCTTTATTCCAGGTGTCTAAGAGCTCTACAGGGTCATTACTGATCCTGTGCAACCAGGTTAATCATGGGCGACCGTGTGGTCACCACCAGTCTGTGACCAGGCAGGGTCTCCTTCTGGCCTCATGTCCAGCCTTTAGAGCTCAGTGTGTGGGGACTTTGTCTCCGAGGAGGGCAACATGACCAAAAGGCCGGCCACTGGTGGCCAGTGGCGACTTCAGTCCTCTTGAGGCCGGTTCTCATAGCCTTTAAGGCCAGAAGGGACCATCATGATCATCTAGTCTGACCGCCTGCCCATTGCAGGCCACAGAACCTCACCCACCTGCTCTTGTAATTTGCCCTTAACCTCTGGCTGAGTTACTGGAGTTCTTCAATCTGGATTTAAAGACTTCAAGTTACAGAGAATTCACCATTTCCTCTAGTTCAAACCAGCAAGTGACCCATGTCCCACAATGCAGAAGAAGGTGAAAATTCCCTGGGGTCTCTGCCAGTCTGAGCTGGGGAAAAATTCCTTCCCATCCTACGTAGGGTGATCTGTTAGACCCTGAGCCAGCGGTGTGAGTTCCACCAGCCAGACACCTGGATAAGAATTTTCTGTAGTAACTCAGAGCCCTCCCCATCTACTGCCCTATCTCCAGCCATTGGAGATATTGGCTAAAAGCATTTACGGATGGGTCATATGCCACTGTAGGTAATCTTGTCATACCATCCCCTCCATTCAGAACCTCCATTCTTCTGATAGTTAGAAATCTTTGTCTAAATTCAAGCCTAAATTTATTGATGGCCATTTGTTCTTGTGCCAAAATTGGATCTTAGCTGAAACAACTCCTCTCCCTCCCTGGTGTTTATCCCTCAGATGTGATTATAAAAGCAATCATATCTTCCCTGCCCCCGCATCCCAAGCCTTTGTCTGGTTAGGCTTAACTAGCCAAACTCCTTAAGTTTCCACTCATAAGGTAAGTTTTCCATTCCTCTGATCTCCTAATAGCCCTTCTCTGCACCACTTCCAGTTTGAATTTATCTTTCTTAAACATGGGAGACCAGAACTGCACACAGTATTCCAGATGAGGTCTCACCCATGCCTTGTAAAATGGTACTAACACTTCCCTGTCTCTACTGGAAATACCTTACCTGAGGCATCCTAAGATTGCATTAGCCTTTTTTATAGCCATGTCACATTGGCTGCTCATAGTCATTCTGTGGTCAACTAATATACCCACATCTTTCTCCTCCTTTGTATCCCATTTGTAGCAAAAATTCTTGTTATGAGTCCCAAAATGCATGACCTTGCATTTTGCACTTTTAAAGTTCACCCCATTTCCATTATTCCAGTTTTTCAAGGTTGTAGGATATTCCGGTCCTCCTCCGTAATGGCAATACCTCCCAACTTTGTGTCATCTGCAAATCTTACTGGCACGCTCTCATTTTTTGTGCTTCGGTCATTTATGAGGATGTTAAATAAAATTGTTCCCAAGACCAATCCTTGAGGAACTCACTAGTAACCTCCCTCCAGCCTGATAGTTCACCTTTTAGTATGACCCATTATAGTCTCACCTTTTTCCAGTTAATTACCTACCAGTTCTCATATTAATCCCCATTTTATCCAATTTATTAATTTCTCACGTAAAACTGTATCAAATGCCTTAATGAAATCCAGGTAGATTAGATCTGCATTTTCTTTGTCTAGAAAATCACTTATCTTGAAGAAAGAGATCAGGTTCATCTGGCACGCGCTATCTTCTGCAAAACCATGTAGTATTTTATCTCAATTACTGTTTACCTCTAGGTCCTAAACTACTCCCTCTTTCAAAAAGAAGTCTAAGACCTTGCATACAGCTGAGGTCAAACTAACAGGCCTGTTATTTCCCAGATCACTTTTTTCCCCCTTTCTTAAATATAGGTGCTATATTTGTAATTCTCCAGTCACAAGGTACAACCCAAGTTTATGGATTCATTAAAAATCCTTGTTACTGGACTTGCAAATTTCATGTGCCAGTTCCTTTAATATTCTTGGATGGAGATTATTGAGGCCCTGCAATTTGGTCTCATTAAGCCATTTGAGTTTGACTTCCACCTCAGATGTGGTCATTTCTACTGCCATATCCTCATTCCCATTAGGCACCCTGCCACTATCCTACACTCCTCATTACACGTATTAAAAACAGAGACAAAGTATTCGTTTAGGTGTTGGGCCATGCCTAGATTATATTTAATCTCCACCCCATCTTCAGTGTTTAGCGGTCTCATTTCTTCTTCCCTTATTATTTATATGGCTATAGAACCTTTTACTATTGGTTTTAATTTCCTTTTTAAGGCCCAACTGTGCTTGGCTTTTGGCAGTTCTCACTTTTTCCCCTACACTTTCTGACCTCCAAGAGATAGCTTTCCTTGCTGATCCAACCCTTCTTTCATTCCTTGTAGGCTCTCTCTTAATAACCTGTTTGAGATGCTTGCTCATCCATTTTGGTTTGCAACCCTTCCCTACAAACGTTTTTCTCTTGCTTGGGATGCAGACTTCAGATAATTACTTTAAATCAAAGTTGCAGAAATTCCAAGCCTCCTCCACATTCAGATCCATGAGTTCTTCAGTCCAGTCCACTAGCTAATTCCCTTCATTTTGTAATATTTGCCATTTTGAAATCAAGGACCTAGTTGCACACCTATTTACTTTAAACTGAATTACCTCGTGATCGCTCAAACCGAGGTTGTCCTCTACAAGCAGTTCTTCAATGAGACCCTGTCTCCCAATACTAAATCTAAAATGGGTTTGTTGGTTCAATGACTATTTGGTGAAGAAATCTGGTGACTTTCCAGGAATATCTGGGCCTTACTATTATTAGTAGCAATTGTCCTTCCATCTATATCTGGTATTAAAGTCTGCGTACAAACACTGAACCAAAAAAACCCAGTCCCTGCCATCAAGAACTTACAGTGGAGAGCAGGGTATGGACAAGTCTTCCTTGATTGGAAGTCCCTATCTCTGAAGCCCCCTAAATCCATCAGAATCCCTCACCACCTGTTCTTAGGGTGTAATGCAGTTTGGCAAGTTTATCCCTCCCCTTTCTCTTTCCTCGTACTTATCTCAGCCTTTTTCTTTCTATTAATTGGGAGTGGAGCGCTTCTGCTGGAAGATAACGGGGGCAGGTGTTCTGTCAGGGTCTGTGGTTTGGCTTGGCCTTCTTTTGGGGCTGGTTGGTTCTTCCTGTAAACGTTTGCTCTGGTTTTATTCTGGGGCGCGAAGGTGCCTATCAGCAAGCACCTTCCAAATGTGCTACACAAATAAAAGAGGAGGCATTTGCAATAGGCAAGCCAAAATTATGCCCACCATGAGAGTAGGGAAAAGGTGACAAAGATCCTATGGGCAGGGCCTTAAAGAGGAGGTCTGAGGATGGCAAGAGACAGGCAGAAAGAGGGCCTGGCAGAAGTGTGCGTTAAATACAAAAACAAGAAGTTTCAGGCTATTATTAGTGGAGGCATCTGGATAAAATTACAGCTGTACAGCACTAGAGAGAGGGGGAATAAAAAACCCTTTATTAGAACCACTGACAAGTCTCGCTCTGTCTGAAGGAAATGTAAGGAAGAAATATACCGATCAAGGGGTTATTTTTATTCCCGGATTGAGTTCGTTTCCCAAATGAAAGACTTTCTTCACCTCTTTTTATTTCTATTCCAGTCCTGTGGAAAAATCCCCATGATCCCATCTTTATGAAACCCATAAGAAAAAAAAAAACCTTGGAAATCTCTTCTGGCAGATGCCGGTGGGACTGGTGCTCAAGGCGTAAGCGGATTGGTTCTGATAGAGAGAGGGAGAGAAGGTGGGGAAGGCAGTGGGAAGAGCGCTCCGCTTGGAAGTGTTTTCGAAGGCGTGTTACTCTGCTTAAAGGTCAGTGGGATGGAGTCATAGCGAGGGGAAAAAACACAGCAGCAGAGGAGTTTGCCTGTTGGCTGGAGCTATGGTTCCCGGTGGCGTCTCAGCAGACGAGAGGAGTGGAGGCTCCAGGGAAAACTGTTGGGAGTCCCAGAAGACGCGAGTTGTGTTTTTTAAACCTAATGCTGGGCGCCTAGAGGAAGTGAGGTGTCCAGGTTCAAGGGGAGCTGAGCGCCAAACCTGTCTGCCCACAGGCTGCTCTGGTAAGCCACGGCTGAACCCTGGTGCTGGAGGAAAAGTCTTGCAGCTCCCCTCAGTGCCACACCCCCACAATAGACATGCCTGGACAGTGCACACACAGTACTGGACCTGACAACCCCCCTGGGCGGCAGAGCAAGGGCAGCAATCTCCACCGCCCAGACACAGTGATGCCCAAAGTCACATGGGAAATCTGAGCTGAGCCAGGAATTGAATCCAGGTCCCCTGATTCCTCGTCTACAGCCAAAACCACATGGTCCTGCCCAAGCCGGTCTTCTCGCTGGGACAGATACCCAGTGGGCCAACTATGCATGTGGCTTTTGTGCTGGGACCTCTGTCCCCTAGCAGGTGGGCTGAGATTATTAATGCACCAGAAAGAAGTTTGCTCTCAAGTCTGGGTCTGAACCCTTCTTTCTGTCCCCAGACACCCCCGTCGATCTATCACCTTCCACACAAAACCAATAGCAAAGTCCCTGGTAGGGACGTGAAGACTCTGGTTCTCTCCAGAGTAAATCGGCTTGGGGAAGGGATTTGGGTTCTGATGTTTTTAGATTAGATTCATTTCTTTCTTTTCGTTGGTCGCTTGGTTGGGGTTTACTGGGTGAAGAGGGTGCCAGAGTTGGGAATGGCATTCTCATGATGGAAAGCCCTGCTGCTCTTAAGAGCAAAATACCACTGAGCCAACTTCTGCACTCAGTTATACCCCTGGAACCCGCTCTAAGTTTGCTGGGGTGGCTTGAGCGGGATAGAGGGCAGAATACGGCCTGCTGGACACAGGATTCCTCCTACAAATCTTAAAACCATTGGCCTGAGAGGGAGCTCCTGGACCATCATGTTCGCAGTCCTGCTATTGCAGGCAACTGCCATGATAATCTCATTCATAATCATTGACACTAGTGACAGAAAAGTCCTATTAGATCCTATCAGCACAGAAAATGCTTTGGATAGCCCTGGCTCAATTCACATGACTGGGCTCTGTCATGCTGGGGTCTGCATAGACAGTCTCTGCCCCGCCCCCGCCCCGGCAGCTTAGTCTGAATACACAAAGGGAAAACAGAGTGGAAAGGACTTACCCAAGATCACATAGCAAGTCAGTGGCAGAGCGATCTCTAGAGCCCAAATATTCTAACCAAGTGCTCTACCCAGCGCTTCCTGATGGCAGTTACAGGGTGGATGGGGCTGGGTACAATAAATCGGCTACTCATCACTGTCTGTTCTAAACCCCAGTACTGTGTCCAGTTCTGTCTCCTCTCTCTCCTGTTCTCTCCTTTTCACCTGTGAAGGCAGAGCTAGGTCCTTCCTCTTGCGCTGCTGGCTTCAATGCTAAGCATAACGACAGAGCCGGGTTTTTATTTCCATCCTTAAAAATAAATCTCGATTGAAATAAACATTGAAAAAATACTTTAAAAAAACAATTTAAAATTGGCAAATGCAGGAAATCATAGATTCATAAAATCTCAGGGTTGGAAGGGACCTCAGAAGGTATCTAGTTCAACCCCCTGCTCAAAGCAGGACCAACCCCAACTAAATTGTCCCAGCCAGGGCTTTGTCAAGTCTGATCTTAAAAACCTCCAAGGATGAAGATTCTACCACCTCTCTAGGTAACCCGTTCCAGAGCTTCACCAACCTCCTAGGGAAAAAGGTTTTCCTAATATCCAACCTAAACCTCCCCCACTGCAACTTGAGATCATTACTCCTTGTTCTGTCACCTGCCACCACTGAGAACAGTCTAGATCCATCCTCTTTGGAATCCCCTTTGGGTAGTTGAAAGCAGCTATCAAATCCCCCCTCATTCTTCTTTTCTGCAGACTAAATAACCCCAGTTCCCCCAGTCTCTCTTCCTAAGTCACGTGCCTGAACCCCCTAATCATGTTTTCTGGGGATCAGACAGTCATCATTTAATGACAGTAGATCTTGAGATTCAAAAACAAAGCTGCATAACCATTAGAAATACAAATCATCAACATCACAGGTCAAAATGTATGAAGTAAATAGCCTTAAAACAAACTCTAAGAAGTTCTCAAGCAGCATACTTTTTTTTTAATTTGGCCCCTCTGTAAATTTCAATCATCATCAATGGAAATAGTTTTTGTTGGGGGTGAAACCGATGTTTACTGACATTTACTGGTAAAAATCTAATCCTTCCAAGCCTGCAAATAAAATATGTCTAAGGGAATAAAGTATAAGGAAATGGTGAACTCACTGTCTCCCAAGGACCAGCTCTCTGGCATTTATGCTCACCCGGTCCTGGGCATTGCGTGGTGCTTATTACACAATCCGAGGCTTCCAAGAGACCTGCTGCCATAATGAAACAAACATGCTAATCTAACCCCTCCTGTCTCCACTTATACAGTCAATGTTCCAGGCAGGCAAGCCAGATCTGATTAGACCGCGAAACCTCCCCGAGCTGTCCCAGTCCCACCTCACATCTTCCATCTAGAAATGTTTCCTATGAGGCTGCCTGAGAAGTTTTGTGTGAGAGAAAATTCCCGCTATGTTTCAGGAAAGACTAGCTGGGCATTTCCTTCCTTGCTGAGTGTCAGAGACTGTGGGCTGGTTTATGTTTATCAGGGATATCGCAAAACCTCCTTGGGGATATTCACCCAATGCAAAGGGCCTATTCTGAGCGTTAAGGTGTTGCAGAGGCTGTGCGCTGGACTTCTGTAAAGTCGGGGGGGGACTTTCATCTAATTTGTGTCCTGAGTTTCATTCTGACACTGTTGTGAAGCTCAGACACACCTGGAGGAGCTTTGTCCAGCCAGGGAGTGTGTAAAATAACGAGTAAAATAACACGCACCTTCGCACAACACATTCCTATGGATGCTTATGGGGATAATATGCCTCAACTTTGCTGGGGAGCTTTGAAGGGACACAATGCATTCCTGGTGTGATGGGTTGCCCCTGGGGTGACACCTGGAACTGGAGTACCAGTAAACCCTCTGACCCACCAGCCTGGGCTCCCACTCAATGAACCATTAACATTGTTTGGCCTTTTTACGGCTGTACCTCAAAGGCTGCTTGTGGGTGTTTTCTACGTCACTGCACGTTCCAGTAACACCTACCTAGCCAAACGTCACAACTCCACATACGACAAAAGTATGTACAATCCAACCAGATATTAATGTTTAGCAGATCAAGACTTTTAGAATTATACCTTACAAGGTGCACTTTGCACAAAACATGTCCAAATTACATAACAGTGGTGAATATTGGGGTGCCAGGGTGTCACACATGGGACATATCTTGTTGTAAGGTACTACTCAGCATGGTAATTTAACCATGGGTGGCAGAAGCTAGCCCCACCTCACTTATGTACAACTAACAAATACGGTATCTGCCATTGCAGGAACCGCACCAATTTACACCATCCAGTGTCCCTAATCTTACTTTAAAAATGACTGTTGTGAGTCTAGGACTTCCTGGAGAGCTGTTTTTTTGCTAGGGTCTACTTTGAAAGTTTCCTTCCAATTTCTTTTTCATTCTTGCAACCAATCTCTGCGCAGATAATTTTGCCTTTGACCCTGGATCAGTAGCAGTGGTCAGTTTTTTTCTGTTTGGCTTTCATATTTCACAGGGGCAAACACAAAAAAAGCAATATTCAGTTATTCTCTTTAGCTCTGCCACATACATAGCTTCACTTTCACAGCAGGAGGAGATGGCCAGATGAAACTGGAAACATTCTACAAGAATGTTTGGCTCTGGGGTCCAGTCCTTTGGAAAGAGATTTTGCAGGTCTTCTAAACTTTTTCTCCGCGCTTCTAAGGTTGTAACAAATAACTAAAGAAGCAGATGGTTTTATTGCCACAGACAGTGATGAAAATTGCTTCCTATCTGACCTTATCGATAATCTCATTTGCAAGAAAACATGGCACAATCTTTCCATATATTGCTGCTGTGCCTTTACATTTAACACTTCCATTGCCATTCTGATATTTTTCCTCATCACAAATTTTGTCAAGGGACCACTCGGGCAACAAAAATAAATCTACTCACAGGACTTATTAGGTCTCAACTGGAGTATTGTGTCCAGTCCTGGGCGCCACATTTCAGGAAGGATGTGGACCAACTGGACAAAGTCCAGAATAGAGCAACAAAAATGATTAAAAGTCTAGAAAACATGACCTACGAGGAAGATTGAAAAAATTGTGTTTGTTTAGTCTGGAGAAGAGATAGCTGACTGGGGACTGTGATGGGTTATCCCCCTTATGATGCTACCAGATGTGCTGAGATACCACCGAGCCTGCCTTTATGGCAGCCTAGGCACCCTTTTTACCTTTCTTGCTGAATCAGGCAATTAAGCCTCCTCCAATATCCTGTCTGCTGACAGTGGTCAATGCCATTTGCTCCAGAGGAAGTGAACCTAATAGGTAATGATCAAGTGATCTCTCTCCTGCCATCCAACTCCACACTCTGACAAACAGAGGCTAGGGGCACCTTCATTACCCATCCTGGCTAATAGCCATTAATGGACTTAACCTCCATGAATTTATCCAGTTCTCTTTTAAACCCTGTTATAGTCCTAGCCTTCACAACCTCCTCAGCCAAGGAGTTCCACAAGTTGACTGTGTGCTATGTGAAGAAGAACTTCCTTTTATTTGTTTTAAATCTGCTGCCCATTAATTTCCTTTGGTGGCCCGAGATCTTATATCATGGGAAAAAGTACATAACTTTTCCTTATTCACTTTCTCCACACCACTCATGATTTTATATACCTCTATCATATCCCCCCTTAGGTCTCCTCTTTTTCAAGCTGAAAAGTCCTAGTCTCTTTAATCTCTCCTCACATGGGACCTGTTCCAAACCCCTAATCATTTTAGTTGCCCTTCTCTGAACTTTTTCTAATGCTAGTGTACAGTAATTCCCTCACTTCATGTTGTAGTTATGTTCCTACTATAAGCAAAATGATGTTAAGCAAATCCAATTTCCCCATAAGAATGAATGTAAATAGGGGGATTAGGTTCCAAGGAAATTTTTTTCACTAGACAAAAGACTATATATATATATACACACACACACACACGTATACACAGTATAAGTTTTAAACAAACAATTTAATACTGTACACAGTATTGTGAAGCTTGGTTGAGGTGGTAGAGTCAGAGGGTGGAATATTTCTCAGGAAATGTCTTACTGATAAACAATGAACTCGCACTCAGCTGATCCCTCAAGGGTTAACATGTTGTTAAGGTCACCTCACACTCTACAAGGCAGCAGGAATGGAGGGCATGAAGACAGCATGGCAGAGAGAGACAGACACACACACCATGTGTGTGAGTGAGAGACGCGCATTGCCCCTTTAAATACGCTGACCCCCACATTAAGTACACTGCCCTTTTACGTAGATCAGTAAGTTGAGACAGTAGCTACTGCCAGCAAGCTCCCTCCGTCCTGAGCTCTGTTGTGTCCCCCCTGCTCTATGGAGATGAGGTAAGCAGAGTGCAGGAGCAAGGGGGAGCAGCACCCTCACATTAACACCCTTCTCCCCCTCCCCGCCCCCGTTCCCTGCACAGCAAGCAGGAGGCTCCCGGGAGAAGCTCCAAGGCAGAGGGCAGGAGCAGCACATGGCAGTGGGGGGAGGGACATCTGAACTGCCGGCAATTGATAGCCTCTTGGGCGGCTGACGCAAAGGGAATTTAGGGGAGCAGGGAGCTCATGGGGGGCTGCCGGTCCACCCTGGTTCCAAGCCCCCAGCAGCTAGCTGCAACAGGCTGCTCTTTCTGCAAGCAGTGGACAAAGCAGGCAGCTGCCAAACAACGTTATAAGGGAGCATTACACAACTTTAAATGAGCATGCTCTCTAATTGATCAGTAACATAACAACAAAACAAGGTTAACTTGGACAACTGTAAGTGAGGAGTTACTGTATTATGAAATCGGTCTCCTCCCTCAATGTGGAGGAAGGTATGCACTGCCTCTTACCGCCCCGCCCCCAATTGCAAATTGCACAAATGGGGTTATATTATAAACAAGAAATGTGTTTATTAGCTACAAAAGGTGAATTTTAAGTGCTTAAAGAGACAGCAAACAGAACAAAGCAGATTACTAAGTAAATAAAACAAAACATGCAAACTATGCTTGTTTCACTAAAGAAATTGTTTACAAATAGTAATTTATCACCCTAGATATTGTTACAGGTAGATTACAGAGACGCTTGAAAGGCAGCTGCACTGGTCTCCAGCTTGAGATTCTGAAATTCTGAAGATGTGGAACTGGAAATTAATGAACCAAAATTGGGGGTTTAGATGTTAGGCCTTATTGGTGGACAAAATAATGAGGGAATATGCTGTGCACTTCCCCCTTTTTGGGGTTCTCATAAAGTGACTTTGAAAAATCTCAGTGGTTCTTGTCTGGTCCCGTCTCACCTTGAGTCATCTTATCTCACCGCTTCAGATAGCGAGACAGAGAGAGCAGACCAGACCGAAGGATTTTCTTCCCAGGAGGAAGGCCATCAGGCCTTGCTAGTGTTTAAGAAACTTAGTTTTCATCTGTGACTCCTGAAATTCATCAGATCATGACGACATCCAGTCCTCAGTCCATCAGCGGGGATACTGAATTGTGCACCTCTGCAGTGCTGACAAGACCCTGTCCTGTTTTCCTTCTCTGTTGTGTTTACTTCTGCCCCACTATTTGTTTCTTCTTATCCTAGATCAGTCTCTTGGGGCTTGTCACCAGATCCTGAAATTAACTGTGCTGAGTCAGCAGAGTGAGGTGAAATGGCCCATCCAGACCTATCTAAGGAGAAAGGACCCAAGCAACTTGACCAGAACATGAGCCCAAGTCCAAGCAACAGGTGTTGTGACCAACTTGCGAGCTTAAAGCATCTACCTGTGACTCACCAGCTGCCCAATGATCCAAGAACATCAACAAAAGTCATATTTCCCCCACCTTCCCTAACCTGTCTCTCCTCCATCTGGTATCTGTCTGCTACAAACAGGACAAGGGAACACCCTTCACACCTCAGGACTGAGAGGAAAATTAACCCTTTCATTTTCATCAAAGGTTGTTAATGAAACTAAGCAACTCGGACATTCTGACTCCGACAGGACAGAGATTTTAATAGCTTGTGATTAAGTTGATTTTGCATAATCACTCAATTTCAATTGCAACAGAAATGCTTGTTTGGATTTCTTGTTACTTCACGTGATTGATGAATCAGCTTTCCACTGGAGAATGAATGCTTTTGGGCGCAAGCCAAGAAACCAAGTCAAGCAGAAAAAACTTCAAACCTCCCTGTCGCTGTTTTAATGTTGGGCTGTAAAAGAGCTAATGACACCTTTAATTCATTTGGCCCTGGAGATCAACACACCAGGCCCCGCTTTGAACAACGAGGATGAAACGAAAAGGTCAGTGAGCTGTTCATTCAGTGAACGCTGTCCATCCTGCACACTGAATGTGGCAGGGGTTCTGTGGAAAAAATCGTCTGTCATCATGTAATTACAGACTGTCATAATGCAATCGCACAAGGAAGTCAAATTAAGGCTGTACAGGCAAAAACAATATTTGGGGCCACTCTCTACCTCCCAAGCCCTCCCATAAAGCAACATCTTAGGTCAGGAGAATCCCATGCATTGCTACAGACTAGGGACCAAATGGCTAGGCAGCAGTTCTGCAGAAAAGGACCTAGGGGTTCCAGTGGACAAGAAGCTGGATATGAGTCAACAGTGTGCCCAAATTGCTAAGAAGGCTAATGACATTTTGGGCTGTATAAGTAGGGGCATTGCCAGTAGATCAAGGGACGTGATCATTCCCCTCTACTCGACATTGTTGAGGCTTCATCTGGAGTGCTGTGTCCAGTTTTGGGCCCTCCATTACAAGAAGGATGTGGAAAAATTGGAAAGAGTCCAGCACAGGGCAACAAAAATCTTTAGGGGCTTGGAGCACATGATTTATGGGGAGAAGCTGAGGGAACTGGGATTGTTTAGTCTGCAGAAGAGAAGAATGAGGGGGGATTTGATAGCTGCTTTCAACTGCCTGAAAGGGGGTTCCAAAGAGGATGGATCTAGACTGTTCTCAGTGGTACCAGATGATAGAACAAGGAACAATGGTCTCAAGTTGCAGTGGGGGAGATTTAGGTTGGATATTAGGAAAAACTTTTTCACTAGGAGGGTGGTGAAGCACTGGAATGGGTTCCCTAGGGAGGTGGTGAAATCTCCATCTTTGGAGGTTTTTAAGGTCAGCAAAGCCCTGGTGGGGACTATTTAGTTGGGGATTGGTCCTGCTTTGAGCAGGGGGTTGGACTAGATACCTCCTGAGGTCCCTTCCAATCCTGATATTCTATCTCTTCATCTCCTACCCCCATCCGTATGCCTCCTCTCCCCATCTGATCCCGATCTCTCCTCTCTAGCCCTCCATCGGAGTCACATAGAAAGTGAAATGTAGAGACAAAACAGCTAAGAACCAGCACTTGTACTGAGAAGCAGCTCGGTCCATGAGTGGCCAGCACTACTCGGAGAGTCAACTGTTATTCCCGGTCAGTCCGGAGATGACCCTCCGGCATAGGGTATTTGCCTTAAACTTGTATGGATCTGTTCCTACTAGTTTCATTTCTCCCTCTCTCTGGGTTTTCATCCATCTCTCAGTTTTATTCCCCCCTTTCCTTCTTTCTATCCTTGTCCCTGCTTTTATATTCTCTGTTCCCTTCTTCTCACCATCCAACTCTCTCTTCCCTAGCCCCCATCCCTCCATTTCCCCTTGTTCGCTCCCCACCCCCATGCACTTTGCTGGGCTACTCTGAGATAGATCTTGCACAGAGCCTGGCAGGGCATCCTGGGGAAGACACCTATCGAGTTAAATGAGCTCACATCAGGGCCTCGTTGGAGGTCCACCCGGAGGTCCACTGGTAGGGAAATCCTTAGCCTACAACCTGAATTCACTCCTTAGCCACCCTGGGGGAGGCTGCCTGCAACAGGTCTGCTGAGAGAGAAGCATCATCTGAAGGCGCTAGGCCATGCAGCAATGAGAGCTATACAGAAGTACTCATGACTAGAGCTGGAGAGGGACCCAGTGCAGAGCACCAGTGTTACAGGCTGCCCCTTTCCTCTCCTCCCCACTGCACACGCACCCCCAACAGCTTCCATGTGCTCTTCTGGTTCAGTCTCAAATAGAGCAAACTGCAGCAAGTTCTGGAACAGGAGGGCGAAAACTAGCGACCTTGAGACAACCCAGACAAAATTAGAAGCTGCAATGCCAGATCTTAGTTTCTGGAGCCATTGCTGTATTAAGGGGAAATCCTAGACATATCCCCAGACTTTCACAAGGATGACCTTGCTCTACAACATTCCTTGGATTTGATGGGTCCACAATGTTTCTACTCTAAACTCCCTTTGGAATAAGTCCCCAGTGATTCCACCCTCACAAAGGTGAGATGTTGTAGACCTTCCCTGTAGGTCTGGGAAGCACAGATGTCCTTTCTGCTCTGTCCCCATTCCTGCATGATTCAGGTAGCACAGGATGGCGAAGGTGTGTCGTTCAGAGTATATATCGGTTAGCAATTCAGAGAGCTTTGGATCTCATGCAGAACTGATTGGGAAATGATTCCCACCCTCGCAAAAAAATGTTGACAAAAATATTTTTTTGTTTTTGTTTTCTTATAAATGTTTCAAGTTGTCATCAAAAAACCCCTATACTGAAAAATTTGGTGGATGGAATTTCTTTTTAAATTGATTGATGGTAATTTTTTGTCGAGTTGTACTCCCAGGTTTTTGCAGATGTTAGTTGAAATCTAATTCTAATGGAAATACCCCAGATTTACATTGGTAGAACCGATGAGTGAATGGGATCTTTTGTGTGATGGGTAGGTGGGAAAGGGAGCAGTACTTTATTTTTGTATCTACTGTTATGACTTGTCAATGACTCTAGGCTCCAAAATCAGGCATTGTGTTGAAAAAAGTGGTTTCCTAAATTTTAAGGCTAGAAGAGAGCTTAAGTTCAGCCATACTGGGTCAGACCTAAAGTCCATCTAGCCCAGTGTCCTATGTTTCAACAGTGGCCAAATCCAGGTGCCCCAGAGGGAATGAACAGAACAGGGAATTATCAAGTGATCCATCCTCTGTCATCCATTCCCAGCTTCTAGCAAACCGAGGCTAGGGACACCATCCCTGTCCATTCTGGCCATTGATAGATCTAGATTGATGAGCATTCTGATCTAGTCTGACCTATATTACACAGGCCATAGATTTGATCCGGTGAGTCCTGCATCAAACACAACTGGCTGAACTACAGCAGACCTTTTAGAAAGACACCAAATGTTGATTTAAAGACTTCAAGGGATGGAGAATTCCACTACACCCCTTGGGAATCTGTTCCAACGGTTAATAACCCTCACTGTCAAAATGGACATCTTTGTTCCAAGTTTGAACTTTGCTCTTTTCAACTTCCAATCACGGCATCTTTTTATGCCGTTGTGTGTTTGGGGTTTTAAACTAAAACAATGTAAAATAGGAAAGATTAATTGAAAATATTTTCATATGTTTTGGCTTTTTAGAAAATTGGATGGAAAACAGGATTTTCTTTTCATGTCAACATTTTCCTCCAGTGTTGGAAACTCCCAAAATAAAAAAAAGCAGTGGCCAAGAGAGTAGGTAAGGGATATGGAGAAAGGACAGGATCTCTCCTACAGCTAGTTACAGCCTGCTCCACACACAGGTTTGTACCAATGTAACTATTTTGGTCCAGGATGTGGGTTTTTTTATCCTGATCTGTACTATCCCTAGAGTGAACACAGTTTTACCGGTATAAAGGTGCTCATACCAATGTTCTGTATTCATGTAATAATCATGCCCCTCACTGAAATAGTTAAATCAGTATAAAAAGTGTATAAACAAGCCCAGTGTGAAAATACTCCCATGTTATTCTTACCTCATTCACCCATCCGTAACCCCCTGGTTTTAGTCTCATTCACCTGTTGCATTATCCAAGACTCTTTGCATGAGGGACTGCCTCTCTGGCCACATGATTGTGCGAAACCCACAAAATGGGACCTTACTGGGGCCTCTAGCCCCCATGGTAATTAATAAATAGTTTGTCATTATTATTAGTGAAATTGACTAGGCTAATATCAGTTTCCAAGCTGAACAAATTAGAAATGCTAAACAAAACACCTAGGTGGTGAACATTTCCTTAATTTCAAGCAATCCTGTTTGGTTTTAATAAGGTTTTAGTAACATTTGGAAATGGTCTATGTCATCAGGTACTGAACCCAGCACCAAAACACAGAGCAAAGGGCTACCTCCATCAGGTACCAGCGGTGGTAGGCTGCAATGTAGGCCCACGGAGCCGCCACTAGAACAGAGCCATGACATAGTCTGTACCAGCTCAAACATTTCAGCATTGTGCTCCAATAGCAGCTGGAAGCTAAATTGATTAGAAACCATCTATGAACAAAGAGGAAAGTGACTCATTTGTCTTCATCACTCAAGTGGATTTAAGGTGCCAGAAGTAAACAGAACAGTTGGAAGGGGTGCAAGTTAACTAGATTGTATGTGTGAAATCCTGTCTGCACTGAATTCAGTGCCAACACCTCCCTTGGCTTGAATGAGATGAGGATTCACCTTAAAAGTCTTTAATCCACGCTGTTGTGAGCAATGTAGATAAAGACTTTTTAAAAAGTATCCGGGCACTGCCTCATCACTGCCTTACTCCAGTTGCCCAGCAGTAGAACCCCACTGATATGAACAGGGCTATACTTATCTATGTAACCCTCCTGCCAGCAACAAGGCCCAGGTTCAATATTTCAAGGTTCCTCTTAACAACAGAAAAGAGACTGGTTCAAGCCTCCACCTGATAACCTGGGAAAACCTAAAACTGCCTCTGGGTGCCTCCATGAGGCAACACTTTCCCTCTTGCAAGCCTTGAGTCTCTGTATAACAAAGGAGAATGTTTATCAAAAAGCAAAGGGAACCCAGCATTAATATGGGAAAACACCACAACCACATTCAAAAGCGAATGACCATAAGCAAACCTGACCCCACAGTGCCTTGGGCAGCGTCCTTTGCCTCAGTTTCCCACCTTGTGGCTGGAAAGTCCAATGAACAAATGTCCCCTGAACACCTCACCTCCCTCTGCCTCCACTGCACCCCACTCAACATTGCTGGTGTTGGTTAGTGAAGACCCAAGGCTCACAGCTGCTGCAGTCACAGGACTCACCTCCAACTCCTGGGTGGGGGTTGTTGAGCAATGCATCTACCACCGCCGCTGCAACCGGCTCACAGCTGCTGCTGTTTCTCTACTGGTACTCGTTATCTCTCTGCTGCCCCTACCCACTGCTGATTACTGCTCTAAGACCATGGCATTCTCAGGTTCCACCACAAAACTCAGCCCTCCGTGATTTCAGCAAAAAGTGGGGAACCCCACACTCAGGATAATCTCCATATCACCTTTCACTATCCACATACAAGATCTAAGACTTTATTTCTACAGGGACTTCAGAGCCCTCTCCAGCTCTAAACATCAAATACTCACAGGTGAGTTTAACAACCCTTACCATCAACTGCTAAAGAAAAGCAAATCATATTATATCTAACCTTCTTTAGAGAAAAAGAACTCACTCATCTCAATCAGCATTTGGCATCCCTACCTGCTTAGCAGGTGACATTGAGTTTAGGGTGACCCCCCCTCAATCAGGGCATGTTAAGCATGGTTCTGCTGCCCTTTCCTTGTACAAAAAGGATAGCAGCACTTCATTACTCCTGCATTCAAACACTAGAGTGATTTATCACCCCAAACCAGCCAAAATGGGTCATTTTGGCAAAGCAGCGCCATTAGCTGCACAGCTAAGGCAGAGTAGGCGTGTTTATGTAAATACTGTCTGCCCCTAAAGTCTTTTCCCCCACCTCAGCACTAAATGTCAGAGAAGAGTTCATTCAGACCCTGCTTCCATAGATCCATAGATTTCACAGCCAGAAGGGCCCATTAGACTTCTTGTGTCCTGCCCTCCCCGCCAATTACGCACCTGCAAAAGGCCATACACAACCAGACCTCATGTCAACTGGTGTGTCGAGACTGTTATTACCTCTACCCCTGGCTATTCAGGAGTGAAGGTCTTTAGCAAAAGAAGTTGTGTGACTTCTTCCATTGGGGATTGAAGCAGGAGCTGAAAGCATCTGCCTGAGCAAAGGTGCCCAGGGTCAGTAGCTGAAGGCTGTCATGCACGCATGGATCAGGCTCAGAGGGGGATGGGTGGCACACCAAATAGAGGGACAGATTTATTGTTCACCAACGGGATGCTGCTTGTTTCTTTCCTGCGTATCTGACTCTCCTTCCCACCCTCCGTGGGAGCTGAATCTCCCACCCCTTGTATCCAGGCCTAGCACGCCCCATGGCGCCTTCTGGGAAGGAGCAAAATCAGGCCCTAAGTCATTTCCGTGCATACCAGGGTTTGAACCTGGAATGTTCATGTAACCCCCTGGTCAGTGTGTGCTAGTTGTGCCTCACTGGGTCTTGTCAGGAGAGGATGTGGTCTGTTAGAGACCTAGAGAGGCCACTTGTGACTCTCTCTTAAACTCTAGAAGTACCTGTTTCAATCCCTGTTGTGTCTACCAAGATGGAGGTTGTCAAACAAACCAATAACATGCCATAAGAACGGCCATAGTGGGTCAGACCAATGGTCCATCTAACCCAGTATCCTGTCTTGTTCTGTTCTGTTCATTCCCTCTTTTACTTTGCTGTTTAGCCACAGTAGCATTTTTTTGGTCCTCTGATTGGTTGTTTTTTTTAAATCTGGAATATACATTTAGTTTGAGCCCTTATGATGGTGTTTTAAAATAGTTTCCGTGCAGCTTTCAGTATTTCACTCCTGTGACTGTTCCTTATAATTTCCAATGAACTAGCGTCCTCATTTTTGTGTTAAAAGGTATTATGGTGGGTTTCTTAAGTATTTTTCCCCCTACAAGGATGTTAAAATTTAATTACATTATGGTTGTGATTATCAAGTGGTTCAGCTATATTCACTTCTTGGACCAGATCCTGCGCTGCACTTAGGACTAAATCAAGAATTGCCTCTCCCCTTGTGGGTTTCAGGACTAGCTGCTCTAAGAAGCAGACCATAATGGTGTCTAGAAATTCGATTGCTGCATCCTGTCCTGAGGTGACATGTTCCCAGTCAATGTGGGGATAGTTGAGATACCTCATTAGTATTGGGTTTTCTCTTTTAGCTGCCTTTCTAATCTTCCTGAGCATTTCACAATCACCGTCACCATCCTGGTCAGATGGTCAGTAGCAATATCCCTACTGTTACGCTCTTATTGTTCAAACATGACATTTCTATCCAGAGAGAGTCCGTGGTACAGTTTGGTTCAGTTAAGATGATTACTATATTTGACTCCATACTTTCTTTCACATACAGTGCTACTTCCCCCACTGGCACGACCTACTCTGTCATTCCCATAAACTTTGTACCCCGGTAGTACCGTGTCCCATTGATTATCATCATTCCATCAAGTTTCTGTGGTGCCCATTACATTTATATCCTCGTTTAGGACCAGACACTCAAATTCACCTATCTTAGTATTTAGTCTTCTAGCGCTTGCATACACATATAAAATCTGTCCATATTAAGTTGTCTGCCTTCGTGTCATGTAACTGAACTGGGACTCTTTTTCGTTTAACTGTTTCTCTTTAGTTCCTATCTGTACTTTATCAACTTCTATCCTCTCCTCTTTACTAGGATAAAGAGTATCCCCTTTAACAAATCCTCTCCTCGGGGATACCTTTGTCCAAACTTTGTCGACTTTGCTCCAGCTCTTAATTTAGAAACTCCTCTATGAGCTTTTTAATGTTACACGCCAGCAACCTGGTTCTGTTTTGGTTTAGGAGGAGCCCATCCTTCCTGTGTAGGGTCCCTCCTTTCCCAAAAGGTACCCCAGTTCCTAATAAATCTAAATCCTACCATCCCAACCTCATCCGCGTAATGTGACAGTGCAGTTCTGCCTGTCTAACTAGTCTTGCACATAGAGCTGGAAGCATCTCACTGGCTGCTACCCTGGAGGTCTTGGACTTCAATCTCATACCTAAAAGCCTAAAGTTGGCCGTCAGAATCTCTCTCCTACTTTTCCCTAGGTCATCGGTACCTACATGCACCATGACACCCAGCTCCTCTCCAGCGCTGCACACAAGTCTGTCTAGATGTCTAGAGATGTCCACAACCTTTACACTCCGCAGGCAATTTGAATGCCCCGTGACTATTGCCTGTTTCTTCCTAATAACAGGGTCCCCTCCTCCTCCCTCAGTGCAAGGACACCATGACATCATCTGGAAGGAAGGTCCCAATTATGGGATCTTTTCCCTCCGTTCCAGCTTGATGTTCTGCTTCCCTGAGCTTTTCCTCCTCCTCCACAGCCCAGAGGCTGTCAGACTGGGGGAGGGGCCGCTCTGCCGTGTCCCTGAAAGTCTCCTCTGTGCAGCTCTCTGTCTCCTTTAGCTCCTCCAGTTCAGCCACTCTGCTCTCCAGAGCCCATAGTTGGTCTTGTCAGGCCAGGAGTTGCTTGCCCCGAATGCACACGTATGCCACCTGCCCACAGGTAACCGTACAGGCTGCATTCAGTGTAATAAACTGTCTAGCCCGCACCCTGCTACTTGACTTCTGCTGGCATTATTTTTTCCTCATGCAGAGCTTTTTTTGTTTATTAGTTTAGGGGTTTTGGAGGGTGGTTCTTGGCCTAAGTGCAGAGAATGTTTATTAGGTGTATCTGCCTCTTGCACTCCCTCGCACCCCCTTCCCCCCCGCTTGCTAGCTCCTCTCCAAGGGGGGTATACGTCACTCTGGGCCACCCAGACAGCTCATCCCACTGGAACGGGCGCCTTCTGCTTTGCCCATTACCTGCATTTGGGAAGAAGCTACCGAGAGTTTCCCCAATGCTCCTGCCAAGGGAGCCTCCAGGACAAGGCAGAGAGACGCCGCGCAGTGCCCCTTCCCTTGGGTTGCCAGCCCTTGGCACAGGCCTTCAACCTAGCTCTTGGAGAGAATCCATGTATAACCAAACAAAGCAGACCCTGTTGGGAGCTGGGTGCAGGGGAAGCTGCGGGGAACTGGGTCCGCTACCACCTCTCCATCCTCTTTATGGCGCCGGGAGGTGGGAGCAAGTTTCAGACCGTGCTACCTGTCCAACGGCCAGGTCACCGAGCTGCGTCTGAAGGGGAACCGCTGCCCTCTTTTCTCTAAGAGGGTGGCTGCATTTTTCAGGTGATTCTCACATTTCTTTTGCCCCTGTCCAAAGGGAAACGGGTCAGCTTTTGCCAAGTAACTTTACACCTAAGTATTTCCTTCTGCGTGTCTTAAAAGCAGCTTAGCCTGGACGTTACCTCCGGGTCGTAGGTTCACTGGGGATTGGCAGAGGCTCTGAAGTGCTCTGAGAAGTGCAGCTCACTTCTGCAGGCCTGTTCCTAATCGTCCGGCGGAGACAGGGGGTTTAGGGCGTCGATCCAACAACCGCAGCAGTGTCGCCTGAGGGTCTGTCCGCTTGGCAAAATAGGTGAGCGGTGATGCCTGTTCGGCTGGCTGGATCCAGAGGCAGGCGCAGGCAGGGGAGACGCCCACAATGCTGTTCGCTTTTGAAAATAAGCCCCGCTTTGCAGAACTGGGAATAAAACCACATGGCGCAACAATGCTGCCTTTCAGAGTGGGGCAAGATAAGGGATCGCTGCTTCCCCGAACCCCTGTCTGTTTATTTGAAGGGAATTTATTGCTGTTGAAAAGTGCTGGGTTGACAGCCCTGGAGAACCAAGTGCTGTTTATCCACAGGATGGGTACAACCTGCGTAACCCGCTGGCCAGCATGTGTTGTGTGTGCCAAAGCCATAGAGGGTGTGAGTCAGCTACAGCTCACAGCCACGGAGCCACTTGGCTCTTTAGCGGTGACTTACATCTTTAGCTCTAGAAGTTCCCCAGCTCAGTTCACAGAGTGGCCTAAGATAGTAACTGTCACACATGGACAGCTCGCTAAAGAGTGGGAGGGGAAACTGAGGCACGGAGTGGGGAAAGTGACTCACTCAAGCTTATACAGCAGGCCAGTGGCAGACAGGTCTGCTGAGGCGTATTCCAGTGTCCTACCCATTAGGCCATGCTGCTTCTTTGGAGCCTGTTTTCTATTCACCCCTTCGCCCCATTTTGGAAAATGTCCCTCTTTGATCTTTTCTGCTCTCATATTCATCCACAAAGCGTCCTGAGTGTTTGGAGGACAGAGAAAAGATTTCAGACGCAGCCCTGAAGGACAAACACAAATGTAACAGTCCTACAGCCCCAGACACGGCTGCAGCTCGCTAGCCAGCCTAAAGAACCGTGACAAACAGCTGTGTTCAAAGAGCCACCAACCCTGGGTGGGAAATTTCCAGAGAAAGATTTTTAGATGCAGAGGGGCTCAAAGCAAGATGCTGCATCTGGACACCGTGGATTTGGGGATAGGGTGAAGTCTGGATCTCGGGTGCCTTCAGATCTGAAGTGCTCACAGAACGTGCATAGAAATTACCCAGCAGCTAATTTGCAACAACTGGTGTCTTACGATGTTCCCCGTGTGTAGCTCTGCCAGTGCACTGCGGTCTCAGCCTGCAACCCCCTCCGCTGCCCTATTGCACTCCTGGGCTGCCCACATGCAGCTGTACAAGTGCACTTGTGGGATTGAGTACACCCTGTCTTTCAGCCTTGGGCTCTGCACACAACCGTGCCACTACCCCACAATCACAGCTTGGGTCCCAACCCGCTTCATTCCAGATCCTGGCAGCTGTGTCAATAGATCTGTCCCGATCTACAATTACCCCTCCCTCCCCCCGCTGCCAGCTCTGTGCACACACACAGATCTATTTATGCACCTCCACGGCCTTCACCAGCAGCCCCTGTTACACTCGTCCTGGCCTCCTGCTAGGCAGAGTCGAAAGGCTCTGCTGAGCTGTTTTCAACCACCGAGCATCTTGTGCTTAGCCTCTGCCTGTTCTCCTGATGGGCCTTTCAGGTGATTGTCCTCTAGACTCGCAAGCCCAGGCCCTCAAAGGTATTTAGGCTCCATTGACATCAGCAAGATGAAGGTGAGTGAGGATTAACTATTGGCTTAACTTCTACTGAGGAGAGAGAGTCGCTTTCGAGCTAGGCCGAGCTCTTCATCAGGGCCTGGGGAGCTCGAAAGTTTGTCTCTCTCATCAGCAGCAGTTGGTCCAATAAAAAATATGACCTCCCCCACTTTGTCTCTCTATCCTGCGACCCACAAGGCTGCGCTCATTGAAATCAGTGAAAGTTAAGAACCGAAATACATTTCCGGAGTTGGACCAGTCTCCTGAATAACAGCGAATGTGACAGGGAAATCATCCTTTTTTTCTGCACTTCTCTCTTTTAGCATAATCATTTTACTCTGTGCTTAGATACCAAGATCATGGCCATCTTTATTAAAGAACAGATAGCTAGAAATACAGACCGGTGAGGCATCCAGTCTCTGCTATCATAGAATCATAGAATATCAGGGTTGGAAGGGTCCTCAGGAGGTCATCTAGTCCAACCACCTGCTCAAAGCAGGACCAACCCCAACTAAATCATCCCAGCCAGGGCTTTGTTAAGCCTGACCTTAAAAACCTCTAAGGAAGGAGATTCCACCACCTCCCTAGGTAACCCATTCCAGTTCTCCATCACCCTCCTAGTGAAAAAGTTTTTCCTAATATCCAACCTAAACCTCCCCCACTGCAACTTGAGACCATCACTCCTTGTTCTGTCATCTGCCACCACTGAGAACAGTCTAGATGAGGGGTAGGCAACCTAGGGCATGGGTACCAAAGGCAGCACACAAGCTGATTTTCAGTGGCACTCACACTGTTTGAGTCCTGGCCACCGGTCTGGGGAGCTCTGCATTTTAATTTAATTTTTGATGAAACTTCTTAAACATTTTAAAAATCTTATTTACTTTACACACAACAATAATTTGTGTGTAAATTTATATAATAATATATATTAAAGACTTATAGAAAGAGACCTTCTAAAAACGTTAAAATGTATTATTGGCATGCAAAACCTTAAATTAGAGTGAATAAATGAAGACTCGACACACCACTTCTGAAAGGTTGCTGACCCCTGGTCTAAATCCATCCTTTTTGGAACCTCCTTTCAGGTAGTTGAAAGCAGCTATCAAATCCCCCCTCATTCTTCTCTTTGCAGACTAAGCAATCCCAGTTCCCTCAGCCTCTCCTTGTAATCCAGCTATATCATCTTGCTCAGAAATTTAGCAAGCTCCATCTTCAAACTAGTTTGGTTGTTTGCTTACACTGCTGCTGTGCAGAGGCTGTTCCCAACCCCCTCTCTTCTGATGGTAGACACCTTCTAATTTCCAGCCTCAATTTACTCCTGGCCAGTTTATTCCCATTTGTTTTTGTGCAACATTATCTTTTGGCTTAAACAGCTCTTCTCCCTGCCTGGTATTTATACACAGCAATCAAGTCCCGTTTGTAAGTAAGCTGCAGAATTTATCCCCTTTTCACCACCAGACATTTTCTAAGGGTGCTGTTTAGATCTTATTCCTACACTTGCATGTCTATGTGTTTTCTAACTGGCCGGAGGGTCTCAAAGAAGGCCAGAATCTGCTCCCAGTTACACAGGTGTAGACGCGGAGTAACTGTTCACCTGAGAGCCGAATCAGGCTCGGGAGTCAAATTTTGCCGCACTCACTGTTGCCTCACTAGAGAAAAGTGGGAGTCGAATGATTTATGTCTATAAACAAAGGCCATTGTTAAAATGTACTTAAGGATTTTCATGGAGACAGCATCAAGTGTCAGGCTTCCTGCTACTAAGTAAACGCACCATGCTCCGCGGAGGCTGCTGCTGTCTCAGAGTGTGCAGAAAGAAGAATTGTTAGTATGTTAAAAATGTAACCATGATCTTCTCTCCCTACGGTATCAACTCGCCTTGAACCTGGGCCCAACACGCCCACCAAACCGAAGAGAAACACAGAAGCTCGCTCCATAGCATAAAGATGGTCTCCGGGTGGAACGATCCGGGTGGGTATTCACAGCGCAGGAGCCCCATCCACCTGGGCTATGTGGGCCAAATGTAGTGGGGGATGTAAATGGTGGTGTGAGTTACACACCGAGCATAATTGACCAGGAAATGGGTGTTGGTGGCAAAGAAATGTAAATCGAGCCACTTCGACATGTGGCGGCCATGCAAAGTGAGCCAGTGGGGGTTGTGTCCATTTGCACCAGGGCTGCATTTGGCTCCAAGTCTGGGGAATGGTGCCAGCATAGATTAAAGTTGGGGCAGGGGGAATCTACCTACAGCCTCCTCTGAGCTGTTTCTCTTGCTAGACCCCTCTCTGCCGCTCTTGGTGGGGAAGATGCACGCATCTTCTCCCCCCGCCCCCATAACACAAGCTGTGGTAGGAAGGGTGGCAATGGAGAGGGAGCATCAGGGGGCAGAAGGGACTAAGTTAGCTGTGACTGCGGGGTGTCCGGGATGCAAGGCAAGGCCAGGCTGGTGCTGTGCAAATGGGAGTAACTCAGGTCTCTCAGCAGGCCCAGTAAAGATCCCTCTCCTCCAACGCTGCTTGCTGGCCCCTGCGCCCCCTGCTGATGAAACCCAAATGACACCACAGGGCTGAGAGGCCTCGCAGGGAGTTACACCACATTCCCCCCTTCATCCCCCGCTGTATTTCACTTGTCCCGATGCATCTGAAAGACCCCTGTGCACTAAACCCCGAGCGGACTCATCTCTCTAACTCCATTTAAATCAGTGGAGTTGCCCTGGTTTTACAGCAGTAACTCCATTGATTTAAAGGGGGCACTCCTGATTCTCACGAGCGTCAGAGGAGGCTCAAGTCCCCAACCTCACATGCAAAATAGGAATGATAATACTGCTATAACTGGTGGGTGTGTATCACCTATGCCCTCTCCAGGGTGGAATCAGAACTGCTTTACTGTGTTTCTTAGACCCTATACAGCTTACAGAGATTCTCCTCCAGCTGAAATGGTCTCAAGTTGCAGTGGGGGATGTCTAGGGTCGATATTAGGAAACACTGTTTCACGAGGAGGGGGGTGAAGCACTGGAATGGGTTACTAGGGAGGTGGTGGAATCTCCATCCTTAGAGGTTTTTAAGGTCAGGCTTGACAAAGCCCTGGCTGGCATGATTTAGTTAGGGATTAGTCCTGCTTTGAGCAGGGGGTTGGACTAGATACCTCCTGAGGTCCCTTCCAACCCTTATATGCTATGATTCTATATGTAAACAGGGAATCATGGTACTGGCCTCCTTTGTAAAGTGCTTTCTGACCTAGGAATGAAAAGTGCCGTATAAGAGATAGGTACAAGCTAGATAATAAATTCAGGCTACAAATACGATGCAAATTTTAAAGTGTCATTAACCATTGGAACTGCTCACCTAGGGACGTGGTGTATTCTCCGTAGCTGGCAGTCTTTCTGAAAGATATACTGTCGCTCCAACAGAAGTTGTGGACTGGCTGCACAAATTATTAGGTGAGGTTTTTGGGCCTGGGCTATGCTGGAGGTCAGACTAGCTGAGCATAATGGTCCCATTATAGCCTTAAAAGTTATGAACGTTAACTCCTAGAGCCTCGGACAGAAACCAGGGAGCATTAGGCCAGGCACTGTACACTCAGAAAGTAAGACACACTCCTTGCCCTGAAGAGCTTGCAATCAAAATAGGCAAACAATGGGAAGGCAAAGCAAGAGACACAGAGAGGACTTGAACCTGAGTCCTTTGAATCCCTGGTAGCGAGCTACTCACTGGCCCATCTTGCCTCTCTTGAAAGAGATGGTGAGTAACACTTATCATGCAGGGAGTCAAGGTGTGAAAAATAAGAACCAAAATGCACCTTTGCCCAAGTCTCCGCTGAATCCTGAATATGTTCTGGGGTCCTTAACTGATGACAAAGCCTGATGAAGGGAGAGTGTGGCATTATTTGTCTTTACACTTTTCATCAGATCTTCTTTAATGCTTCTGGGACCCAATTATGGGACCAAACTAACTTGCGGCCCGGTCTTTGTGGGCGGTTCATGGATGGTGGAAATACCCCATGCAGTCTGGGCCCCACATTGTTTCTGCTCCATAAGTGACACAGTGAGGCAAGACAGCCTCTTGAAAATACAAAAATGCATTTAGACTCATGTACCATAGAGATGCAGCCACCTCTGGGGTGGAAATCAGCAGCTGTTTAACAGCGCATTCCAAAACTGCCCAGCAACATGGAGCTGCGAAATGAATTGTACAGCCTCTAACTGAAATTGCAAGTGGAAATTTTAGGGGAGGGATAGATATAATGCCTCAAAGGACAGTGGGGCAGATAGCAGCGCGCTTGTGGAAAGCACCACACCGTCTTTAATAAGGGGCATCAGTGTTGCATCGCTTCTTTAGCATCTCCTAAATAGCACTAGGAGACACTTCGTTGTGCATTGATCCAAAGGCAAGACAGCCGCACGCTGGATCACCTGCACAGCTTCCTTCTGCCCACAGCTGTTTCTTGGACATGCTCCATGCGACTGCTCCTGCTGCCTCATTTTCCAGCGTGAGGAACCTTGGGACAAGTGTCCAAGTGCTTAAAGGAAGACGAAACGGTCTCTTTAAAAGACCCATCAGCACTGATCTAAACCACATTGGCTGGTGAGGCATGAAAGGCCCGTACTCAGTGAGGGTCAGCGTGAGAAACAGTGGTGGGATTTTTTTTTCACTGGTTCTCAACATTTGTAACCCGCACCTGTGTGGGGTTAGATTCGATCCCTGCCTGCTTAGCCCCTGGATTTGTGCAGCCTCTTTCACAAGGGGTTTAGGGTCCCAGTGTCTTGAAAGGAGCCATCAATCATTCCCCGAGAAACCCTCCCCCGGACTCCAAACAGGGTCCATAACTGCAGCTGGAGAGCTCATCCATTAACCCCCCTCTGCGCAAACAGAGATTCTGTTGTATTTTTTTAAAAAAAGCCCCAAACCCAAGATCCTGAGAGTTCAGTCAGGAGACACGCTCAGTCTCGTAACATGCATGTGGCAAACTTCCAAGTCGGTATGACCTACGGGCCACTCCCTCCATGGGACTAACCATCCAGTTCCTTCCAGACAGTGCCATTAGCGCTTTGCGCCCATTGATCATCCTGCCGGCTCGCCCACCGTAGGCTCTGCGCTCTCCAGTCTGGTTGGTCTCAACACTGGCGGCCACGGTTCCCCCTCCCCCGCCTCATCACTCCGGCTCTCAACTCTTCTCCTCCAGGCGTGGAGCTCATCCCTCTTTCATTACACGGTTTGTTTGGCCTTTTCCTTTTCACCCCCAGGCTGCTGACGAGTAGATTTATAGCCACATGTCAAGTGCTCCGAGGCCTGGCCCAGGTCTACTGACCCTGGGAAACTTCTGGAAAAGAATTCAGGGCTGAAATTCATCCGTGGTGAGTTCAGCGCCTCAGTGTTAGCACCCTTTAGGATAGTTGGATGCTGGCCAGCTCTGGGGTTTGGGGTCCCCTGCTTTAATCCCCAACAAAAAAGATTCAGCCTCCTTAGATTTCCATTCTATCCCTTTTGTTGTCAAATCACAATCACTTCTAAATCCTTCCCTTGACAGTCTCCCAACACAGGTCCTGTTGCCCCCCTGACTTCTCTCCTGTCGGGCTGATGGTGGGCATGGCTACTGTCATTTGATTCTCCCCGGCCTTTCTGTGGAAGTTCCTTCAAAAGCCAAAGAGCGAGGGGCTCCCAGGTGTCGGGGCAATGATCCAGAACTAGAATCACCGTGTTCATGGACAGTTTAACAACTTATCTTGTTTCCAGTGTGGCTCTCTCCTGCACAGCTTTCAGAGATCCTGGTGTAAATTCATTTTAAGCTGTAGAGAAAGCAGGCTTTTTTTCCCCCAATGTCACTCCCAATAAAACCTAGGCTGCCCATTTCCCTCCTTCCCCCACAACATTTTTGCCCACTGGAATGATGTGAATCAATGTATTTAAAGATTCTGGACCCAATTCTCTGTTTCCCTGTGCCTTGTGCTGTCACTGTGGAAAGTGTGTGTTGTGGGGTGGTGTTTGTCCTTTGAGTTTGAGGATGACCATGCCATGACTGATGGGTTTGGTTTCCGTGAACATGTGAGCGGCTGATCAGGCTGACTGGAGCTTTGAACTGTCCGCGGCATCTCTTGGTCAGTGGACCGCAATGGGTGACTTGGTTAACAGCGGACAGGCAGCTTTGACGTCCTGATTAGCGTGGGAATTGGATTTAAGTGAGGGAAAGAGCGTGAGAGACTTTCGCGCTCTCTCATCCAGGCCTGTCTGAATCCAGTATCCTGACGATGTTGAGATGTCTGGAGATAGGCGTGGGTGCAGTGGAAGGCCTGCAGGTCCTACTGCCCCCAAACTGATGCCCTAAGCTGTCCACACTGCTCTTACCATCCACCTTCACAGCCAAAGAGATAAGCCTATCTGCTTGGCCACCTGATCCACCAGAGAAGACTTTCCAGAGACAGCCAGGTGTCACTCTGGTCAACGGTTGCAAGGAGTAATGTCTATTGTTACTTACAGTTGCAGACATAGCCTGACCTGTCTTCAAGACCCGTGCAAAGTAGATGTTACTTGCTACCCCATCGGAAGGGTAGAATTTTCCACTTTGTTTGCATTGGTGCTCATGGCCAGTGGCAATAACAAGACTCAGGTTTTCACTTCTCTGTTCCATCAAGTCGTTTTTGAAGTTTTCATTTTCCTTTCCTCTGGCCAGATTCTGAGCCTCTGACTCTCCTTGGTGAACAGCAGCTGGCATCAGCCCGATCCACATGAATAACAGCTCATCGGCAGGAGTAATAGGTTCGCTGTCTGGCCGCTTGTTTATGTTGGCTCTTTAGGGCCAGTTTTTTTGGTCCTTGTCACTCATGCTGAGTAGTATCTTACTCTGCAGATAGTGCCTTCTGGTGTCTTTGGGAAGCAGTATGGCCTGATAGAGCAGTGACCTGGAGTGTTAACCCCTGTGGGTTCTGTTCCTGCTAGTAGCCAATTCAGTGATCTAGGGCAAGCCACTTTGTGACCCAATGCCTCAGTTTCCCCATCTGTAAAATAAAGATGATAATGCTGACCTCCTTTCTAAAACTCTGAGATCTCCTGATGCACAGCTCTGTATGAGATCTAGATGCCATTCCTTTGGGTGGGGGGCACTAGTTATCCAGTGTGGGGAGCCACAATTTGATCATTGGGTGGGTAAGCTTTTCTAGGTGAGGACCTTGGCTTCCCATGGGCCTGGGAAGCCCCTGGCACGCAGATAAAACAGGAATAATAGTGAGATTCAGGTTCACAGGTGGGATGAAATGTGTGAATGGAGCCATTAGCACAATCAGGTTCAGATAAAATAAGCGATTTGAACCTTTGCCTCAAACTCAACCTGAATTGAAACATTAACCTGTTTTGAGTTTGAGGTTCAGCCAAGACTGAAAAATCAAATCCTTTGAAAATGTTCAGCCCGGGTCTCCAGGAGTAAATTAGCATAGCCCAACTGGTGTCAATGGGCCATCTCCCCCAGCTGGAGTCAACCATCATCTCTGTGTTGACCTCACTGGAGTTATGCTGACTTATACGCACCAAAGATCTGTCCCTGCATTCCCCAGTCTCCAGTGGGAGAGGCTGAAGCACGCTTGTACTGTGAAAAGTGAGAGCCAGAGGAGAAGGAGAGTGACAGGTTCAGGAGAAGACTAAAGCGGGGGGATGAGAGTGGAGGTGAGGGAGATCAGAAGACGGGATGGGGAAAGAGAAGCACAGTGGATGAGAAATTTCAGTGATGGGAAAAGGAGACCTGATTTGTATCAGGCAGTCGCAACATAGTTAATTTTCCCCTTGGTATTGGCCATTTGGGGTCAAGCATTTCAGCTGCATTATAAACCCTCCTGCTTGAGGGCAGAAGCTGATCGCTAATTAACGGGGATCAGGAGGAAACGTACCCTGTAGGCAGGTTATTCTGTAACCTGTGGTTTCTTGCATCTTCCTCTGAAGCTGCTAGTGCCAACCACTGTTGGAGCCTGAACACCAAGACACAAATTTACCATGTACTTGATTGTTTCAAAAGTGTGAATTGGGAGTGCTTTGTTCCAGAGGGACCCTGAGTGGGCCTGACTGTTATAAAAAGGCAAACCAGCTGAGCGGCTAACAGAGGGAGTTTAACTGGGCATTTCCTGGGGAGAGCCCACAGATGCTTTCGTCTTGCAGGCTTCCCTGAGTAGTTTCTGCAAGAGCTAAGGAAGCTCTTATAAGGAAGATATTATGGATGGTGAGCAGTCAGCTGCTGTGACCTGCACAGGATGTGCCATGTTTGTCTTCCTTCCACAGCATAGAAATGACTTTGTCTGTACAAAGTGCAAGCTGGTCTCCGTATTGGAAGAGAAGGTTCGAGGTCTCGAGAAACAAGTATGAACCCTGCGTTGCATAAGGGAAAATGAAGATTTCCTTGACAGACGTCAGGATATGTTTCTACAGGCACAACGTTCTGAAGAATCAGAGCAGGCTGCACAGCGGGGACAGAAGGCCAGTGAAGAAATTTGGCAGCATGTGATCTCCAGAAGAAGAAAGAGGAGCATCTATGTTCCAGCAATGCAGAAAGAGGTGAGCAACCGTTTTCATGTTCTCTCCACAAGTACTAATGCGGAGAGTGGACTAGATGATACAGGAAGGGAGCAGAAGGAAACTTCACCAACTGGAAGACATGAGATGCACTGTCCTAGGGATGGGGGTTCCACGACCACCACTCCCAAGAGAAGGAGGCGGGTGGTGGTGATCAGGAGGACTGAGTCATCCATCTGCCATCATGACTTGGAAAACAGAGAAATGTGCTGCCTGCCAAGAGCTAGGATTCAGGATGTGACGGAGACACTGCCGAGACTCATCAAGCCCTCAGATCGCTACCTCTTCCTGCGTCTCCATGTGGGCACCAATGATACTGCCGAGAATGACCTTGAGTGGATCACTGCAGACTATGTGGCTCTGGAAAGAAGGATAAAGGAGTTTGAGGCGCACGTGGTGTTCTCATTCACCCTCCCTGTGGAAGAAAAAGGCCTGAGTAGGGACCGTCGAATCGTAGAAGTCAACGAATGGCTACGCAGGTGGTGTCAGAGAGAAGGCTTTGGATTCTTTAACCATGGGATGGTGTTCCCTGAAGGAGGATTGCTAGGCATCTAACAAAGGGAGGGAAGAGCATCTTAGCAAGCAGGCTGGCTAACCTAGTGAGGGAGAGCTTTAAACTAGGTTCACCAGGGGAAGGAGACCAAAGCCCTGAGGTAAGTGGGGAAGTGGGATACCAGGAGGGAGCATGAGCAAGAAAGCGCAAGAGGGGAGGACTCCTGCCTCATACTGAGAAAGCAGGATGATCAGCGAGTTATCTTAAGTGCCTATACATGAATGTAAGAAGCCTGGGGAACAAGCAGGGAGAACTGGAAGTCCCGGCACAGTCAAGGAATTATGATGTGATTGGAATAAAAGAGACTTGGTGGGATAACTCACATGACTGTAGTACTGTCCTCAGGGAATCAATTCTGGGGCACTAAAAGGAGAGGAAAGTGATCAGGAACAGTCAGCATGGATTCACCAAGGGCAAGTCATGCCTGATTAACATAATTGCTTTCTATGATGAGACAACTGGTTCTGTGGACAGGGGAAAGCAGTGGATGTGATATATCTTGACTTTAGTAAAGCTATTGATACGGTGTCCCACAGTATTCTTCCCAGCAAGTTAAAGAAGTATGGGCTGGGTGAATGGAATATAAGGTGGATAGAAAGCTGGCTGCATTGTTGGGCTCAACGGGTAGTGATCAATGGCTCTATGTCTAGTTGGAAGCCGGTATCAAGTGGGGTGCCCCAAGGGTCGGTCCTGGGGCCGATTTTGTTCAATATCTTCATTGGTGATCTAGAGGATGGCATGGACTGCACCCTCAGCAAGTTTGCAGATGACACTAAACTGGGAGGAGTGGTAGATACACTGGAGGGTAGGGATAGGATACAGAGGGACCTAGACAAATTAGAGGACTGGGCCAAAAGAAATCTGATGAGGTTCAACAAGGGCAAGTACAGAGTCCTGCACTTAGGATGGAAGAATCCCATGCACTGCTACAGTCTAGGGACTGAAAGGCTAGGCAGCAGTTCTGCAGAAAAGGACCTAAGGGTTACAGTGGGCAAGAAACTGGATACTAGTCAATAGTGTGCCCTTGTTGCCAAGAAGGCTAACGGCATTTTGGGCTGTATAAGTAGGGGCACTGCCAGCAGATCAAGGGATGTGATCATTCCCTTCTATCTGGCATTGATGAGGCCTCATCTGGAGTACTGTCTCCAGTTTTGGTCCCCACACTACAAGAAGGATGTGGAAAAATTGGAAAGAGTCCAGCGGAGGGCAACAAAAATGATTAGGGGGCTGGAGGACATGACTTGTGAGGAGAGGCTGAGGGAATTGGGATTATTTAGTCTGCAGAAGAGAAGAATGAAGGGGGATTTGATAGCTGCTTTCAACTACCCGAAGGTGATTCCAAAGAGGATGGATCTAGACTGTTCTCAGTGATACCAGATGACCGAACAAGGAGTAATGGTCTCAAGTTGCAGTGGGGGAGGTTTAGGTTGGATATTAGGAAAAACTTTTTTCACTAGGAGGTTGGTGAAGCACTGGAATGGGTTAACTAGGGAATCTAGAATCTCCTTCCTTAGAGGTTTTCAAGGCCTGGCTTGACATAGCCCTGGCTGGGACGATTTAGTTGGGGATTGGTCCTGCTTTGAGCAGGGGGTTGGACTAGATACCTCCTGAGGTCTCTTCCAACCCTGATATTCTATGATTCTCTGGGCTGTGGATCTGATCCAGTCTGGCCATTTCTGTGTTCTGAAATCTCAGGGAGCGATGGATAGCTCAGTGGTTTGAGCATTGGCCTGCTAAACCCAGCATTGTGAGCTCAATCGTTGAAGAGGCCATTTAGGGATCTGGGGCAAAAAATCTGTTAGGGGACAGTACTTGGTCCTGCTAGAGTAGGCAGGAACTGAACTCAATGACCTTCCAAGGTTTTTCCAGCTCTATATGATAGGAATATATAGATCTATAGCTGTGGTGAATTGACATCAGTATGGTCCTGTAAGGACTCAAACTGAAATTGAGCCATCTTTCCCATCAATGACAGAAGTTGCACTAACTTGTTCTTTGCAGCAAAAAAACAGAGTGGTTCAGGATTTTTTTTGCTAGTTTTGTGACAAGCTCATTTTAAAAAAATCAGTTTTCCTTGATACTGTTTCATGCATTTTTGCCACAAGCCAGATGTATTTATCTGCCTGCGGATCTCTGGAAATTGTTCATTTTGGAATAAAATAATAATTTTATCATTTATTATCAATCTGGGAATAGGAGCATGAAATACACAAGAGGAACACAATGGATCAGCTGTACTGTTGTCATCCTATGCTTAGCATGGAGGGGCCCATGGCTGGAGCCCTTAGGTGGTAAGGCTATATAAATTAATAATAATCCTCTACCCCCGTCTGCCAACTTTGTGCCCCTTAGGGGGTATAAAGAGACTGAAAATGGGCTGGATCTCCTTTGTGGCATGGAGGAGTTGTCTGTTGATGTAGTTCTTATGCTGCCCTTCTCGTCTGGCTCCAGGTGAGGGAGCAGGAGAAGGCATCTGAGGACAAAGCCAGAATGTTACTTCACTGTAGCTACTCTCAGCTGAGGGCCAGCCCCTAAGGACCTATACCAGCACCCTGGTACAACAGTGCTGGGACTAGTGGATAAGAGCTTCACCCAGCTCTTCTGCAGTACTAACGGGTGCAGCAGAGAATCTGGACCCAAATTTCCAAGAAGCAGCTGAATTTGCTCCCCTTACAGACTGTGGCTAAACTCCTGGGCAGGATTTCTCCCTTCAGCTCCTCCAAGGTGTTTGACTTGTCCATCACCAAGGACAGTATCTGCCTCTAAGAAATCAACGTTGGTTCCCCTCCTCCTCCAAGCCAGGCCTTGGCTGGCGTGGACTCGGTGAAATCCTAGCCAAGGTGCTGAACGCAAACAGCTCTTCTCTTCTCCTCCACAGTTGAGCTGTTTCAGCCTCTCTAAGGGAAGCAGCAGGCTTTGAACCATGGCCATGTTTTCATCCGAAGGGAGACCAGGGGCGTCCCGTGCCATGCGCCTGTTACATTTGTGCTTTTTGATGTGTTCAGACTCCCCCTGAGCGGGAAGAATTTCCACCACCCCCTCTTCTCGGGAACCACAGTGAACTAAATGAAAGGGAACCAGGCATTTGACTTCGGTTGATGCTGTTCCATCCAGCACGCATCTGACTCCACATCTGAGGCAAGTCTGTCTGACTAGGCCCGGCCTTGGTTCGCCCAGCGACTGCAACCAAAGTACAAGCAGCCGCTGCCTGTGTCCTCTATGGTGTATTAATCAATAGCCTAAGCGTGAACTGATTGCCTTCCTAACAACAGCCCTGTCTGCGTCCCAACCGGCTTCCGCTGAGGGAGCCGGCTTATTTCAAAATCAACCCCCTCTTGCACTTCCATCCAGTAGCTGTTGCTAATGGCGGCGCTTTGCCTGAGCCGCTGGACTCGAATGATTGATTTTGTATTTATTGCTGGGCGCACAATGGAGCCGGTTCGGCTTTCCTCTTCCCACTTTCACCCTCTGCTGAATCCGCCTTTCATTGCGCTGACATCCAGATGCGAATTTGCTCTGCCTGTGACCTTGCTCTTTCCCCTCCTGATTTGAAATTAGCTTACTAAAACATGTTTTCTTTTAAGACTCCACAGCCTAATCCAGAACAAACAAAACACATTTTTTGCAACCCAACAGCATGAACTTTTGCCCTGGCCTTGACCGCACATATGCACAAACTTCACCACCCCTCACCCAGCCCTCCCTCCCCTCTGCCCATCACCATCCAAGTGAGGTTTCCAAGGAATTTTTTTTCCCTGACGAATACAGTTGCAAGGACTCAGAAACTGTGGAATTTTTTGGCAGCAGCCAGAGATCTAACTTTATTTACTTTCCTTCTGCGTGCATGGAGCAGGGGTTGGAATCAGAGACGCGCAGAAAAAAGACGGATTTACACGCCTGTGCTTTATTCCAAAGACTGCGCTGTTTGCAGGGCTACAGCCAAAGGTGGAACATCATGTGTGTGGATGGGGGAGCTCTTCATTCTTATTCATGTTAGGTCTTAGACGGTTTAGGGCTTCAAGCACTGGATTGGGACTCAGGCAGAGCCGCTTGGATAATGCCAGTTATAATTTTTTTTGCAAGAATTTGCTGTCTTTAGTTGATTTTTTTGTATTTCCCCTGATTTTTACTCTTTTTTTTTAAATGGAAAAAAACAAAGTAAAACCCCCAAAATGTTCAGTATTTGAAAATGATTTTTGGTGCAATTGTTTTTGGTTTGTGTTCATTCAAAATTTGGTTTTTGAAACCCAAAACTTGGAAAATGGTACTGAAAAACTGAACCAAGTCCCATTTTTTAAAAAACCAAAATGCTGATTTTCTGTTGAAGAAAAACAGAACTTTTTCAATAACAGTGGAACTTTTTCATTGTAGTCAAAAGGTGCGCGCACACGTATGTATGTATTTGTGTGTACATATGTATGTGTGTGGGTGTATGTATGTATATAAAAATGTTTTGACAAAAATAAAAACAAAAAAGCTCTAGGCTGAGAATTCTGTCCTGGCTTTTCCAAAGAACTGCGCAAATAACATTTTTTATTTTAAATCAAGATTGACTCCTTTTTTTAAAAAAAGGATACGTTCTAGTTGAAACAGGGAATGAATTCAAAGAAATCCTAAGGCCTGTGTCATATTAATTTGGTGGACTATTCAATTCCAAAGAATCAAGGACTTGTCACTGTCCAACATTAAACTGCTTTAAACAAGGGTCAAGGTTTTGTATACAAAGATCTTGGTTTGCTGAATTCCATAGCAAACACACAAATAAATTCATGCCAAAGTTTGGAAATGTATTGGTTAAGGAGACACCAGAGCTAAAACAGACCCGACTTATGCAAATTCGTCCTTACCAAAAACGTTCCATAAGCCAGAAATAGGATTTTCAAGTTGCAGAAATTTTTGCGTAACATAGAGGTATACGTTTCCGATGTACACAACATTCGAGTGACACAAGGCTTTCCGGAATGAAACAATTGTGTAACTCCAGGGGCGTCTGTAAACAGCAATTTGAAATGGGGGTGAAATGATCCCATCCAAACCCAATTAAGCTCCCCTTTGAAAGAGAGGATATCAGTATAAGTCCCTTTATTTGTTGGACAACCCTTCTTGGTGGACAGGAGGTTAGTTTTGTTGCTGAGGCCTGAGGTGTGAAGGATGGTCATTTTGCCTGCTCTTGACAGACAGATGCAAAAGGGAGAAGGGACCGGATAGTAAAGGTGGGAGAAATGCAGCTTTGGTTGACAAGCTCAGGATTCCAGATGGCAAGTCAGTTCCAGCTGGATGCTCTGGGTTGGTATGTCAGTCACATCAGCAGTTGCCCTGGGTTGTGATTCATCTCTCGATCTGGGGTCTGGGATCAGCTTGACCTTGTCCTTCTCCTTGACTGGTCTCTCTCAGGGAGGAGCTGGAGGGGCCATCTTGTGTCATTGTACAGATGACCTCTGGCTCAAATGGAAAGCCGAGAGAGACAGGACAGGAAGAAAAATGGGGGTGTGAGAGAAGGGCAGAAAGGAATGCACAAGGAAGGGGAGACAGAGCAGGATCTTGTGTGTCTGGCTCCAGTCTCGGCTGGTGTGGGCGGTGAGCGCCAGGTGTCCCTGCTAACATGCTGAGGTCTGCATGTCATGAGGCAATGACTTTCGGGATCCACAAATGAAGAATGAAGTCCCTGGAGCACAGCTGAGGGGGGAGGGCTAGCTCAGTGGCTTACACACTGGCCTCCTAAACCCAAAGTTGTGAGCTCAAGCCTTGAGGGGGCCATTTAGAGATATGGGGCAAAAATCTGTTAGATGGTTTGGTGGGGGATTGTTCTGGCTTTCAGTAGGGGTGTGGACTAGATGAGGTCCCTTCTAACCCCAATATTTTATGCCCTTCTACCTCTTTCAGGAACCCCACAGTTGGTTTGAGTGCACCTCCCCTAAAAAAAATGTCTTTTTAAGGGTCCTGAAAGAGAGGAGCTGGGAAGAATAGTTCCCTTCTGGCCTGGATTCCATAAATCTATTCACTTAATGTCTCTCTGCCTCAGTTCCCTGTCTGTAAAATGGGGATCATAATACTTCCTTGGCCTGTTTTTGTCTGTTGGGATTGTGAGCTCTTTGACACTGGAGCAGTCTCATATTCTATGTGTACAGCGCCCAGCACACGTGGGCTCTGATATTGGTTGAAGTCTTCAGGCCTTGCTGTGAAACAAGTAATGATGATTATATAATTGATCCAACATGGAGCTTTTCTTACTAGAAGAATGATTCATAGATTGTAAGGCAAGGAGGGACCATAAAACAGGCCAGAGAATTTCAGTAATTCCTGCATCATTGGCAGTCTCTGAAGATGATCTCTGCACCACTATGCTTTTTCTGTAATGTCTGTCTTTCTTATCTGTCACCGTAGCCAGTACAAAACCAATGCATTGCAATGGAGAATACAGTTTCTCTTGCTACATAACTCTTAAACACACTGTTTATCTAGCTACGATGATGAGATGATAGCATGACCATAATTAAGGTGAAGACTGGTTTGCCGTTTCACAGGTGATCTAAACCAGCAACTGACAGCAATGAATGAATGATTGAATGAATATCTCAGTCTCCCTTTACAATATAAGAACGCAGGACAGTGGTCAGCAAAGATGATTCAGCTACTGGCATTGTCAACAATAACACCAAGCTAATGTGGAGACTGTTATCATGTCCCCGCTTGGGCAAAGTCTGGCTAGAAGAGGGAACGCAGCCTTCCAGGTGTGGTTCTACCAGAGCTGTATAAGGAGAAATTATTGGAAGAAGTCAAAAAAGAAAAAAAGTCAACCCCCCAAAATGTTTTTGGCAATTTTTTTCCAGAAAATAAACTTTTAATCAAAAAATTAAAACACAATGTTCATCCAACCCCCAAAAGTTCTTTTGTTCCATTGGAACAAACAACCAAGGGAGCGGTGGATTCTCCATCTGTTGGCATCTTCAGATCAAGATTGGATTCCTTTCTGGAAGAAGATTTTGCTGAACAGAAGTTACTGGGGTCGATACATGTATAAATAGCTGATGTATCACACAGGCTGTAGAACAAGAGGTCAGACTAGATGATCTAATTGCCTCTTCCATCTTTAAAATCTAGAATTTATGGGGAAAAAATGGGTTGTGAGTTTTTGGGTTTTTTGATTGAAACTTGACACTTTCTGGGGGAAGTGGATGCTTTTTTTTCAAAAAATATTAATTTTGTTGGAAATTAATCTCTGTTCAAACGGATTGAACCCCATCCTACTTATTATCACCCTGTTCTATAATGTGGTGCCACTGAAGATGCATTGGAGGGAGAGGTTTGGATGAGATGTTGCATTGATGACATGGATGACATGGATGACATTGTATGACATGTTGCATTGCAAATTCCTGTCTAATTTGTTGTCAACTATCATTCCTAAATCAATTTCAGCATTGCTTTCCAGGTTACTGCTCTATGCTGAATAGCTGTTTCTGATAATTCTTCAGATGTGTTAGCTTTCATTTTTCCAAGCGGAAGATATCATTGACTTATTTCCCACCTATATTTTTGATCTTAGTAGACCTCATTTTTCTACCCTTGTTGCTATTGGCCTGATTATCCATGAATTTCATTAATGAGATTTCCTTCTCTTGCTTCTAAATTATTAATGAAGATACTAAATAAGAACAGATCAAACATCTCTTGTACCTTCTGGTGGAGTGGAACAGACTAGAACATTAGATCGAATTAGGACAGCTGTTGCCAACTCAGTAGGTTGATTTATTAGCGTTTCCCTTTGAAACGTGATGAAGACTGGCTGGGGGAGATATACCATAAGTATCATTGATATAGTCAGCATGTTCCAACATGAAAATAGCTATACTGCTATAAGCCACATTATTAACAGTATAACTCCTTCCATATGCAGGGAGTTTGTATAAATGTAACTATACAGGTGTAGTTAAAGCCGTACAACTTTTGTCTGTAGGTGAGTCACAGACAGAAGCATAGAGGGAGAGAGGGATAGATTGGTATGAGAACAAATGCTGTAAGGAATTCAAGGCAATGGAAACAGTTGCAAAGGGGTTTTGTGGAGATCACCTGACATCCTTCCAGTAGGCATGATTTAGGGAGTCTGGCGTGAAATCTGTTACACTGAGGCCCCTTGTCACTGCTCTGGTAGTATAGCCCTTAAAGTGGGTGTATATGGTTTACACTGCCAGAGTGGTGAAAAGAGGTTTCAGTGTAAACGAGAACCAGGCCCAAGGAGTTTGACCCTCCTTGTACTTACAGTAGTGTAAGCCGAGAGTAACGGCCCTGAACTCTGGAGTTCCACGTGAGCAGTGATTAGTTGCCTGAAAGCATTCATGCAACCACACCATGAAAAAGTTCCAAGTTCCATCCCAAAAGCTGAACATATTTTAATGGCCATATTCATGGTCCTTCATGATATCTCTCTCATAAATTTCAGTCTTCCAGTAAGGGAACAAAACAATCCCATGTGATTCAAGCGACCATCCACAGAACACAGACAATGGCTAGTGAGTGTATGGTCAACGTGAGCTCTTAGGGGACACCCCCTAAGCTTGGCCTCAGCCAAACTATTTGACAAGTGCTTGTGAATAATGAATGTGCTCGAAAACTATCAGGATTGGTCGGCCAGGGGTAACCCATATAATAATTGTTTTCTGTAAAGGATAGTTCAATCCGCCTTTGTTTCAAGGCAGCTATCAGAATGCGGCGCCATTAGACTCTTCACCATGTCATCATGTTTGTAACTAAGCAGAGTCAGGATGAGCTCTACCCTGACATCTGGTGGTGAGTTGTGGTGAGCTGTGGAAAAGAACTTCAGGGACTGATCTCGTTTGCATAGGCACACCCACCCTGCCTAGCATGAGCCCACAGCAGCACAAATGGGCACTTAGGCTGCTGTGGGAGCCCCAGTTTCTCTATTATTGGGGCAGGAAGAATAAAGTGTTGTTATCCTGGTTATGTGAATCAGGACAGTGGGACTGTACTTGGCTTTTTGTTATGATGGAGGGACTCGCCATCATCTAGGTAGCACTCGCTGGGCAGGGGGCATGGGTTCCAAAACTCAGTGAACTGAGAAAGGTTGGAGTAGGTATTTGTGCTATGAATGTCTTTTGAGGGCTTTAAATGTCCATTTCATTGCCTTCTCTCCATTCTAGAATGTCAGAGCTAATTTTTTGTTCTATTTGGAGTCTAGTGTTAGGCTGCTGAGTTGAATTCACTTTGGCCCAATGATGCTTCTCTGCTGAGGTTCCCCTACTATAAGATGACATCATTTAGAAGCTGAAATCACTGTGTGCTGTGTTAAGTAGTGGGGGGATTGGAAGATATATTCCTGAGTGGCTGGTGGATGGGGGAGGCTGGCAGGGCAGCGCAGTTTTTGGGACAGCGGGAGCAGCTCACAGGACAATTGGCAGAGCAGAGTGGCTTGTGGTGAAGGCTGCAGCAGAACTGGCATTTGGCATTTGGCGGGGCATTTGGCCTTGGATCACATAAGGTGCCCCTTAACTCCCCCCCATCCCCATTTTCACACAGGCTGTGGAAGTGGGACCCTTCAGATGAACTTTTGAACTCTGAGGCTGCACTGATGAGGAACAGAGAATTGTGAGTTGCTGGACTTTTGGGTTGTTGGACTTTTGGGACTTTGCATGACTTTTGAGGTTGTGTGACTCAAGAACCAAAGGGAAAGGACATGATCCATCTGTTTGTGGGGTGGGGTGGGTCGTTTGGTTCATGGTGTGTTTCATGAATCCGGTGCATTGTGTTTCCCCAACTTAATGCCATATTGTTTCTCTCTGTTATTAAAAGGCTTTTGCTACACTCAGACTCTGTGCTTCCGAGAGGGGACGTATTGCCTCTTAGAGGTTTCCAGAGGAGTGGTATGTGGTTGTCCGAGGTCACTGGGTGGGGGCTTGAGCCGGTTTTGCATTGTGTTATTGGAACGAAACCCCTAGACACTGGAACCCAGCCCTTGTTGCTGACAGCTCTGATGAGCAGAAGAGTTAAATAACCATTCTGTCCTCAGCACCCATTGTTATTGGCAGTGCTGTGGTAGCTGGGTGAATGAGACCTGCTGCTGAGTTTACACAGGCCTGAAGAAGAGCTCTGCATAATCTCAAAAGCTTGTCTCTTTCACCAATAGAGGCAGGCCCAATGAGACATTATCTTGTCTCTCTGCACCTAGAGGAGGCAGAATCGGCAAGCAGAAGTATTCTGGGTGCAGAGAATGTGGTTTTGATGAACTCAATGGGCAAAAGAAAAACCCCAAACATGACTGTGGTCTTGCACAATCCTGTGTGAATTCAAAGGCTGTGAAAGGAAATGAGAGGTTTTATAACCACTCCAAGTCCTGCTCTCAGAGTACTGGTGTCCTTTTGACCTCAATATTGTGTCACCGCCTTTCTTTGCGTTTAGAGGAAGCCTGTGAGTCAGTTTATCAAGTGCATATCACTCAGCAGCTGGGATGGTAAGGTCACCACAGCCTGGGATTTTTTTTTGCAGCCGAGGGATTTTGGGGGGTGAAAACATTTCCTCAGTTATAATCTATAAAAGGTTGTGAGGGAGGGGAAACTTTGGAGAGTGGTTCCCAGGCTCAGATTCACACAGTTACAAGCTTGGATGGTTTAGACACAAAAAATCCTGCAGGTTGGCCGGAGGTTGGACTAGATGACCCTTGCGGTCCCTTCTAACCCCATGGTTCTGTGGTAAACTCCTCTGCAGGCCATGGGAGTTTTTATGTACCTCTCTCTCCACTTGTTACACTCAGCCACAGGGCATGCCCGGTCATGTCTGTCTGTCTTTGTGCTCAGAGAGGAAACGTCTCAGCCACTGGGGATTTGTCCTTTTTCTTGAAACTCAAACGACTCTATTATGTTTATGTCTTTGAATTACAGTGGCACCAAACCGAGATCAGGGCCCCAGCGTGCTGCATGCAATATGCCCACATGGCGAGGGCAGGTCCTGGCTCCAAAGAATTTACAATCTAACCAGACAACAGGTGGAAGGGGAATTGGTTCAGTGTTTTCTTGGATGCCCCACTGCGTAGCCCCCGGTGCCTCTTGACTGCTACCCTCAGAGGAAGTTCATTGGGACAGATGCAGTGTTTTGATTTAGTGAGGTTGTGGCAAGCAGGAGGTAGGTGGCGAATCAGGCCCCTCCCAGGGGGACAATGTTCCCTCTATTTTTTCCCATCCCTGTGCAGAATGCATGTTGTTATGTGCACCAAGATGGAGGTGATGTGTGGTGGGGGTGGGGCCAGGAAGTTTGGGGTGCAGCAGGGGACTCAGACTGGGGCAGAGGGTTGGAGTGTGGAAGGAGGTGAGGACTATCGGGAGGGGCCCACGATGAGGGGTTTGGGATGTAGGTTGCCACTGGACTGCAGCAGGGAGAGAGGACTCCCCCAAAGCCTCTCTCCCTGTGGCATGGCTGGGGCTGGGGTCGAGGGAGAGGTGCCTCTCCTCGCCTGCCTGGCCCTTGATAGGCTGTCATGTGGCCATACAGCTTAGAGGGAACTTAGGTCTGGGCTCTTGGATCTTTATTGTTCCACTATCCCCTTGCTCCAGTGGCCATGTGGACAATAAGCAGCCTAAGCATCTTTTAATAGAGATAAGTCCATTAACTCTCACCACTGAAAATTTACTCCTTATTTCCAGTCTCAATTTGTCTAGCTTCAAATTGGATCTTGTTAGACCTACCTCTGCTAGATGGAAGAGCCTGTTATCAAGTATTTGGTCTCCACGTAGGTACCCACTGTGATCAAGTCATCCCTTCCCCTTTACTTTGTTAAGCTAAATAGATTGAGCTCCTTGAGTCTCTCACGATCAGGCATGCTTTCTAACCCTTAATCATTCTCCTGGCTCTTCTTTGAGTTCTTTCCAGTTTATCAGCCTCCTTCTTGAATCATGGACATGACAATTGGACAAGCTATTCCAGCAGCAGTCACACTGGTGCCAAATACAGAGGTAAAATAAACTCTCTTTTTCTACTTGAGATGCCCATTTATGCATCCAAGGATGACATTAGCTCCTTTGACCACAGTGTCTGTTGGGGAGCTCATGTCCAGCTGATTATCCATCATGACCCCCAAAACATTTTTCAGATTCTGCTTCCCAGGATAGAATATCCCATCCTGTAATTATGGCCTGCATTCTTTATTCATAGAACTATAAAAGGGTAGGACTGGAAAGGACCTCAGTAGGTCATCTAGTCCAGTCCCCTGCACTCAAGGCAGGATGATGTATTATCTAGACAAGTGTTTGTCTAGCCTGTTCTTAAAAGTCTCCAGTGATGGAAATTCCATAACCTCCCTAGGCAATTTATTCCAGTGCTTAACCACCTTGACAGTTAGGAAGTTTTTCTTAATGTCAAACCTAAACCTCCCTTGCTACAATTTAAGCCCTTTGCTTGTTCTCATCAACCTCTGAGGACAGGACAACATTTTTTCACCCTCATCCTTGTAACAAGATTTTGCATACTTGAAAACTGTCATGTCCCCTCTGAGTCTTCTCTTCTCCAGACTAAACAAACCCTATTTTTTCAATCTTCCCTCATAGGTCATGGTTTCTAGACCTTTAATCATTTTTTTGCTCTCTTCTGGACTTTCTCCAATTTGTCCACATCTTTCCTGAAACGTGGCACCAAGAATTGGACACACTGCTTCAGCTGAGGCCTAATTAGCATGGAGTAAAGCAGAAAAATTACTACTTGTGTCTTGCTTACAGCACTTCTGCGAATACATCCCAGAATGATGTTTGCTTTTTTCGCTACAGTGTAACACTGTTGACTCATCTTTAGCTTATGATCCACCATGACTCCCAGAACCCTTTCCGCAGTACTCCTTCCTGTTTTGTATGTGTGCAATTGATTGTTCCTTTCTAAGTGGAGCTCTTTGCATTTTTCCTTATTAAATTTCATCCTATTTACTTCAAACGATTTCTCCAGTTTGTCCAGATGATTTTGAATTTTAATCCTATCCTCCAAAGTACTTGCAACCCCTCCCAGCTTGGTATCATCTGCTAACTTTGTAAGTGTACTCCTCTACGTCATTATCTAAATCATTTATGAAGATATTAAATATAATCTGACCCAGGATTGATCCCTGCAGGACCCCACTCAATGTGCCCTTCCTGCTTGACTGTGAACCACTGATAACTCTGGGAACGTTCTCTGGCAACGATTTTCCAACCAGTTGTGTACCTGTTATGACACTGTGCCTCATATTCATCATAGAGATATCATTATGATTATAACATAATTATGAAGCAACTTGTATAAAATGTGTCATGTGAGGTGTCTATGGAAAAGTTATTTGCTGAATATGATTATCCTATTTGTGTGCCTGTATAGTTTTTTAATCTGAAATCATGAATATTAACTATGTATCTCTATTTCAAATGTGCTTGGTCTGGGTAACACCCACAACTAGCCTTTCAGATACAACCATGAAAAAGCTAGACAGTGCTAATGACCCATTGACAAAGACAATGGCTATGGAAAAGATTGTCCACACCTGGAAATGCTTCAGACTGTCTATAGATAATGGCTTCTATGACTCATCAGGAGCATGCAAGGACATATGACCAGATCACATGATACTAAACTCCATTCTGGTACCTGTATTTTTCCACAATCTGGGGTGGGAACTTAGCTTAGAACAAAGGGGTTCCCACCATATAGAAAGGCTATAAAAGAGACGGAATGACATCATTTCTTGGCTCACTCTCCACACAAGAGAATGCCTATGGAACAAAGACTGAATTGGGGGAAGTGCTGGTCCAAGGCTAATGAGATTTCTAGCCTGTGTATGAAAGCTTGGTGAACTGCTTGTGCTATCTAACAGGGTCAAACACTGTTTAATTCAAATCCTGTCTAATATACTAGGTAACCTGCTTTCATCTGTTTATCACTTAAAATCTTTCTGTAGTTAATACACTGGCTAAGATAAAACAGAAAATAAATTTATTTTTAAGTGAAGTGTTTGGGGGAAGGGGAATCTCAACTCAGTTAACAAAGGTTCTGTGCATATACCTCCTCACATTGAGAAAGGGTGAACTGGGTAATGGTACTAAATTTATACTGGTCAGTTTTTGACCAGGGCAAGATGGTAAAGTTCTGGGGTCCTAAGGTGGGCATCTGGGTGTGTCTTTCTATTGTTGGTACATGCAGTGGCTGGTCAGAGCCTGCATGTAATGGCAGCTGGGTGTGTCCCTACCTGTGTGAATGCTGATGGGAGTGTAGGACTGGGAGCGGTCTGCAGATTTTAACAACAACAAAGTGTAAGAGGGAACCCAGGCTCGTGTATCAGAGGGTTCAGCTGTACTCCAGTTCCAGGTGGCACCCTGAGGGAACCCATCACACCCATCTTATAGTAGCTCCATTTAGGCTGTATTTCCCTAGTTTGTTTGAGAAGGTCATGTGAGAGGCTCAAAAGCCTTACTAAAATTAAGAAACACAACATCTACTGCTTTCCCCCCGTCCACAAGGTTTGTTACCCTGTTAAATAAAGTTATTAGGTGCATAGATGCATACATTTACAGTTAACCATATAAAAATGCATCTTGTTTTCTTGCACCCATCTTACCAAGCAATCCAGATCGTTCTATATTGGTGACCTGTTATCTTCATTTACCATTCCCTACATTTTTGTGTCTGTGATGATGTTATTTATTCTTCTGTCATTGATAAAAATGTTAAAATAGCATAGAGCCAAGAACGGATCCCTGGGGAATCCCACCGGAAACAGTATACCATTCTGTTTTGAGTCCTATCAGTTCACCAGTTTTTCATCCATTTAATATGTACCATCGTTAATTTCGTATTGTTCTACTTTTTTAATTAAACTGTCGTGTAATATTAAGTCAAATGCCTTACAGAAGTGTAAGTACATTACATGAGCACTATTATCTTTAGCAACCGAAAGTGTAATCTCATCAAAAAAGGTATCAAGTTAGTTTGATAGAATCTACTTTCTATAATCCCATGTTGATTGGCATTAATTATATCACCCTCTTTTAATTCTTTATTCATTAAGTTCTGTATCAGCTGCTCCATTATTTTGCCCAGAATCAATGCCAAGCTGACAAGTCTATAATTGCCTGGGTCATCCCATTTACCCTTTTAAAATATTGGCATAACATTAAGTTTCTTCCAAGTTCCTAGAACTTCCCCCGTGTTCCAAGACTTTTATTATACATCAGCAGTAATGGTGCCATGAGCTCCTCCACCACTTCTTTTAAAACTCTTGGATGTAAGTTATCTGGAGTTGCTAATTGAAAAATTTCAATTTTAGAGCTGCTGTTTAACATCCTTCCAAGATACTAGTGGAATGGAGTGTTGTTATATTATATGAGTACGTGAAAGGTTCTGGCTCAAATACAGAACAGAAATATTTTTGAACACTTCTGCCTTTTCAGCATTATTAATGATAATTCTACCATGTCCATCTAGTAATGGACAATGCCATTTTTATGAGTCTTTTTGTTCCTAATATACTTTAAAACTCATTACTCTTATCTTTACTGGCCATAGTTTTCTCCTTGTGGCCCTGGGCATCCCTTATCAATTTTCTACCATTCTTCTGACTCCACCTCAGCATAAGCACACTGGGAGCTGAACAGCTGCCATGTTGTCTCAGTTATGTCATGGACCAGCTGTGACCATGAACGGTCCCCAAACATTTACTTTCTTTTCTTTGCATGTGTATTTATATCTCACTGAAGCCTCAGCTCCCTGATCCATTGCTGAAGGCAGTTAGGCTCTGCACTACCAAAGGGCCAGGTTATGCCCCAGTCTGCAATAGACTGGAAGACCAGATACCTAGCACCATGGGTAATGTAAATACCTAGATAGATTAGGCAGTGCAGGTGGCGGGATCCTGCCGTCTGTGCAGCTTCCTACAGTGGCAGAAGCATCCGTGGCAAAGGCTGGTGGTAGCAGGGCCAGCAGCAGAGCCAACTGGCTTCTAGTCAGGTTCTTGACTGGCTCCACAGCCTGGTTGGTGGGAAGAGGCAGCAGACTATGTCTTAAACCCACCAGCAGCAGGTCAGTGGCTGCTCAAAGCCCTCACCTACAGCTGTGATAGCTGCTGCATCTGTTTATTCCCAGCCTTGACCCATGCCAGGTAACTTGGTCTGACCCTGGGGCTCCGATTCCTGGCTGTTTGACTGTGGCTCTGCCCCCTAGCCTCTGACTCCAGCTCTGACCCTGGGCTCTGATTCCTGGCGACTGACTCCTGCTGTACCCACTTGGCCCAATGGCCCACGTCCTGGCCACGTGACCAGTGGGGCTGCTGTTGCTCCCTGGGAGAGGCCAGGAGGTAAGCCGGGGAGGTGTCATGCTGGCTAAGTTGCCCTGAGGCCTGTCTGGGACCCCCATTTGACATTCACGTGGTAGGTGAACTTCTGCCCAGAGCGAGGTGGGGCAGTGGGAGGAGGGATGTTTTCATTCTTGTCCCTGCTCTGCAAGTGAGGTGTGGAGCCCCAGGCCTGAGCATTAACTATTCGGGAGCAATGACTGGTTGCAAGGAGATCTGCTCTCTCTAGCAGTGGCCCATTCCAGAGCTTCAGGGAGTGTGGAGTGATCCACCCTTCTGGCACTCAGGATCACCCCAAGCCTCGGGTTGCATCCCTGACTATCTTGGTTAACAGCTACTGATGGGCCTATCCTCCATGAACTTATCCAGTTCCTTTTTGGCCATCACACCATCCCATGGCAATGAGTTCCACAGGTTAGCTGCGCGTTGTGCAAAGAAGTACTTCCTCCTGTTTGTCTCAAACCTGCTGCCTATTCATTTCAACGGGTGACCGCTGGTTTTTGTGTTGTGTGTATTCTCTGTTCACTTTTCCCACCCCATTCAGAATTTTTTAGATCTTTATTATCTCCCCCCTTAGTCGTCTGTTTTCTAGAGACAACTAAATGTATAGGGAACAAGTGGCAGAGTGGGGTTGAGTGCAGACAACTGAGAGGAAGGATGGCCTAGTGGTTAGAGCATTAATGTAAGACATCAGAGACTTGCGTTCAGTGCTCTGTTCTTCCTCAGACTTTGTGTGACCTTGGTTAAGTCATTTAAGCCCATGTCTGCAATCATAGTTAGGTTGCCCACTTCCACTGAAATCAATGTGTGAGGATAAATATGTTACAAAGAGTGAAGTGCCCAGATAGGATGGCTATGGGGGCCAGATAAGTACCTTAGCTAGAGCTATGGATACAACCCAGGCCCCTGAATTCCAGCCCAGTTTCCTATCTACCAGACCTTTTTGCTTCTAGTTTGGCTGGGGCACTGGGAACACCACCACATCTCAGCTTGGGAGTGTGGGGGAAATCTGCCTTGGGCATCTTTAATGGCTGGGGGTGGCCCGGGCCTCAGTTTTCCCCTTTCCCTCATAGGAAGCTTCAGTAGTGATGCTGTGTGTGTGTGTGTGTGTGTGTGTGCACGCCTGGGGCGGGCGGGAGGGGGGCTCACTCTACTTTTGTGCTCAAGCACTTCTTCTTGCCAGCTGACAAACCGCTTTGAGGACTCATCCTGGCATCACGTTCCCCTCCATCAGTCACCCGGCCTTGCACAAGGAGCGCTCTCATTCATGTCTCCTCTGCCTCCAAATTGCAAACAGCTGGAGCCCAGCTTAGTTGTTTGAGGGAGCGCTGAATCAGTGAGAAGGGTACCATTTGGGAGCTGTGTCTCTGCGGACAATTCTCTGTCTCCACCACTTCTCGGGGGGGGGGCGCTGAGGTGGGGGAATGTTCGTCACCTCAGGGCTTTGTCATTCATTTGTACCGATGACTATTTGTTGGGCCATCGGCGTGAATGACTGGGAAATGCCGGTTCTCAGAAAAGCAGGGCAGTGGGATGTAACAGGGGACAGGACTGTCATCCTGGGAACTCCGTTCACGAGGGGACTTTTTAAAAGGCCAGTGCGGACGTAGCAGAAAAGATTTATATTCAGAAGCAGCCTGTGAACACGTGGCTGGCAAACTCTTCCTTCCTCTCCCAACTATGGCTGAAATCCAGGCCTCGCGGAAGGCCATGGCAAAATTCCCATGGGGCCAGGACTTCCCCTTGGGCTGGGGAAGGAACTTGATAGCTCTGAGGACTGGCAGTGGGGGTTGGGGCCTTCGCTACCCCATCCCTTATGGACAGACTGTCAGTTTGCATCCAGCCATGTGGACTCAGTGGGGTGGGTCTCAGTCCGGCTCCTAGGTTACAGGTGTCCACGCTGCAGATCCTGCCATTGCATCAGAAGGCCCTCAGTGGATGGTCTCAACAGAGGCCAGGGAGGCACGGTCATCTCCTGAGGTGCCCGGGGAAAGTCAGCGAGCAGGGAGGACCTTGCCCCCTTGCTCTCCTGGGACTGGGGAGAGGTTCGAGCTCCCTGCTAAAGACCCCTTTCCCTGCTTTTCTCAGGAAGTGGAACTCCTTGGTGTGAGCGACGCATTGATCCTGGGGCGTCTTTCCTGTCTCCTTCCCTGTACCTGGCTGGGGAGGATTCATCCTGTGTCTGTGTCACCTGTCAGGGACTAGAAGCACTTTCTCTGTTCCACCACTAGAGGGACATCCCTTCTTTATCAGCCTGCTTCAGGGACCAGCAGCAACTACCGCAGGGGTTAGCATCTCTCTTCCTTCCCATGAGCCCTGAGCCGTAACAGGACAAAGTCTGCTGTCAGTGGAGTCAGTGAGGTTCCCTGGGAACCGGAGCGAGGCCAACGCAGGCGGGTTTCTTTCTCAGAGCTCTAGCTCAGTTTTCACTTGGTCATTAGTTACGCAGGCCGAACGTCCCCAGATTGGACTCCGCTGGCAGAGCGGAGACGTCAGGAGCGGGCCCCGGGCTGTACAGTAAAACTCAGGGTCAGTGTCAGGGCAGCTCCACTGCAGCTCAGAGACGCAGGCCCCAGCCTACCAGGATCCACGGGGTAGTTTGCAAATACATCTCAGCCGGACACGGAATTGTGCACACGCTTCTCACTGTGGCCCAAAAAGCGCGGGAACCCTTCCGGTAAACGGTCCAGTCTCAGTATGGCACTCTCTCTGCCATTCAGAAAACGCCGCCAAAGCCTGGCCCGCCCTGGTCACCCTTCCTTGTCAATGACCAACTCAGAGCTGCTTTTTACAGCATAACTCCAGGCAACCCAGCCCCCTGTCCTGAGGCAGAAGTTAGGCACAGCTCCTGAATTCTGTACTAAGCTCATGGGTCAGTGTGGTACCATGCAAAGGGGCATCTCCTGGCAGAGTGTGCCAGTGACATGACTGTGGCCCAAGGGGGTCACCGGGGAAAAACGTGGGGTGTTGGCTCTGAAGGATGCAGTAAAGGGTGTTCAAAGAGCCTTCTCGGTGCAGGAGTCGATTTGCATCTTAGCAAGGGTGCCACTGGGGGGCAGGGCAAGGGCTTCCTGTAGTCTGGGCTTGGTACCCAGTCTTTGCACCAGCAGAAGTTCCCCCCCAGCGCATCTTAAAACATGCTGCAAATGAAACAGGGATGGGAGGGATAGCGAGGAGTAACCCTTGCGCCCCCCAAAGCTGCCCACGCCCCATATGGGCCAAGTTCACAGCTGCCAGAAGGGGGTGCTGTTCCACTGACTTCAGCAGTGAATTTCATCCTCTTCATCAAATGTAAATGGCAGGCATCCATCACTCGGTGATACTGCACAGGATTTCCATGGGAGATGGGGAGTGAAAATAAGGCCTCTGTTTGAAAGTACAGAGGGAAGGTCAGGTGCACCGAGCAATCATTGCTTAGATAGGAATTAGGTCAGGAAATGGGTAAATACCATGCCATGAGATGTTTATTTGCCCACAAGCTGCCAGGGCCTGTGCTTTACAACATCCTAAGCCAGCACCTCAACTAGCACAGGGCCCTCTAATGACTGGCTGGCTCGTTACTTCGGTATTGGCTGAGAGAGAAGAGCACCACTTCCTGCGGCAATGGCCTTTGCGTAGGTGAGAGAGCTGTCATATGAGCATGGACTGAATGTGTTGGGGGCACCCATAAGTAGGGATAGGAGAGCATGTGTGTGGAGGAGTGTGCCATTGTGAGTGACCATACACAGATGTGGGAAAATGTGTGTTTGTATGAGGTCACTATGTACCTATTCCCACAAGCATGCGCAGGAGGGTTCATGATAGCGGCTGTGTAGGGGCTGGTCACCCAGGATTTCCACTGGTACTGCTCGATCTAAAAGCCCAGGTTTATAGCTGGGAATGTGATAGGGCTACCGTATGTCAAAGTTCTCAAATAGAGGACACAATGGAGGGGAGGGAGAGGGAGAAGGGAGGAGGACCGGAACTGGACCTGGGAGGGGGTACAGTTTCAACTGTACACTTTCTTTGTACCATGCTTACTTCTACACTGCTGCGGGTGGCACCACTGCCTTCTGTACTGGGCAGTCGGCCAGCAGCTGCCAGTCACCCAGCTCCGAAGGCAGCACCGCCGCCAGCAGCAGCACAGAAGTAAGGGTGGCAATACCAAAGTCTCAGCCACTTATTCTAATTTTAAAAAACCCACCCGGCCGCAGATCAGAGAACCAAGAAAGAGGTCATATTCTGGAAAACCCGGATGCATGGTAGCATTAGGCTGCAACAGATATATGCTCTGCAGCACGGATACAGATGGCCCTGTAGCACGCACTAACCCGTGGGTTCCACAAAAGCACCATGGTATGTGTGATTTTTCTTAATGGATGTGTATTAGTAGTGTGTTGTGCTGTGTGGGGTTTTTTTTAATACATTTGCTCCCTCTGGGATCTCAAGCTTGTTGCGTTAGATTCCCACAAATGCTCTGGCAAATGAGTTTCCAGGCACGAATGTTCATACATGCAGCATTGCTAAGTGAACGTAGAAAAAGAGCTGTGGAAATGGGGAAACTGGACTTCCTGGATGTGAGCTGTCCTCCCCCCTGCCCAGAAACCTGATTCTAAGAATTACACTATCCATGATGTCCAATTGGAGCAGTACTGTAGCATTTAATTTCAGAAAAGGGAACTACACAAAAATGAGGGGGTTAGTTAAACAGAAATTAAAGGGTGCAGCATCAAAAGTGAAATCCCTGCAAGCTGCATGGAAACTTTTTAAAGATACCATAATAGAGATTCAACTTAAATGTATACCTCAAATTTAAAAACATAGTAAGAGAATCAAAAAAGAGCCACCATGGCTAAATAACAAAGTAAAAGATGCAGTGAGAGGCAAAAAGGGATCATTTAAAGAGTAGAAGTTAAATCCTAGTGAGGAAAATAGAAAAGAGCATAAACACTGGTAAATAAAGTGTAAAATACAATTAGGAAGTAAAAAAAAAAACAAATTTGTGGAACAGTTAGTCAAAGACTCAAAAAGAAATAGCAATTTTTTTTTAGTACATCAGGTGCAGGAAGCCTGCTAAACGACCAGTGGGGCCACTGGACAATCAAGGTGCTAAAGGAGCACTCAAGGACAATACTGCCATTGCGGAGAACCTAAATGAATTCTTTGCATCGGCGTTCATAGCTGAGTATGTTAGAGAGATTCTCAAAACTGAACCATTCTTTTTAGGTGACAGATCTGAGGAGCTGTCCCAGACTGAGGTATCGGGTTTTGGATCAAATTGATAAATTAAACAGCAATAAGTCACCAGGACCAGATGTTATCACCCAAGAGTTCTAAAGGAACTGAAATGTGATACTGCAGAACTACTAACTGTAGTTTGTATTCTATCATTTAAACCAGCTTCTGTACCAGATGACTGGAGGACAGCTAATGTGACTCCAATTTTTAAAAAGGGCTCCAGAGGTAATCCCAGCAATTACGGGCCTGTAACCTGACTTCAGCACCCGGCAAACTGGTTGAAACTATAATAAAGAACAATATTGTCAGACATATAGATGAACATTATTTGTTGGGGAAGAGTCAACATGGCTTTAGTAAAGGGAAATCATGCCTCACCAATCTATTAGAATTTTTTGAGGAGATCAACAAGCATGTGGATCAAGGGGACCCAGTGGATATACTGTACTTAGATTTTCAGAAAGCTTTTCACAAGGTCCCTTTCCAAAGGCTCTTATGCAAAGTAAGCTGCCACAGGATAAGAGGGAAGGTCCTCTCATGGATTGGTAACCGGTTAAAAGATAGGAAACAAAGGATAGGTATAAACGGTCCATTTTCAGTATGGAGAGAGGTAAATAGTGGTGTCATAGAATATCAGGGTTGGAAGGGACCTCAGGAGGTATCTAGTCCAACCCCCTGCTCAGAGAAGGACCAATCCCCAACTAAATCATCCCAGCCAGGGCTTTGTCTCACCTGACCTTAAAAATCTCTAAGGAAGGAGATTCCATCACCTCCCTAGGTAACCCATTCCAGTGCTTCACCAGTCTCCTAGTGAAATTTTTTTTTCTAATATCTAACCTAGAACTCCCCCTCTCCAGGGGTCTGTTCTGGGATCAGTCCTATTCAACATATTCAGAAATGATCTAGAAAAAGGGGTAAACAGTGAGATGACAAAATTTGCAGATGATGGAAAATTACTGAAGATAGTTAAGATCCAGGCAGAATGTGAAGAGCTATAAAAGGATTTCTCCAAACTGTGTGACTGGGCAACAAAATGGCAGATGAACTTTAATGTTGATAAATGCAAAGTAATGCACAATAGAAAACATAATCCTAACAATACATATAAAATAATGGGGTCTAAATTAGCTGTTACCACTCAAGAAAGAGACCTTGGAGTCATTGTGGATAGTTTCTGGAAACATCCACTCAATGTCAAAAAAGCGAACAGAATGCTGGGAATAATTAAGAAAGGGATAGATAATAGGACAGAAAATATCATGTTGCCTCTATATAAATTCATGGTACGCCCATATCTTGACTACTGTGTGCGGATGTGGTCATGCCATCTAAAAAAAATATACTGAAATTGGAAAAAGTTCAGAAAAGGGCAACAAAGCTGATTAGGGGCATGGAACAGCTTCTGTATGAGGAGAGATTAATAAGACTGGGACTTTTCAGCTTTTCAGGAAAAGAGATGACTAAGGGGAGATATGATTGCGGTCTATAAAATCATTCTAGGGTAGAAAAAGTAGATAAGGAAGTGTTGTTTACTACTTCTCATAACACAAGAACTAGGGGTCACCAAATTAAATTAATAGGCAGCAGGTTTAAAACAAATAAAAGGAAGTATTTCTTCATACAATGCACAGTCAACCTGTGGAACTCCTTGCCAGAAGATCTTGTGAAGGCCAAGACCACACAGGGTTCCAAAAAAGAACTAGATAAATTCATGGATGATAAGTTAATCAATGGCTATTAGCTAGGATGGGCAGGGATGATGTCCCTAGCCTCTGCTTGTCAAAAGCTGGGATTGGGTGACAGGGCATGGATAACTTGATGATTACCTGTTCTGTTCTGTTCATTCCCCCAACTGGCCACTGTTGGAAAACAGGATACTGGGCTAGACTGACCCTTGGTCTGACCCAGTAGGGCCATTCTTATGTTCTTATGTTATATGCTTACCATAAGCTCTTCATGCCTCTGGAAAACCACCCAATGCAGCTGGAGTTTTAGATTCTTACTAATGAATTGCAGACCAAGAACTATTGCTTTTCTGGGAATCATTTCCTGTAACAAACGCAAGCAAATCCTATGCTGGTGATTTGAAAAAGCAGTGACATTTCTCTGAGAAAATTATTCACTTAGTTCTGATAATTAGAGAGCAACAGCTTATTATCAGAGTGGGCAGCATGGCATATTGGTTTGGACAGTGTGCTGGAGGACTGGGTTCAAGCCCCTATTCTGCCCCTTGGGCAAGTCATGTAGGCTCAGATTTCCACAGGTATTTAGGCACCTGACTCCCTCTGAAATCAATGGGAATTAGGCACTTAAACACGTCTGAGGATCTGGGTTATAGTTTCTTTGTGCCTGTTTTCCGTCTGTAAAACAGGGATTTAAACACATTAAAGACTGTGTGGTTCTTGGATGTTCTGGTGACAGCTGCCACATACCTCCCTAAAGTTGTGAGATACACTGGAAACCCCGATCTAGCAATTAAGTTCAGATGGCTAAGAATTAAGTTCTTCTTAGCCATCTGGGACACTGTCTCTGGTCTACCTTGGTAACTCCTATACACCCTCCCTTCTAGGATTCACCTTGACCATTAACGTGGGTTAAAACTGCCTTACCTTGGCTAGGATTTGAAGACAGCTTTGTTAACAGGTTAAACACACACTTTTATTCCCAGTGAAGACACATTTCTGCATACGTAGCTGTAGCTTATGTGTGGATAATCTGATGTATACAACCGTTTGATGCTTGCTGGACTCCATATGCTCTGCATGATCCTTTATCGCATGTGTTCTTTCCATCCTCCACATGTGTTTTCACACAGAAGCCTGGAGCAGATGCTTTCTCTCCTCATTACAGGGGAAGTTCTTTCTAATGACAGGCAGCTACCTGAAGAGGGAGGAAATGCAAAGCCTCTGGGGTAGGTAGAATTGGACCGAGCTCTCGGCTGCTCTGATGGAGCCACTCAGAAGCAAAGTGCAGGAGGAAGAGTCTATAAGTGGCTCTCCAGCCAACCAATTTTCCTGTCAGGGTCTCGTTAGCTCGCCCAGCATCACAAATGATTTCCTTGTGGACACGTACCAGAAAATCTGTTTCAGCCGAAACATGCCCCCTGCAGCTCCCTCCCCCTCACCGCAAAATCCAAGTGGCAAGAGACTAGACGAGAACAAAAGCTGGCAAAACTGGGCATCATAAAAACTCAGTGATGTCCATGGGCCTAGGACTCTACCCCCCATGTCTGGAATTCAACGAGAACTGGGCTTCGTCTGAGGTTCTGAACGGGAAAGAGCCAAAATATCATGAGACAGGCTGAGCCCAATCATACTGACAGGCCTGGGCAGAGCCAGGAAGCCCTAGAAATCTTAGGAGAGACCCAATAGGCGTTCTAGATTAGGATATTAGGTGTGGCCCCATGTGTTTCCTCAGCGCCGTGCCATTTGCAAATGGCTCTCTGTCCTTTGCTGTGGCGGCTGGTTGCTCATTGTGTTCCTGTTCTTGTTGCATGGGAGAGCCTACTTCTATGGTTGGAGCAAAGTTTCTGGCTTTAGAAAGCACCGGACGTCTAAAGCAGGCGGGACTGAAGGGTGGGACGCTTTCCCAGATCATGACCAGACCTGGCTGTCAAACGCTGGAAGGCCTTTGGGCGAGACATGAAAGTGTCCGGCTAAGGAAGTCTGAGTTCTAGAACCACGTGTGATGGTTTTATTTCATATGTAACCCCTCGCTCTCTCTATCGACTCTCGCTGCTTGGTTGAAGAAACTTTTGCTAGTTTTCATGAGGAGCACGTCTAAGGGCTGTGGGTTTAGCCGAGCGGGGAGCTGAAGTGGGCCCGATGAACTGGATCTTTGGGAGCAGTGAATTTGGGCAGACTGTGAGTTCGCAGTGGTGTAGCTGCGTCAGTCCCAGGAAGGTGGGTGAGGTCATTGCTTTTCCCTTCCGCGGATGTCCAGCATGATAGGGGCTGGACCTCCAGGAACACGCTTTGAGGACTCAGGCATTGGAGTGTACCTAGTGCTAACCTGTACAGAGACAGCTGGGTCTTCGTAGGCCTAGAGGGAAGTGCTTGTGTTCTCCACAGTTGGGAGAGTTGGGGAGCTGACTCCCAGTGGGCACAGACGTGGCTACGTAACGCTGAGAGTGGGTGCTAGCGTAGTGCCTCACAACTCTTGCTCCCCCCGCGGCAGGGTTGTGATGGGGACCAAGATCTGAGGTAATAGTGGGGCGCGGCAGGCAAGAGTTAGGTGCATTGGCAGAGCAGTGGGGGGAGAGGATGGATTTGCATTGTGCTGGCGCATCTCATGCCTAGCATGCTAGTCTCTTACTTCCACTCCCCCTTCTTTCACTCCCGGAGAGTTCACAGGGACACAAGGGGTGCTGTGGTGAATCCGACCGAGGCCCATCTAGTCCTATGTCCTGTCTCCGGCAGGAGCCAGAACCACCTGCTTCAGAGGAAGGCCCTGCAGCAGGCAGGTGTGAGATCGTCTGGGGAAAGCGCTACCTATCCCCCCAAAGTTTGACTCGGATCCTGATTCAGACGGGCTTATAATCCCCTTTCCAAACCCCAGAGGGGTTTTCAGTGGCCTCACCTAATGTTGGCGGAAGGAGGGAGGGCAGCCTCAGCTTTGTTCTCATTAGCAGGAGCAATTTGATGGTTTGGCCTGGCTCCTCCCAATATTCTCCAGCTGTTTTCAAACAAACACCCCTCCCAGTGATGCTTGTGTCCCAGAGCCCGTCCCCTCCAACTCCCACCATGCCGGTATCACAGGCCTAGCCCAAACCACCCTTTGTAGGGGAGCTCCGGTAAGCCCTGAAGCTCCCCACACTTCCCCCTCCTTTACCCACCAGTCTAAGCACAAGAGGTTTAATTAGGTCCACCAGAAGATTTGAGAGTTCCTGGAACAACCTACCAGTAGGTGGCGTGAGGGCAAACAACGTAACTAGCTGGAAGATGGAGCTTGAAACGTTTATGAACAGGATGAAATGACAGGGTCACCTGAAATAACAGGGTACCCGACTCAATGTCCCAGAGCTATGTTCCTATGAATCCTGCCTATTTTAATGAAGCCAATGAGCAAGGTTTAGTTGCAAAACTCCCGCCCCATTCTGTTCCCTTAAGTGGGGGCTGGAAAGGAACCCAGATCTCCTGAGTTAGGCTCCTCTTCAACATGGGAGCGTCCATGCCAGCATAGCAGGATGAAAATAAAAGCCCTCGCCCCATCATTTCCTGGAAGAGCACCCAGCAAAAGCACAGTGTGTTTCGGAGAGGGATTATCTTGGGCTCCCAATAAAACATCAGATCCACTGTCCTGGCCAATCTCCGGTCCCTGAAAAGGTCTAACCACTAAGTTGTGCTTGTTATTGGTGCTGTATCTGTCTCCAAGTGAGGTGCACTAGCTAATGGGTCCTGGGCTGGCGGCCCACCAAACCACAGAGTCACTAAACATAACTCAGAGAGAGACATTTGATAAAAAAAACCTCCCGTCTTCAAGGCTCTTGGCTGTGTGCACATTGTGCAGCATGTTGAAAAATCAAGCCCTCAGCTACAGCTCCTTGAAAGAAGCCCAAGCTGCATTAAACCAAATAGCTGGGCCCCAACTGTGTTCTCCTTGCAGAGAGCGGGAGTGGACGGATGGCCTAGAAGTGAGGATGTTAGCCTGGAAAGTCATGTTCATTTCCCCTCTTTGCTAGAGCCTTCCTGTTTGACCTTTGGCAAGTCACTTAACTTCTGTGGCCCTCACTTCCTCATCTGGACTATGGGGATAAGAGCACTTCCCTGCCTCACAGAATTAAAGCTTGTGAGCCGCTACGATACCATGGGAGCAGGGGTTATTTAGCTATAGTTTTTACCTGGACAATCCGATTTTTGGCTTCTGTGCCTGGGTGCCATTTAGGGTTACTACGTGCCCGGTTTTTGATCAAAAAGGGGACTCAGAATGTCCAGTCAGATGTATTGACTGGACATCAAAAGCTGAGTTACCGCAGGGCAGGGGGAAGCACTGGGTCATTAACCTACACCAGCCCCTGCTCAGCCAACCCAGCTCCTTGTCAGGTGGCAGCAGGTCCCGTCCCAGCCTGGGAACAGAGGGAGCCTGGGGGGTGGTGGGGGAGAGGTGGAGATGATTCAGCAAGTGACGGGGGTAAGGAGAGAGAGGAGGGAGCAATGGGGGTGGGGTCGTGGGGAAAAGGCGGAGCAGGGGGTAAGGTCTCGGGGGGAGGGAAGGTAGTTACCAGCAATTAGAAAGGTGGCAACCCTCCTCCTGGCCCCCCTGTGAGGACGTCGTATTATCCCCCTCTGTAAGCACAGAGGGCCTCAATCAAAGCCCACTGAAGTCCAAGGGTGTGTCTGCCCTGCAATCAGCAGGTGTCATCCCAAGTGAGCTTGGATCTAGCTAACTCAGATACCACTGGCAGCAACATGGACTAGGCAGTCAAGTACCTCCCCCACCATCACTGCTGGGGTTTGTGCTAGCTAGATCCCAGCTCACTCAGGTAAATGTCCAGCTGCTGCAGTCTCTTGGTTGGTTCTATGAGGTGCTGAATGAGGCCCACATAGATGATGGCCACTCAGATTGCAGCAAAGCCAGGCACTGAACACAGATCTTCTGGCTTCCAGTCCAGCCCCTTGACCACACAACTAGCCCTCCTCACCATCTCAGCCCGGAGCCAGCAGACCTTTGGGATGCACGGTCACCATGGCAATGCATACTCTATAAATGTGTAGACAGGAAAACTCACATAGCCAGTGCAAACAATCAGACACTGCAATTAATGCAGCATCCTTAGTTGCCTCCCTTCCCACTGAAAGTGATACTTTACTCAAACACAAGCTATTGGGCTCAGTACAGGGGTACTGAAGGGCATTCACTCAACGCTAGGTGAATCCAGGGGGTTTTCACTCAATACGGGGTGAAATTTTATGGCCTGCGCAATGCAGGAGGTCAGACTAGATGATCTAATCATCCCTTCTGGCCTTAAACTCTATAAATCTGTGCATCAAAGCTGTTCACCAGCTGTGCTAACCACGGTGATCTTCTCTTTAAACTCTGGCTGGGTTTAAATGGTAGGTGGGAGCGTTTTACAGAGCACGCCCCTCTGTTAGAAAACCTAAAGGGAGCGCTCCTTTGTGGAGTACTGCCCTCGGGTTCGGTCCCCAATCTCTTTTGCATGGGCATGCATTCAAGTCCTCTCTCGCCACCTAAAACGGAGCATGAATATGTGTCGGATGTGTGTGTGTGTGGGCATCTGCGTGCCTCTTTGTACATGTGTATTCGTTTGTGTGTCCATTCACGTGTGGGTAAGCTTGTGCTAAAACTGGCTATAAACCAGACATTTTTTAATATGAATTTTTTTAGCAGATTCTCCCTTCCCCTCCCCCCACACTATTTTCCACTGGAAAAAATTGCAGGTGATTTTTTTTCTCATCAGCTCTGAAGCCAGCCCAAGACAAAGTTTGACACTAGTCACTGTTAACAGCCCGTCTCTGTCACAAGCACCAAAGGAAAATGATCTACTCCCACTGAGACCTACTGAGTTTTCACCAATCCTGGCAGAGACACTGCAGAGCAGAGACTGTGGAGATATATAGGGCACAGAAATCAAATGTGCTTGGATCACTTTTGATTGCTTTTTCCCCTCACTTTGATTCTGCAGTTGCCAATTTCAGTTGGGGGCCGGTAACAAAAGTAACCAAAAAGGAAAAAAAAAAAAAAAAACCATGAGAAAGAACTGTTCTTGTGGGATTTCTGGCTCCCTGAATCCAGGAAGTACTGGACATTGCAAAATATTTCCTGCCTGATTTCTTGATCAAAGAGGTTTGGATCCCATTCAGCTGAACTCTGATAAGCGTTCAAATTGGATGCTTATCTGAACTCGAACCTCCGAAATTTGTGAGATCCACACGGTGCCAGCTTCAAGACTTTAAGATTAGTCTACACTTTTCTTAATCCAGAGAATAATATGCATTAGACACCGAAAATACATATTAGGGTATCCTGCCTTTTCCTTCACATTACAAGACTGTTTGCTACAGTGTGTTTTCTGTCGCTGGGGAGGAACCAAAACATCAGTCTGAATCCACACTTTTCCAAAGTTCAAGAGTGGTTGGATTTGGGTTTTTCCTGGATTTGAAGGGCCTCTGTGATCTTGTAAGTCTGACTTCCTGCATAAAATAGGCCATAGAGTATCATCTAGTGATTACTCCCTGGAGCCCAATAGCTTGTGGGTGGATTTGTGTCTTTCAGAAAGATATCTGAGCAAGTCTTTTGGGTTGGTTCATGTTAAAGTCAGGAGTCTGCCGTAAAGGTCAGACCCAGCCATAAACTTTCTCCAAATTCTGCGTTGGTTGGATCTGATGTTTTGATTCTTAGTTTCTCAGTGGTTTGTCCTGTCTTGTTTTAAATGTGCTGGGTTTTCCAGTACTTCCAGTGGAAGGCTGTTCCACAGGCCAACAGAATGTGTCAGGAACATTTCCTTTACAACCCGACTAAACATCTCTTCCCTTGAACCGCCCTAGAAGAACCCCATTTGGGATGCCTCTGTAGGGTGGATCTTCAAAAAGGCCTGAAAACCTCAACTGGAGGTGGGTATGTTTGCAAACCCCAATCACAGCTGTTTATCTGTAGGTGTCACAAAATAAAATCTAGAGTAACACTGATTTAGCAACAAACAGACCTAGAAAGAGAGGCACCAGCAGTATCTTGGCTCCAATGGTGCAGATATTGCTGTCCTAACCATAGCCACAACAGCTTTCATTTATCGAACTGTAACCCACTGGTAAGTGTGTTGCCTAGCTCTAGGCAAAACTCATTGCTACTCAAGTCACCATTCCTCCAGCTGGATCAGAGGCAGTATAAAAATGGCCCCTTCTTGCCTGTCAGACCTGGGGCGTTCAGTCAGAGATGTTCACATTGTGATAAAAATTATTTCCTGCCACTTTTGATTCCTGTGAGCCCCACAGAGTCAGCATCGCTAGGGGAGAGGGAGCACAGCTGAAGGCAATGGGCATTCACTAGGGTATAATCTGAAGAAAGTGGTGTCATGCAATGGCCTGATTTAGGACCTAATTTAGCCCCCAGAACCTTTAATGCTAATGAAAAGGCACCAGAAGGAGAGAACTAGAGGTTGGTTGAAAACAAGACATTTGTGAACCTTTTCATGAAAATTTCATCTAGCGTGAGCAGACAGCAAGTGTAAAAAATCAGGACGGGGTGGGGGATATTAGGCTTCTATATAAGAAAAAGCCTCAAATATTGGGACTGTCTCTATAAAATCGGGACATCTGGTCACCCTAATTTCATCCTTATTTTTTTCTTTTTGGTCAAAATTCAGAGTTTTGATTTAAAAAAAATGCCACCGAGCGTTGCCAGCTGGAAATATTTGCCAGGAGTTCTACAGCTGATCGAGAAACAGCACAAAGATTCTGGGCCTACTGTTTCCCCTCAGAATTTGGACATTTCAATGAAACATTTCATGTCCCCCAAACTTCACATTTTGGAAGCTTTCAGCCACTTCCTGAAGGAACCCGGCTCGACACCTGCGGGGAAATCTGTAGTGCTAGCAAAGCTAGAAAAAACGGAGCATGGTTCATCTGGAGTCAGGACGGGGCAATAAACATTGGAACTGACAGTGCTATTTTTACAGTCCTGTCACAGGGCAGAGCTGTGGTTTAAAAGGGGTGAGTAGGAAGTGAAGCTGATAAGGGAGCTCAGGGGATAAGCTTTGTCTGGATAACTGCTGGCACTAAAAGAATTTGTCAGATTCGAGGTCTTTACTTAGATTTCCCTGAGTCCCATATTCAGGCAAAACAACCATTATTTCGGTGAGAGGGTCGTGCTGGGATTGGTTCCACAAGCAGTCTGTTTTTCTTTCACACATGGCCTCGGGAAGCTTTCTGTCCTTCCAGGGAAACACTGATCGATGTTCAGGTTAGCACTATCTTTTTGACGGGAATTTTGGGGATGAACTCCAACTGCGCTGCGAGCTGGCGGGAGGCCAGGGCATTACTAACAAAATCTGGCAGGAGGGCAAACAGGCTAGCCTAACAAATTAAAAAAACAAACCCTCTTGTGTTAGAACAATTCAAAGTTGTTGGCAAACTGCAGCCTAGTTCTGGTGCCAAGAACATCCAAATCAGGTAGATCATTGGCTTTATTCTGCAGGCAGTTTTGACTGCATAAGAATTTAATACTAATGTGTTTGGAGCCATGAGCGTGAAGCTGAATTTCCACAGTCCTCCTATAATGTCTGGGATCTCCAAGCCAAACACCACGTGATTGTATCAGGTAGAGCGGGGAAGGAACAATAGGATTACCTGGTAGGAGATCTTTTCCACTGCGTGTGCCAAGGAGACCTGCCTTTTATCCCCTTGGCCTTCCCAAAGGAGACAGATCAAATGCTTTGCTGTCTTAAGGATTATGCCGGGAACAGAGCATGATAGAACACTTCAGACACTGGATGAGGTAGGCCGGTGGGGATGCAAGCAAAGCGAAAGGGAGGCGCTGCTGAAAAATAAGAAAGGAAGGTGATACCATTGACGGTTTAAGGCCTGAGCAGTTTGGTCTATGCTCTGAGGTCCCGCTCAGGTTCTGAGGGAAAGTGAGATTAGTAAACTAATCCCTACTCCTCCACATCACACCCCCCCGCCCCTCAATGTTCAGGTTAGCACAATTCCAGAAAGCCTCAAGTCCCAGTGTCTTAAGCCAGGCATTGGCTGAAGTACAGAGAAGGAATTTACAAGAACCGGGACAGAAGTCAGATCCTCCTCCCACACAGGCACAGGACCCCTAACTCTTGTGCTTAAGGAGAGTTGCTCTGAGCAGTACAGTGCCTATGAAACACAGTGGAGCACTTCTAAATCGGTCCAGCAGAGGTACATGCACCTCCACGCTGTTGGCCAGTTCACTGCAGTGCCCTAAAATGAACCACTGCGGGGTTGGTCTGTACGATATTGTTGTCCTAGGTGGCTAAATTGGCGAAAACACTTGTGCAGTCATTAACAGCCATCATAGTCCAACAGAGAGCTCACCTGGCCTGGGCTCTAAGGTCCTTAATGCCCGTTCCTGCCCTGGAAGAGAAGGACTGCTCTGTGCAGCGAGCAGCAAGTCTCTTTCCCACAGAAAGCTACAGAATTAATGTAACCGGGGAATGGTCCCGCTATTGTGGGGAACTTTCCCGTCCTCTGCTCTACCCCGGTGAAATGGGCTAGCGGAAGGATCTGAGTCTCTCTGGGCTGCTTTTCTGGCCCCTCTGGATCTGGCCCCGCTCAGCTCAGTCCCTGCTCTCTCCTTAGCTCAGCCCTGCTCTGTCTGACCCAGGCAATCCCAGCTCACACGGAGGACAGGAGCCATTCTGGCCTCCTGACTCAATTAGTCTGCCCACCCTGTCAATCAGGCTGATCTGAAGTGCTGGCCTCTCCCCATTGCCTTCGGGGACTGTCAGTCTCAGGGTCCTGATTTCCCATGGACCCGCCCCCTTTTGGTCCTAGGAGCTAACAACCAAAACACCCCACTGAGTGTTGGTAAGGGGATAACTGTCCCCTTACATTAGTGTTGGCTGGCTGGTTGGACAAGCGGGTCTTACAGGCATGGCTGCTTTCTGCCTAACTCTGTTTGTTCGACTGTTGCCTCATCTGCCCAACCCACAACAGCCCAGTTTATCTGCTAGGTCAACCGTTGCCTTTTGTCTGGCATGCAGCTGGTGGGCTCCGCGGGTCAGGGAGTATGTTCCTGGTTGTGGGTCTGTGCAGGGCTGGGCACAATGCGGCCCTGACCCCAGGATGAGGTTCCTACATGCTGCTGAGCTGTCACAGAGTCAAGGTTCCTTCCCTAGAACCGGATCTTTGAGAAATAGCCACCACACTGAAAACCCTCAAAAACTTCTTCTCCCATAGACAAACCTGTCAACCCATCCTACACCCCCACCCAGCTTAGCCCCCATTGTCCCCTCCATTCAGAACCCACCTCTACTCCCACACTCAGAAACACCCCCTTCCTCCCACACACTGACTCCAACCCACCTCCCGCACTTTGCTCAAAAACTCCACCAGGCCATGCTCAGAGCCACCCGGCCCACCCAACTCCCCTCCACATTAGACCCTTCCAGGTTGAGGAAGCCCCATGTTTCTTTGCTGGGCTGCAATCCACTCTCTGCCAATTGGGCCAACCCCCCATCTCCCAGCTGGGCCAGCCCCTGGTGTGCTGTATTGCATGCTATGATATAGGGGTTCACTTTCTAGAGACTTGGCTGAGACCCCGTTCCCATCCCAAGCTTCTGCACCTTCAAAGACCCACAAACAGCTGGCTCTTGTCTGTTGTCTGTCTCTCCAGGGAGCCGAAGGCCTGAACAGGAATGGAGACTGACAGGACTACCCTCTCTACCTATTGCTTTCCATGCTTACTTAATATTTATTATATATTATCTCTTTGTATTGAGGTAGCACCTGGAAGTCCCAATCCTGGACCACAAACCTACTGCGCTCGGTGTACAAACACAGAACTATCTCTCTGGATTCATGGTTCTCAACCCGCCGGCCACTTGAGGCCCAGTCGGCGCACAGCTGCAGCTCATGTGACATCCTCAGGGCCACACATATATACAGTGTGGATGCGGCCCACGTAACATATAGAGAGCTGCATACAGGGCTCGCAGTGGTAAATAGGCTGAGAACTGCTGCGCTAAACCCATCCACCTCGCCCGTCAGCAAGATGTCTCAGAACGTCTGCAGATGTAGCTTTCTCTCTGCCAGGAGTGGGTAATTGTATATGTGACTGTCTCAACACAGGTGTGTCGTGGGGGGCTCAGAGCGGAAGGGGCCAATGGTGTGCCTAGAAAATCAGCTAGCACATTCAATGGAGTAGCTGAGCGGTGGGAGGTATTTCAATGTTCTGTTATTTTTCCGGCAAAAAATAAAGTGCCCTCCCACCAGGTGTGAAAGTTCCCTCTTCCCAGAACACCCGGCAGATGGAAAATCTTTTCCGAGCCATGCTGATGCTCTTTAAATATAAATACCATTTGAATAGGAGGAACGGGGAGACAGACAAAATGTCAATGAGTGGAAATGACCTTTCCCTTCTGTGGCTCTGTGTAGCTCTACATGCCTACGGATGCAAAGAGAGCTCCGATGTCTTGTTACGCTGAGGCAGATAAAGAAAGCGTACGCCTGTCCAAAATATCTAGGTGGCCCAGAGTTCTGGCCCTGGTCTCCGGCCTGAAGTTTGTTTATGAGCCACTGCGGCATCAGGATTTTTGTGAGAGAGGTTTTCCCTTTTGGGGTGAGGGGTAGGGAGGTGAGTTAGGGGTTTTATTAATGCTTATTATTTATTTATTATTACAACAAAAGGGGAACACCGATGATTTTCTGAAATTAGGAAAGTTTTCCTGGTTATTTCCAGCCCAGGGCTGCTTTCCAAGGTATTCAGTCTCAATGTGGAAAATGCAGACTCTTTGTGATTTCATTACAATCTCTTGTATAGGCTCAGAGAGGAAGAAAATTGACCCTACCAGTTAAAATGGAAAGCGTGTGACCAAACCGCAGGAGGCAGCGTTCCTCCAGAGACAGTGCGGCACCAACTGATCTGTCCCGCAGCGCGAGGAGGCGCTGTGCTATGTGGGACACAGTACGGGGCACTCTTTATTGAGCGGCTGCTCATCTCAGTGCCCCAGGGCAGTTCTAGGGACGGAGTGCTGCAGGTGATTCATCAAGGGGTGCTCGTCACCAAGACGCTGTTGTCCCCCAGGGGGCTGGGTGGGGCTGTTCTGCAGGAACTAGTTCAGGGGAAGCTGTGAGTAGTCAGTGCTGAGCAAATGCCCCAACATGGTGCTGAAAGCAATGTGATTTTGCAGGAGCATTCCAGGGAAGCTGCTGCCTGACACTCAGCCGAAGGAAAAAGGTCAGCTAGGAAAGTTTAGACCTCTGAGGGCTGCCTAGAGAAGCCCCTCCACCTCTGGGACTGATGGAACCAACAAGGCTCAGTGACTAGAAACACTGGGAGCAGGTGACCCACTCACTGGCCTGGGGTACTGAGCTCAACGTGCTGTTTTTGTGGCTAGCGACCAAAGGGAAAATAAGAATGAAGTACCATGTTGCAGGTATTCCCTAGGTGGACCCATTGTTTGCTGACCTCCTAGAATGTTCTGGATCTCTGTGGAATCTCGTGGAACCTTCCAGGCTTGCTGAGAACGACATTTTCCTCCAACCTCCTAGCATGCTGTTTGCTGTGCCCTCGTGGGTATATCAGGGCTGGGTGTCACCAGTTAGCCAGTGTGATAGGGGAGGGAAGGATAGCTCAGTGGCTTGAGCAGTGGTCTGTTAAATTCTGGGTTGTGAGCTCAATCCTTGAGGGGGGCAATTTAGGGATGGGAGAAAAATCCATTGGCTGATTTAATTGGGGATCAGCTCTGTGTTGAGCAGTGGTTTGCACTAGCTGATCTCCTGAGAGCCCTTCAAGCCCTGATATTCTATGATATAAGAGCAAAGTAAGTACCCAGCTGTGATAGTGTGAACCTAGTGCACTTGTGTTTGAAGAGTGTCAGTAGCAATTAATAGAGGACACATTTAATGAGAGGCTGTGCTCCAGTTCCTAAAGGCAAGAAAAGTGACCTGTTGAGCTAAAGGGCTCTAGAGTTAACAATGGAAGGCTGTTCCCTACTGTAATGCTATTTAAAATGGGTCCACCCAATGATGGTGCGCAGTTCAATTTCTATAAGCTCAGGGGAAACAATTTTTTTTATTTGCTTATATATGGCATGAATGAATACAGGTTTACTGATCCTAGTGTGCAAATTTATTGTTTAATATGACAGGGTTAAATCATGCATGCAAACCGTGCATCAAAGTCTACATTGAAATTGTAATTGGCTACAAATGCAATAAAAAATAAGGTATTCAAAAGATTAACCAATGAGGGGGGGAGGAGTCAAAGACTCTTCCTACCTGGGACGTCATTTGGTCTAGAGCTGACATCGAGGCAGTAGCCAATCAGGGCCCACTAAGCAAGTTTAAACGGCTTGCCTGCTTATTCTAAGGGGGAGCATTGGATGGAGATGGGTTGGAAGAGGCATTTTCCCAGTCTTAACCCACACACCCGGGTCAGGGCCCTGCAATCACATTCCACCTTCTGTTAAAGCAAGCAACAAATTGTTTGCTTTTCTTGTGGCATCAAGACACCCAGGTGGCCATTTCTGAGCCAGATTTTGATTAACTATAGCAGGACTGGCAATGAGACAACCATTGGTTTTTTTCGACATCAGGCTCCAGGCCAAATTCAGTCTGGGTAACTGCATTCTGCCATATTTGCTGATGGAGAAAAACGTAGAGAAATAGTAAAGGTGGGAGGAAAATCAACAATCAGAAAAGAGAGGCAGAGAGAAGAGCTTGATACATAGAGGACTTTGCGTATGATGGACGACGTCCTCCATTCCGGTTGAGCTGTGCTCAGTGCTGGGCTGGGAAGAGGGGCAAAGGTGGATTTATGTCTGGTTCTGGGGCTAACTTGAGCTGCTTCAGGCACTTAGAGCAGCTCTAAGTTGTGCCCAGATGCCTGTGGCCTCAAGGGGTCCTTGCAGTAGCCAGGGATCACCAGGGCATAATGAACCAAAGCTCCTAGATTTTAAGGCCTGATTTAACCATCTAGGCCAGAGGTGGGCAAACTAGGGCCCAAGGGCCACATCCAGCCCATGGGACTGTCCTGCATGGCTCTTTAACTCCTGGCTGGGGAGACTAGACCCAACCCCTCCCCTACTGTTCCCCCTCCTCCGCAGGCTCAGTTCTCCATCCCATCAGCGCTCTGGGCCGTGGGGCTGTGAACTCCTGCCAGGCAGTGTGCCGGCATGACTGGCTCCAGCTGGGCGACGTGACTGCCAGTCCTGGTGCTCTGAGAGACATGGTAAGGAGTAGGGGGTCTTCGGGGGCAGTCATGGGACAGGGAGTGGGAGGGGTTGGATGGGATGGATTCCAGGGGGTGATTAGGGGCAGAGGGTCCCCAAAGGGGGTGGTCAGGGAACAAGGAGCGGGGGGTGGAGGGAGCTGGATGGGAAGGGGTGGTTGGGGCAGGGAGTCCCTGGAGGGGGCGGTCAGGGGACAAGGAGCTGCAGGGGGGGGATTGGAAGGGTCGGAGGTTCTGAGGGGAGCAGTCAGGGGGCGGGAAGAGGAAGATGGTGGATAGAAGGCAGGGGGTCAAGCTGTTTGGGGAGGCACAGCCTTCCCTACCCAACCCTCCATGCCCTCAAAAACACCCCCTCCCTATTGTATACTATTAAATCCCTGTCCCCACAGCACCTTGGGTTCCCTTTCCCCACAAAACAGGCCTGGCCCTGCTTAGCATGCAAGAACTACCAAGATCCCCTAGCGAGGGGATATGACTACAGAGGAAAGTGGGGCATTTGTACAGTTGCTGGGGAATAGCTCCTTGGGGGCATTAAAAGGAAAGGGTGGAAAGCTAACGGGTCACATCACGGCCTCAGAGACTGCAGTCAAATGCTGGGACAAGGAGGAAGCCCTTGTGTCTATGGAGCTGAACAACAGAGCCTTTGGTCAGAGCCGGTGTGGGGTGAGTTGAGGACATGATGCAGCATGTATGGTCTGAATGGGCTTTAGCTTGATCTTGCATAAAACACCCCCAACCAGGCGGTCATTTGACGAGGGAGTGGTGCAAACACTACCATAACCTTTCGATGGCTCAAATCAGCCAGGCCGAGGAAGCAACTCTCACACATTGCTGGAATGGGGGTTTTCCTCTGGGAAGTTCTCAGTGAGAACCCAGCTGGTCTCCAGATGGTGGGGCGGTGACGGGGGTGAGTCGTGTCTTTGCAAGGCTCAAAGAGAAGAACAAAAGGCTTTGTTGAGGACACGAGGAACAGGAGAGGGATAGGACCCAGGTGACGGGGTCACCATATTTGAATGGGTAAAGCATGTGATATATTCCCCATGCTTGGCAGGGTGAGCCACAGCCCACGTGGCCTCTGCTTCCCATCCACGAACCGTGTCGTCTTTGTTTTGGAAACACGGTGCAAAATTGTAGAGATGGTTTTCAGAGAGGCCAGCAAAATGAAATCCCTCCCCCTGTGCTGGCCTGGCCCTGTGATCACGCTGCCTAGCTTTGGCCCCCGTGGAAATGGGAAAGCTGATGCAGCTTTCTCTAGCCCAAAGGAAAAGCCAGTGCCAGGCACACAGAGGGAGCGGGAACGGGGAGGGCGGAAAAGCCGCTTCCTCTCCGGGCTGCCGTGCAATTTTCACACGGTTGCTCCTGGCCCAAGACAAGAGGCGAGCACCAGGGATCCTGAGCCAGATGATGAAGTGTGGAAGTTTGTGGGGTATAAGAGTGCAGAACAGCTTTCCGTCCTGGGCCAGCATGACAATGGGGAGGCATCATATGCCTACCTGTCATTGTCCTACAGGTCTTCTGTATGCTGTTCGTGGCTGGCCTTCTTAGCAGATGTGGAAGTTGCCAGGAGACAGGGAGGACGAGAGGGAGGGAGAAATTATCCAGGCCTTTGTCTGCTGCAGGACAGTTCAAACAGCAGCTTGCATTGCGTTCCCTGGACTGTTGGGCTAACAGTCCAACCTGGAGCCGGCTGGGTGGAATTTAAAGGCTCTGGAACTGTAAAGCCATTATTATTGTCACTCGCAAATAAGTTATGTAGGTTAAATAAGTTAAATACGGATACAAGGGACAAACCATCGGCACCAGGGATGGAATATGTTGTCCTAAGTGATTCATTTTCTATCCCAGCCATCTCCATGGAACCAGATCTCCAGCCCTGACCAAACATGACCACTGAGCTCATCCAGTAGCTCCAGATCCCTCTGTCTTCACTGCCGCCAGCCCTACTGCGCCTTCCATTTCCCACCATCTCCACTCGCTGCTGAAACAAAGTCGAGGGTCCTCTCTCATAGTGGCCCACGGTCACTGTAGCTGCTTTGCAGCCTTCCAGGTGTGCCCTTCCCGCGTCTCCAGATACGTCCTTGCAGATGGCTTTGTATCGAGGTCTGCGTCCCAGTGTGGCACCAGTCATCCATTGGGTTTAGGTGTGGGCAGGAGCAAAGAGCAAACAGAGGCATGTGTGGTTTCGGCCAAGGGGTATTCTGTATTAATGATAACTGGAGAATGACACAGAAAATCAGCCATTCTTCGAGGGATAGCAAGATCTGCAGCTAATTCTCTCACTCTCTAGCTTGCAGAAGAAGCTCCAAACTGTTAGGAACAATTTTAATGAATGTGCCTGCCCCTGTTCTCTGCATCATTTCAGTTACTCTCAGCTGGAGCAGTGGTCGCCAAACTGTGGGGCGGAATGCAGGAACCTTTTGGGAGAGTGCGGCAGAGCCCAGGCCAACGCCCATGGGGGGCGGGAAGGGAGCATCACACAGCCTCACTGTGCCCACAGTTCTGCTCCATCCCCGTCCGCAACCGCCTCTCTGCTCCCGACTCCAACCCCAGCCCCAGCCCCAGCTTTGGCACCCAACCGCAGCCCTGCCACGGCTTCCACTCCTGGCCCCAGACGCATCCCCAGCTGTGGGCCCAGCCTTGGCCCCCTTCCCCTGACCATGTCCCCTCCTCCTCCTGGGAGCCATGGCCTGCTTCCGACTTCAGCTTGGGGCAGGAGTAGGGACATAGACAGGGTAAGGGGAGCACAGCCATGAAAAGTTTGGAGACCAGGGACCTGGAGGATGAGAATGGAACATGCATGGACATTGAACTTGCTGTCCATGCTTAGGTCAGAGTCTTTGAGGCATGCTGGGGGCATGTGAGAGGGAGATGTTTATACAGGCCAGACCTGTCCTATGATCAGTGGTTCTCCACCAGGGGTACGCAGGAGGTAAATCAACTCCTCTAGATATTTGCCTAGTTTTACAACAGGCCACATAAAAAGCACCAGAGGATCAGTACAAACTAAAATCTCATACAGACAATGACTTGTTTATACTGCTCTATATACAATACACTGAAATGTAAGTACAATATTTATGTTCCCATTGACTTACTTTATAATTAGATGATAAAAATGAGAAAGTTGGCAATTTGTCAGTACTGGTGGGCTGGGACACGATGGTATTTTTATCTCTGATTTTGTAAGCAAGTAGCTTTTAAGTGAGGTGAAACTTGGGGGCACAGAAAACAACTCAGGCCTGGTCTGCACAAGCGGGGAGGGTTGACCTAAGATACGCAACTTCAGCTACGTGAATAGCGTACCTGAAGTCGACATATCTTAGGTCGACTTACCTGCCGTCCTCACGGCAGCAGTGGTCATCAGCTCCATATAAAAGAGAACTTGAAGGCTGTGGATCTTCTCACTTCCCCCCGCCCTCTCCCCACCAAATTCCCACTTGTCAAGGCTGGGGCTAAATTTGTCAACGCTGGTGCAGATTCCTGTAGAGAAGACGCTCTCCAAATACAAAGTGTTGTTGAAATTAAATAGTATTTTACCATCCCTGATTTAAGTGTTGAGCTTTGTAGAAGGTTGGAAATATCATGTGTGTTATGGCTTGAAACGTGCCCGCCACCGTCCATGTGTTATGCACAAGACTGATGATGGGGCTGGTTTGAACTCTCTGAAAAGAGACACGAGTGGAGAAGTAAATAGGCCACGAGTGCGATTCTGTACTGAGCAGCTGCTAAGGAGTAACTGGAAACAATTCAGACTGTCAAGGAACTGCTAATAGGCCAATCTGTAGCCCAGTCCATCTCTAGCAAACCATAATGGAAAACAGCAGCAGCTGATAAATCATGGTGACCATGCTCATGACGAGCCTGAACAATGGGAAAATTCCCAGTCATAAGCTACTGGTTTGGCAAGTGCAGCTTCCCAGGAGCCCTGGCTATGTGTAGGTTTCAAAGGCAATGGAAGCATGCTGTCTAAACGCCCATAAAGAGATGATGGATTCAGGGTCAAACTGAGCCATGTGGGAGGCTAACAGAAGCACAGAACCTTGTACTGTGGCTGGTGTTCCAAATAGGAAGAATATAAAGGAATCGACATTGCGGCTGTCAAATTAAAGTCCAGGGACTAGGGATGGGATGGAAGGAAAACGTCAGATCTGCACATCTCCCCCATACTTGGGCAGAGGTTGGGATCCACCTTGCGTGTGGACTGGTGGCTGTGTGCCATCTTGTGGAGGTATTTTACAGGAAGGGACTAGAGACGGAGAAGCAAAGGATAGAGGGATGGGTCCTTTGAGTTCAATCTAATCTCATCCATTAAATTAAGTAGAATTCCCTCTTCCTACATGAATAGATTCTAAGGCCAGCAGGAATCATTGCGACCATCCTCTTGTCTGACTTCCGGCATACCTCAGGCTGGAGAACCTCGGCCAGTGATTTATGCATGAAGCCCATATTTGGCGGTTGAAGTAGAACTTCCTCAAATACAGAAGGCACTGTCCCTCTAACTGGCCAAAGCAAACCACATCTCCCAACATCGCACCACTGGGCAGTGTCCAGCCTCTGGGTCTGAAGGATGCAATTTAGCCACAGGCATCAGCTAAATTGCAAGAGATCTTTCCGGGTGGGTAAAATGGTTCTAATACCAGTCCCCACGACCCAAACCAGTGCCCGGAGCCCAAACTGAGCTTTCATTTAGACTAAACAAATTCTGGTTAGCTTCTCCTCATGCCCCCTTATCTTGACTTCACAGTACAGCTGACTCTGCACTACCTAGTTCTGAAGGAGACTAGAAGGGGTGGAGAGGAAATGATGTGGGGCAAAATGCTCCCCTCAAGGTATTTGTGGCCAGGCAGCAGCAAAAACCACTGGAGACTTCACCAGAAAGCCTGATCTGGTGGAATTTCCATGCTAGTTTTTCTGAAGATTTAACCTTTTCATCCTGGGCCTGCTGGTGCTCGTGGGGATTCCCACACGCAGAGCTGACACAGGGTGCTGCCTTGGAAGTTTGGGAGTTTATCCCAAGATCTGCAATCTCCAAATCTTTTGTGGTTCAACCATCACTTGCTATTTCAACATCGTCCCTTTGTGCCTTGTTACGATATCCACAAGATGGGCCAATCCAGCTTCTCATTAGGCCCAAATAAAGACTGGGAGTGGTTGAGTCATTACAAAACCTAAACCTAATTTCCCCCATACTAATTTCCCCCTACTGTTACCCACACCTTCCTGTCAACTGTTTGAAATGAGGCCACTCTCATTACCACTACAAAAGTTATTTTTCCTCCCTTGGTATCCTACTGTTAATTGAATTGTCTCATTAGACTGACCTCCCACTTGGTAAGGCAACTCCCATCTTCTCATGTATTTATACCTGCTCCTGTATCTTCCACTCCATGCATCTAATGAAGTGGATTCTAGCCCACGAAAGCTTATACCTAAATAAATTTGTTAGTCTCTAAGGTGCCACAAGGACTCCTCATTGTTTTTGTTGATACAGACTAACACGGCTGCTACTCTGAAATCCGTCCCCTCAATAGGTCTTACAGGAAGGGCCAAATTCTGCCTCATTGAGTTGTCCCTTTTTATGCAGGTAGTCCCACTGATTTCAGTAGGGCTACTTATGGAGTAAGGATGCTCAGCAGAAGGAAGGACAGCCTAGCCAGGACCTATAGATTTCCCTCTCCTCTCCTGTATCATTATTCCCTGCATAGAAATGACCTGTCCTCTTTCCATCTTGCAATCCAGAGCTCACGGGAACGTAATCCAGCAATGTCTGTGAACTCTTGGCGTTGACTAGTCCCTAAACTGGTTAGCTAAGTTATGTGGTATTGTTTTTGCTCCCCAGGTGGATAGGTGAATAGAACATAAGAACAAGAGTCCAATCAATTTCATCCATATGATATTTTATGGAAATTCTCCATATTGGAAAAAAAAATGATAAAAAATGAGGATGACAACAGAAGCCCACCAGACCGATCGTGCTGTGTTTTCTGCAGACCAGTATTTACCTTGATCAGGCCATACTGGGTCAAACCAAAGTCCATCTAGCCCAGTATCCTGTCTTCCAACAGCAGCCAATGCCAGGTGCTCCAGAGGGAATGAACAGAACAGGGAATCAGAAAGTGATCCATCCCCTGTTGCCCATTCACAGCTTCTGGCAAACAGAGGCTAGGGACACCATCCCTGCCCAGCGTGGCTAATAAGCACTGATGGACCTTAGATAGCAAATATCAAATGGCAAATCTCCTTGCTCAAGGTTCTTGCACAGCCGCACGTATATAAAGGTGGATGTGAATACTGGGATTGATAAAGGGTGAAATTCACCTAGTGCTGAAGATCTCATCATTCAAGTCCCATCTCAGCCCTGTTTAGAAGGTTGAAGTAGGACAGAAGTCATGTGTTGGCCCCATGCACTGGGAAATATAGAGTAGGGGGTTAGAATTTAGGAGATTGTGGTTCTATTCCCAGCTCTGCCACTAGTCTGCTGGGGGACTTGGGGCAAACTGCTTTACCTCAGTTTCCCGCAAATGGGGTGAATGCTACTGAGCTCTTTTGTACAGCACTTTGAGGTCAACTGATAAAAAGTGCCCAAGAAGAACAAAATATGATCGTGACATAGAGTGAACAAAAACTCCCCTGCCAATATTCTCCAAGAAATTGGGGGCACCAATCATAGTCAAACCAAACAGCCCATTGGGACCTGAACATATATTCATGAGCTCTCTTTTGCATTCCTCAGCCAGCGCTCATTGTTAGAGAGAAGTCCCCAATGGACCGTTGCTCATTGGTAAAGCCATCTGGCAACATAATCAGAGGAAAAAATGGAAAATCCTGCATGCTACTCCATTGGCCAGGAGCCAGCTGCACTAGCCATTTGCTTTGGAAGAATTTTTCAGCATGCCACAGGTGCAGCTCCTCTCTTGGGTTTATTGGGATGATGATTAGGGAAAGTCATTACATCAACACACAGCATTTCAGTTCTTTTCGCTAGAGAGAGGGAGAAAACAGAACAGCAAAGAGACTGCATACAGACTTGGAATGACCGGCCTTTTCCATGAAAACCCAGCCAGTGTACCATTGAAGGAGCACATACATACATTCTAATATATTTCATGTCAGCGCCATTGGATTAGTAATCCCTGAGCTCTGTCCACTGGAGTTTCTCATCAATTTCAGTCCCACATGCTGTACAATGGAATGAGCTTGCTGGAGGATTCTCTGTACCTTGAAGTCTTTAAACCATGCTTTGAGGACTTTAATAGCTCAGACATAGGATAGGGGTTTATTTCCAGAGCAGGTGGGTGACATTCTGTGGCCTGCGTCAGACTAGACGATCATAATGGTCCCTTCTGACCTTAAAGTCTATGAGCTTCTGTGAGTGTCTGCCTATATGGCCTGCAGGGAAGAAGGCCTTGACTCACTGCTTGCCCACTGGTGGCACAAAGAGATTGCCAGATTAGATCAGACCCGAGGCCCATCTACTTCAGTATCCTTCTCCCATAGCGGCCACCACCAGATTCTTTAGAGGATGGTGTAGGAACCTCCCAGTAGGCAAATGTGGGAGAATCAGCAAACAAGTGATTTCTTGAATCAGTGGCAGTTCTGGAGGGAGAGGGGGATTGGTTCAACTTCAACAGAATCCCATAGACTTTAAAGTCAGAGGGGACCATCGACCTCCTGCATGTTGCAGGCCACAGAACCTTACCCACCTGCTCCTGCAATAGACCCCTGTCTTCTGAAATGTTGGTGAATTGGAAAAGTCCATTTTAGATCTGTTCCAGAAAGGAGATTCAGACCCGGGCATCCTGAAGGGGTGTGTGTGGTCATGTCTAGTGGTCAGAGCAGGAACAGTCAGGCCTCATGCTCGGAGCAGGAGTTAGTGCCCAGGGACAGAGAGGCAGGGGTCAGAGCTAGAGTCAAGCACCAGGCAAAGGAACAGGACCGGAGCAGGGCAGGATCAAGGCAGGAGCAGGGCTGGAACAAGGCAGGCCCAGGAGCAATTGTAGATGCAGGAGTAACGAGGCATGAGCCTTGTGCGGGTGATGCCTCTCAGTCAACCAGGGAGTCTGGTTGATCAGGGGGGTTCAGCTGCAGGTCAGCTAGCTGGTCCCAGGCTCAGCTGCAGGTCCCAAGTCCTGACACCGAGTCTCTCACATCCCAAATGTCCTAACCACTGGAGTATGGGTTATAAAAGGGCAGGGGGGAGGAGGAAGGGGCCACAGCACCACCACCACCTCCATCTTCTCCTCCAGAACGGACAAAACTATTCCCTTCAAATCTGCAAATAGTTTCAGATCAAGGGGGATTGTATTTTCCGTTGAATAACCTGTCCAGAAAACATCACCCAGCTCTAGGTGGAAGCAGGCTTCTATCCTGAACAGCTCCCAAAGCAGCAGGAAGCCAAGAAAGAGATTTGGGTCTGTAGCCTAATGATGCGAGTTGACGCAAAACGGTAACACTTCACTTTGCGCCTCTCCAGATCCTTTTGCAACCCTGAGCCTCTGCAAACCCCAGTGTCTGCTCCTGACCATCATTCTTAGACCCATCCTACAGAAGGGGAAAGTGAGGCATAGCAAGGTGAAGTGACCTGTCTGTGGGTGCAAGTCTTCCCTATGCAGGGCTCCAATGCAAGCCCTGGGCCTCATGTCAATCCTATTTCAGGCAGATGATTAAACAGTGCACTGGCTTTGTGTGAATCCCTCTCCCTCAAAGGTTCATGGCTGTGCCAGAGGCAGCGATGCTCTGCCAACATTTTAACGTGGGTCTTCTGTAAATATTTCCCTTTTGGCCTCTGATGAAGGCTGAGTCCACTCAGAGAGTGAGTCCACTCACTAGTGAAATAGTGTTTCCTAATATCCAGCCTAGACCTGCCCCACTGCAACTTGAGACCGTTGCTCCTTGTTCTATCAGCTTGATGTCTTGAGTATTTTCTAGTGATGGATCTGGATCCAAACTTTTCCAAAAATTCAGGTGTTCAGATCTGAGTTTTATGGTCAGCCCTTTATAGTAATGGGACCTGTCTTAAAGACCCTGATTTAGGGTTACAGTGGAGTGACCCATGTGCTCAAGTCCCTTCCTGATTGGGGCCAGTGTTAGGATTTGGATCTTGAGTCAAACATTCTCAGCATTTGGGGTTGTTTGAATCTGGGGTTTGGTCCAATAATTACAATGGGTACCATGAAAAAACAAGTGACCCCATTTTAAGAGACTGGCAGAGCAGAGATTTACTTAGATTTAGCATGTATATTTCCACGTGCTATTTATATCATAGCACCCACAGTCCAGTGTGCCTTATCCATAGCTCTGCCCAATTTCCCTTATGTCATGTGAATTTAATAAATGTCTTCACTTTCTTTCCTATCCTATTATGCCCTTTTGCTATGATTTTTTAAATAGGTACCAAATATTTACGGAGAGGGGGATGGGACTGATGTGGGGGTGGTTGGTTGTTGCAGTATAACAGAGATATGACGTAGGAATGAATGCTAATGATACTTAGCTCTTACAACGTACTATTTCATAGAACTAAAAGGGTTCTGTAAAGGAGGCGATGTTTCCTCATCCCCATTTTTAGACCAATCTTTTCTTCATCTTAAAAAGGCAATTTGGCAAAATCAGGGCTTTTCATGGGAAAGTTTTTTACATTAAATCTTTTTGTGGCATAAAAGGGGAGTTGAACTTGTCAGTGCGTTTCATTTTGACATTTTCCAAATGAAAAATTCTGGTTTGCCCGTTCAAAATGAGTTTTTCTTTCAAAATTTCAGCTAACTATAGTAAAAACAATTTGTTTCCACTACAAAAAGGGTTAGAGTTGAAACAGAAACAAAACCCTTCTGACTGAGCCAAACTGTAATATCTTTTTGGATTTTCAGTTCATGAAAAGATTCAAGATTTTGTAGTTTTGTCCCAAAGCAATATGGGAACATTTTTTGATAGCTCAAACATTTTCTCTGGATGAGAAATTCTTTTCCCTTCCAATTGATCCATTTTACAGATGTGGAAACTGAGGCAGAGAGGCATAGTATCTTGCCCAAGACTACACAGCAGGGCAGTGGCAGAACCAACAATGCAACCATTATCTCCTGGCTCCCAGGCTGTGGCTTTACCCACAGGGCCACACTGCCAGCGCTATTCTGGCCCAAGAGGTATCAGGTGGTGGATTTCAGCAGTTCGGTGTAATTGTATATTGCTGTGCTATTTTAAATTCTGGGAAGTACTCTCCAAGCATGGAATGGATGTTCCTGATATGTATGTTTAAATATAAAAATAAATAAATACCGACTCTCACCCCAGGTGCAGCTGCTTTTCATTGAGGGTGAGGTTATTTTTGCAGAATAAACTTCGTAAATCACTTGAAGAGGAGAGATGCCATGAGACGTTCAGCTCCACCACTGACTCTCCTTGCAGCAGCTCACTTCACCTCTACATACCTCAGTTTATCCATCGGAAAAATGGGGATGCTGATACCGACCCTGTTGTTTATGGTGCTTTGGGTCTCTCAGATGATATATGCTGGATCAGGACTAAGGTTTAAGACAAAGCCTTCAGCAATAACAGGGCACATGCCCACCCCCACTCCCAGAAGGAAGAAGTAGCTAAAATGGAACACGTTTTAGCATGAGCAATAAAATAAATACACATAAACTAAAATAGCCCAAATGTCAATTAACACCGTTGGCTGAATAGCTGATGCCCAGGGTGGCTGTAATGGGAAAATGTTCCCCATCCTGGCTCTCACAGGCCTCTTGAAGATAACAGCCTCGCCTGGTCAGGCTTTGTGGCCTCCTCATATCAGTGCGACTGGGCTGGTACAACTGTTCTCACAGGGCTCCAAGAAGATGACCACATCTGTTATTCTTAGCTCAATACAGAGCAGCTGGGGAGCCTTGCAAAGAGAGTTGAGTCTTGCAGCCCATTCTCGGCTCGCGATTAGATTTATTTGCTTAAGAAAAGAATTAATAACCAGTATGGATTAATTTTTCCTTCCCTTTAAACGAGGTTAGTTAACATGTGTGCGTGGTAATCTTTTTCTTAAGTTCCCGGACATAAATCATTCGCAGAAGAGAGACTGCGGCTTGGAAATGAAGAACAAGCCACGCAAATAGCTACTGTTTGGGCCAAAGCTTGTGTGGGTTCTCCTTATCACTGGTATAAATGTCAGTAGAAATAATGGGTTCACACCGACAAATGGCTCTGTGTCAATGAACATAAGAACAGCCAGCCTGGGTCAGACCAGTGGTCCATCTAGCCCAGTGTCCTGTCTGCCAACGGTGGCCAATACTAGGTACTTCAGAGGGAATGAACAGAACAGAGCAATTATTGAGTGACCCATCCTCTGTTGGCCAGTCCTAGCTTCTGGCAGTTGGAGTTGTAGAGATACTCAGAGCATGGGGTTGCATCCCTGACCATCTTGGCTAATAGCCATTGACGAATCCATCCTCACAGGAACTTCTCTAATTCTTTTTTGTACCCAGTTATGCTTTTAGCTTTCACAACATCCCCTGGCAACGAGTTCCAGAGGGTGACTGAACATTGTGTCAAGAAGTACTTCCTTGCAGATAAGATTCATTTGTGAAATTACAACATTATCCTTGAAGAGGCTTTGAGCTTGATTCTGATCTCCGATACATGGGTGTAAATCAAGAATAACTCCACTGACATCGATAGTATTGCACCCATGTACAAGCAGCGAGTAATCAGGATAGAGGCTAATGGGCCTGGTGCAACCAATTACACCACAGGCATCTGAGTGCAAAGAAGAGGTGAAATGGGGTGGTTTTGCTTTGCCAGTAGGCTACACTCATCTAGCACAGCTGTAAATGGCTGCTCCAGGCCTATCTCCCCGCTCCGCTCCCCGCCCCGAGAATCAGCCCTCAAATGTGTCTAAAGAACAGTGGCTCTGGTTCTGTTCATGGCTTCACCACTGACATTCTGTGTAACACTGGGCAAGTCCCTACCTACCACCATGCCTCAGTTTCCCCATCTGCCAATTAGTGATAGTGATGCTTTCCCACCTCACTAAATTAATTAATAGTGGTGAACCCCAGTGAGATCTGAGGCTGAGGACTGGCATCACTGGAGCTGGCTCAAGCCATGGTATTTGAATCTGAATCTCGGTTTTGAACACCTTGAATATTGGAGGTGTGGGTCTTTGGGATTTTGGCTGATAGCAAGTGCAAGCAGGGGAATGGTCCCACTATAGTGGGGAACTTTCCTGCCTTATACTCTGCCCCAATGAAATAGGCTAGCAAAAGGATCTGAGTCCTCGCTCCCACTTCCTTTACCCAGAGCCCTGCCTGCCCCGTCAATCAGGCTGACCTGGAGCGTTGGCCTCTCCCCATTGTTACTGGGAACTGTCAGTCTCAGGGTCCTTATTTCCCATCCACCCTTCCCCGTCCTTTTGGTACTAGGAGCTAGCCAAAAAAACCCAGTGAGTTTTAGTAAGGGGCCAACAGTCCCCTTACACCAGGGTCTCTGGCAGAGCTGGGGGCTCTGAATCACTCCGAGGAAAGCAGAAGATAATTACTTGCATTACCAGTGAAAGTCACCCAGTGCTGATAACCATTGCGAGACCTGCGTAACCCTCAAGCCCATTTATAGGGCTTGAGAGGTGCATGGCCTTGTGTGGCTGGCTACAGAGGAATTTCACCCTAGATTAGGGGGTCTCCCCTTGGGAAGGTGTAATCCCCGGCTCCGCTTGTGCTATGGTCCTGGATCCACAGCAGATGTGAGACTGGAGCAGCTGCCAACCACAGAGCCTGACTCCCGAGCTCAAGCTAGAAAGAGCCGTGCTGTCAGCTCTGGAGATCCCTGGGGCGAGCCAAGACGGTAGCCACCACAGCAGCGCCTAACCCCATGGTAGAGCTTTGGTTTGGGACAGTCTATGGGCTAGATGCTCCACATCCACTGGGATCCCATGGGAGATGGGCACCTAACTCCCTTCGATGCATTCAAAATTCCCAGCTGTCACACGCTACTGATTCCACGAGAACGAGGTTGCTAGATCCTCAATACCATTTATCCACCACACTGTGTTGTCCTTGGCTGTCTCCCACATGAGCATCGGTTCGCCCTGAACCTACCCAGATCACAGCCCCCCACAGCACATCAGCCACCCGCTGAGAATCAACCTGCCAGCTGTTACCAGGCTCTGAATCTAGCCTGCGCTCACTCCCCCATCCATACCGCTCAGCCTTGTGAACCGCACCAAAAAACAATAACGGGCCTGATGGACGTTGCCTTTGCCTGGGTAAAAACTGGGCTGCTCCAATGGAAACCTGTTCAGCGGGAACCCGACTGCAATAAAATCCGTATTACCCAGCCAGGCGGTCTAAAGCTGGCCCGACAGGCTGTGCCTGTTAAGGCCTCAATCCGCTCTAACAAGGCAGACTGCTACTCAAACATAACCCCTAGTTTGTTATGCTAAACCCACAGTAAATCTGTCAGAGCCGTGCAGGCACTAAAGTGCAACTGTGGAAAATCTGTTGACCTGTGATTGGATAGCAGCAAAAGGGCACTTTGCTATTGTTTCACCACCATAAAATCCCTTGAAGGGCTATTGGTTATAAGGATCAGAGCTCTGTAGCACAGACCCCCAGCTGGTGTGAATTGGCAGGGAGCCATGGAAATCACCAGGGCCATGGTGATGAACATACGCGGAAGATCTTGCTCCTGCGTCTACAATGGTGGTGGTTTTTCTCTGCCCTGCTGCCAACAGCTTGTCTACTCAATGCCCAGAAAAATCCATATGAGGCCATTTTAAAGAAATCTTTGTGCTGAGGATAGGGGCGCTGGGGCGGGGCGTCGATGATTAGTTTGTATTTTAAAGCTCTTGTTAAATATTTTCATGAATTGGAAAAATGTGATCGGACCGGAGACTCTGCCCAGTCTGGATGTGGGGGGTGGTTGATTCTTGTTCCCTCTGCCCAGGGCTGGTCTGAGCTGTCAGTCATTTGAGCACATCATTCCACTGGGCAGAATATGTAACAATCTTCTCCTTCCTCTTCCCTCTCCTCCTTTCCCAGATGGGTGGGACTCCCAGTGAGTCCAGGATGGCAGAGCAGTGGAAGGCTGAGATGTTCTGGCAGAGCTGCAAGGGAAGAATTTCCATCCAGCTTTCACAGCCCCGTGCCCCTATGGCCTGAGATAGGCTGGAAGAACCGTGGGGGTCCCCCAAGACTGGCCTAGCAGTGGGGACAGTATACTGGAACCAAGGTGCATCAGCAAAGCTGTGAGTGGGGGTTCAGGCTGGGTTCTGTATATATTAGCAGAGCTGTGGGAAAGAGGGGGGCAGGATTGAAATTGCAGGGCATTCTGGGGCCTGGTTCTCCCTTGCCTTGCACTTTGTGTTAGTCATTTGCAAATGGAGTGTGAAATGCTACCAAACTAATAAGTAAATCATCATCCTGCTGTGCAATCCAGGGCTGAGGATTTACTCAAGGGAGTAGCCCCATTAACTTCACCTGGGGCTATGTGTTTAATGAGTGCATCCCACTGGGAGTAAAACTCGCACTGTCTGGGCAATGATTGTGTAGCCACAACATTTAGGCCTAGATTCTTTACATGAAGGGCTTGTCCACCTGGGAAAATTGACCAGAATAGCTATTGCAAAAGAGGTTACGATAGAGCTACGCTGCAGTAGCTCCCTGTGTGGATGCTCCTATTCCCGAACAAGATTCCCTTTTTCTGATTTAGCTTAGTCTGCGTTGGCCCTGATGCAGCAATACACTTGAGCTCGTGCTTTATAGACTTTAAGGCCAGTAGGGACCATTGTGATCATCCAGTCTGACTTCCTGCCCATCACAGGCCATAGAACCTCACCCACCCACACTGTAATAACATCTGGCTAAGTTACTGACATCCTTAAATCATGGCTTAAGGACTCCACATTACAGATAATCCACCATTTACACTAGTTTAAATATGCAAGTGACCTGAGCCCCATGCTGCAGAGCAGGGGTGGCCGACCTGTGGCTCCAGAGCCACTTGCTGCTCTTCAGAAGTTAATCTCCGGCTCCTTTCTAGGCACCGACTCTGGGACTGGAGCTACAGGCGCCAACTTTCCAATGTGCCAGGGGGTGCTCACTGCTCAACCCCTGGTGTAGTGGGAAGGGGGATGTATTGGGGGGGGATGCAACCTTGCATTCCCCGCTCCCCCCTCAACCAGATCAGCTGGGTTTTCTTGCCTCGCCCCCACAATCCTTTGCAGCTGTGGAGCAGAATCATTGTCCGTCGTCTATTTTTCAGGGCTTTGTCCAACCCAAGCCCCGCACAGTTTGGCTGCTGGCTACTTAACACAGTGTCAGACCCGGGAAAGTCAGAGTGAGGTCTCAAAACGGGCCCATCCATGCGTCACTCTAGACTTTGGCGCTGAGTTTTCAGAACTTTGGTGGGAGGCGATGGGGGCAGAGGGAGAACAAAGGGGCACTTTGTGACCTCGTAGGAGGTTTCCTAACCTTTCTGCCCCTGGACATAGAGCTGTCAGCCAGGGTCCAGGGTCCAGTCCCGTCTGCAGGTGAAAAGCAAGAGACCAGCTGGGCTGGCGGTGGGCACGAGAGTTTCCTCACTGCCCTGCAAGAGCCTCATGAGTCTCCTGAAAAATACGACCTCACGGGGCTCTGTGCAGGGTGTGCTGGGGCTGCTAGCAGCCGTGGCAGCGTGTGCTGGGATCCTCCTCGGCCCTAGATGCTCCCACACTGAGGAGCCAGCATGGCTGAGGGCCTAGAACTGCTGACTTGGGGGCCAGGAGAACTGGGTGCTGCTCCTGGCCCTGCTCCTGACTTGGAGGTCTAAAGACTGGCTTGGTTCTCCTCTCGCGTGTCCCAGTCTCACTCCATGGACTTTCCGCTGCTTCGCACCGGAGTGGCCGGCCTCGCCTGCTCTAACAGGGCAGTGGGGGTGAGTGAGGATTGGCGGAGCAGGGAAGGCTGGTTCTTGAGGTCTCCGTCACTCCTCAGAAGCCTGCTGTGCTGTGCAAGTCAGGGCTTCGGTCCCTAGAACGGGCCCAGTTCTGAAGGTGGGGGCCTAACATTTAGGAGCTGCCAGAACAGAAGACATGATGGCTACCTTCTCCCGGCCTGCGTGCCAGAGCGGGCCTTCTCCATCCCTCCCCAGCTCCCGATGGCAGGGAGCGTGGAGGCAGCCCCCCGACGTTCCCCGGCCTCCGTCTGATGCCGACGGTTTCTCAACGTAAACCCTTGAAGGAAATTTATCCTGCCTTCAATAATAAGGAAACCTCCCCTGTGCCTGAGTCTCGGTCAGGATTAGCAGCGCGCCCGGCCCCACTGGCTTCCCCCGGCTAGGAGGCCAATCAAAGTTCGCATCGACACAGGCCTGCGCCTCGGCTCTGGTGCGGAGGTGGTTGGTCCAGGGGCTGTTGGTACTCCACTGGGAAGGGTTGGCTGAGCCAGCGGCCCCTGTCCTCAGGCACCGCATGGCAGAGGCAGGTTTTAGAATCATAGAAGATTAGGGTTGGAATAGATCTCGGGAGACTTTTCTACAGCATTTGGAGCTTCTTGGGGGCTTTCCCTCCCTCCCCATCTTCAGTGGATAGGGCAGGTAATGGACCACAATAAAAACAGTTCCGTTCCCAACCCACCTTTTGGTAGCAACTGGAAAGGGGTTCATTTCCAGTAGCTGTTGGGGATGGTTGTAATGAGTTTGATGGGTGTCAGTGACATCACTAGTGGATAGAAATCCACAGTAAAAATCCCCACCAGCACAACTGTCATGCTCTTCTCTTCTCTTCTCTTCTCTTCTCTTCTCTTCTCTTCTCTTCTGGCTTGCCATATTCTCTGAGACCTCAAAGCTATTTAGGCACCTAACCAATGGGAAACCTAAAGAACTTTGAGAATCTGGACCAGAGCACCTTCCTGTAGCACATTAAGAAACAACTTATGTTTATCTGGTTCATCACTCTAATAGATGAGCAATTTCGTTGGCTACCTCTAGGCTCTGGCGATAGACCCACTCTTTCACTCATAGAGATGGCCAGTCCAGGTCAGGAAGGACACACTGATGAGGCAGTGGTGGGAAAGTTTCCCTACCACTGCCTGGGCTGTACCTGCTCTGTGGGTAGATAGCGACCTTTTGCCTCCTGAGCTATCAAAATTTTCATGAGTGTTGCAATTTATTTTTATTTCTTGTAAGCCAGGGGAACTCTGGAAAAAAAAATGTTGGCAATGGAAAAAACTAACCTGGGCCAGAAAGCAGAGATTAAAGAAGTGCTTTGAAATCTGACTTCCATTCATGTGATTCCCGGAAAGAAACCCAGATTCCCTACACTAACTGAAAAATGAGTTTTGTTTTCTAATCCGTCTCCCTATGAGTCAGCCGTCTTCCTTGGCGAGAGATTGGGATGGTGTAAGGATTAGAGGGACATTGGCAGCTCTGGGAACAGGGCTGGGCAGGGAATTGCTCTTCTGCCTTAATTCTGAGTTTCAAATGACTAAAAAGTGTGCAAGAGGCCTGGGAACTCGCTTCCTGTGCTACCGAAATCAGCACTGCCATTTGCGTACACTGCTCTGTGACGTGATGCTATAAAAACAGCACAGGGCTAATGTATTGGTCGTGGTCGGGTGGAGACTCACTGTCCTAGGGCCAGATACTTAGCTGGCATAAGTCAGCATTGTCGCATTGACTTCAGTGGAGTTATACAGAGTTACACCAGCTGGGGATCTGGCCCATTGACTCCAATAGAGCTGTGTCGATTGATGTCAACTGAGGATGTGTCTTGGGTTTCACTGAATCCAGGAGGAAGTGTGGGGAGAGGTGAATATGGGGAAGGGAAGGCTCATAAGGGGTCGATCTATCCCTGGTGTCACAGACTCAGCTATGCAACCCTGCCTGCTGACTCTAGCATCCCCCACAGCCCCATCCCCCATTCAGCAGAGAGATCAGCAACAGAGGGACGAAGAGGATGGGCTGGGAGAAGAGAAGACAAGAGAGGATGGGAGGAGCTCCAGCATCACCAGCTCATGAATATGTAACAGTACAGCATAGCCAATGGGAAAGCACCCACCGCTCCCTCCATCTCTCCCATTACCCTCTTGTATTCACAAGCATCCTACCAGAGGCTGGGGAAGAGATGCCTAGTGCCAAGAGATAAAGACCCACTTTGGGTCTTAATAAATGGTAAGACAGATGTCAAGAGCTGTGTGTAAATGGGATCACCTGCTGTTCTGACCCCCTGCATCCAGACAGAGAAAAGATCCCAGGGGGACCTGCTCTGGTCTGTATTGTCGCAACACACTTGAATGCCAGAATACAGACTCAGCTCATGCGCTCTGCCACACAAGGTTATCCAGCCATTAGAATGTCATTAATCCTGGATGCTACACCTAGTCCTGCCACTGACTGGGGGCAAGTCACGTCCTTTCTCTGCGACTTAGTCCCCCATTGATACAATGGGGAAGTTTGCCTGATAAGGTAAAGAGCTTTGAGAGATCCTTAGAGTCCTGGTTGCCGGAGATGACTGGCATCTGCAGCTTTCACTAATATGGACACAGACTGTGAAGACTCACAGATGTCAAAGCCACAAGAGATCACTACAGTCATCTAGTCTCACCCCCTGCATCACACAGGTCATCAAATTCCACCTAGTAATCCCTGCATCCAGCCTATATCTCACAGTTGAGCTAGAACAGGTTTTTTAGGAAGCTGTCCACTCTTGATTTAAAGACTTCAAACGATGGAGAGTCCTCACGAAATCAAGCCAGAGTTTGATCAAGCCCAAGTCTGTTACTGGACATAGCAGAAGTGACCTCTACTGCACTGAGAAAATAAGTGCATACATCCATATATGTGGTGGTATTGAAAAAGGAGAGATGGGGAAAGAAAACAACTGTTTATAACTTGGGAAACTCTGGGAAAACAGGACTCAAACTCTCTAACTGAAAGCATTCATGGGAGTTGTGAACCCATCAAGTCATAAATGACTAAAACATGTCCCTGCATTAGGGTTATGAAAAAGATATTTTTTTCTTCCTCTTTTAAAGGGATTTGATGTGATGCCAAAATATCAGAGTTTGAGCTTTTCTTCTCTCTCCTTTTTGCAAATGATGAGACTAGGCCAAAAATGCTCCTGAATGTCATTTTCTCTAAAAATACATTGACTTGTGGGGGGAACTGTCTGGTATTATTAGACATGTAACTGTTTTACTTTTATGGTGGGGGAGTGGAAAGTGATTTCCTCAAAGATCTGGTTGGAGTTTGCTGGAAGGAGGCGTGAGAGCTGAGGGAAGTGGAGAGTGAACATTTGGATGTGGAGTTCTAGTTTGGAGGGAGATTTTTTAAAAAAAATGATCTCATTTTAACTTCATATCAGCAAATCCCTCTCCACCTCAAAGTTGCGGCATGTTCCCAGAGCTACTGATTTTTAAAGACCCTGGATTATGACAAGTTCTGGCTGCTCTGAAACCCTGCATGAGCTGCCGTCTGCCTGCACATTAAGGCCATTTTTGGAAATGTACAAAAGGGACAGGGTGCTAAATGGAGCAATCTCTTTTTAATCTGCTCCAGCCCCTCTGAGTAGGAGTGTACGGTACATGTTCATAGCTTACTGCCTTGATCTGAGAGACAGATAGAAATGGTTGTTCAGGAACCCCCACCAACTTGAGAGACATATTTTATTTGCAGTACAGTATGATGTCTCTCAGCAAATTGATTCCCTGCTAGAAGCAACTGAATACTGAGTATTGACAAAATGTACAAGTGCTTCTATACAAATGCTGGAAGTCTAAATGCTAAGATGGGTAAACTAGAGTGCTTGGCATTAAATAACATAATAGCATCATGGAAACTTGGTGGAATGAGGGTAATCAATGGGATAGGGTAATAACAGGGTACAATTACAGTGTAGCACTGGGACTATACTGTTGATCATCTGACCAGGATGGTGACAGAGATTGTGAAATGCTTAGGGAGATTAGACAGACTACAAATACAGAAAACTCGATACTGATGAGGGATTTCAACTATCCTCATTATTGACTGAGTACATGTCACCTCAGGAAGGGATGCAGAGAGAAAAATTGTAGACACTATAAGTATCTGCTTCTTCTGCAGCTTGTCCTGGAACCCACAAGGGGAGAGACATTCTTGATTAGGATCTGGTCCAAAAAGGTGAATATAGCTGAACTGTTCAGCACTAGCAACTATTAGGTAACTAAATTTAACATCCTTGTAGCAGAAAAAATGACAAAGGAACCCAACACAGTAGCATTTCATTCCAAAAAGCGTGACCACTTAAAGATGAGGAAGCTGTTAAACAGAAATTAAAAGGAACTGTCATAATGGTGAAATATCTGCAAACTGCATGGAGACTATTTAAAAAAACCATCACAGGGGCTCAAATGAATGTCTACTCCAAATTTAAAAGCAAATGGTAAGAGGACCAAAAAAATGCCACCATGGTTAAATAGCACAGTAAACAAAGCAGACAGAGGCAAAGAAAGAACTTTTTAAAATTGGTTAAAGAAAATAAAAGTTTAATAAATGATCTATAGGTGTCACAAGTATGGTACAGACATGGGAAGCGTATGTTGTTATAGATGATTATAAGCACATCAATAGAAGGTCTTATAGTGGTCATACGCACCCTGTTGACCTGTTAGACTCTATATCCATCTATAGCTATTCACTAACTATTGACTGAGTCTGTATAAGCTATTTATAAATGAAACCTTAGTAGCAAGTATAGCCAGTAAAGCACTAGCAGACTGGTTTATATCCCAGGTTGAGGTTTTGCTGTTTTGATTCTATGAAACTGTTTGTCTCTTGTTCTAACCGAAGGCTCCCTAAGGCCAAGGAATCAAACTGAGTAGAAGAGAACAGGTTTAACAAAGTTGTGCTGATCCCTCGTCTTGTTAGACCCAGCAGGAGTTGCTCGTTTATTTATCTATTTGGGAATAATTTAGAAGATGCCTAAACCAAGGCTCTGGTTACCTTAACACCTTGTTAATAAAAGTTAACTCCCAGCCATATTAAAGTAATAATTTCAACAAGATCTCACCCTCCAGCGACTCCTTACCATTCCTGTCATCACTATGTGAACTGTATCCTCCGCTTGCTCCCAACCCCCTATCAAACAGGTGTCTCTTGCAGTTTGTTCCACCATCGTCCTTCTGCTTCCCAGAGATTTCTCATTTCCAGTACATCTGGTTCAGCTCCCTGGATCATTTCCCTGGAAAGATATGCCCCAGAATGAAAGCTCTCAAGGTCTCCATCCTTGGGGAACCAGATGACTCAGTCGGACAGCTAGAGGCTGCCTGATAGCATGTGGTTAACACTCAGGGTGATTTTTATGGTGAAGCATTTAAAGGAAATAGGTCAAATGTCAAGTGAATGCCTGCACAAGCATTGCTCATTGGTCCAGAAGGACAATGATTAAAAACACAAGTTGGTTGTATAGACTCAGAATTCCGGAGCAAAATTCATCTGATAGATATTCTGCTGGGAAAAAGTCTCCCACCGTGTCAGAGTCCTGGCAGCCACTCTTATATGAAAGGAAGAAAGAACAAAGAGAGCTTGGATGTTAATCTGACACCAAGCAAGCAAATGAAAGCCAAAGATGGCTTGACGTTCTGGCAGAATCACCTCCATGTTCCTGACCAGGGCTGGGAAAGAAACGAAGCACAGACAATCTGGGAAAGAATCACTCTGGTCCTAGAGCAGGATATCAAAGTCATTGTATGGACTGGACTAAACTCCAGTTTTAACAGTGACCCCAGGGGCCATGGAATAGATGTGAGGCTGTATACCTCTACAATCCACTGCTGAACTGCCAATGGTGTGAATAGATGGAGATCAAGGCCAGAATCTGGACTATATGGATTAACAATATGTAAAGTTCTTATTTATTATGCATTAAATATGATATTGTTACAGTCATCTTGGCTCAGTGGGAAAATCTACTCTCCTTTAGGGCTCCCAATATGTCTCCTTTTGTTTTTCTTCTTCCTCATCCTCCCTCCTCCTTCCTTGTTCTTTTATACCATCTATATTTCCTTCCCTACAGCAGTTACCAACTCCTCGGTCTGTTGGTTTCACTCTTAATCTGCAATGGAATAGCTCGCACTATAGTACCATCACTGGGCTTTAGAGTTAACACTCCAGTGAGTTGAATAGCAGACAGTGGGGCTCACCACTCTTGGAGCCATTGTTTCAGGCTCTCTGCAGACTAAGAAAGATATCAGTGCATCAAATACACTCAGGTAATGTTTTGAAGCTTTTCTCTGCAATCATAAGGGCTAGAAATTGGCTCTCTTTTTCCAAACTAAAGGCTGAGATGAAGCAAAATTGGAATATGCCACATGGGCCAGCTAAATAACATTAAGTAGATTTGATCCAGCCAGCAGGTCAGTTGGCAATTGGATGGGTGCAGCTGCTCTTGTGGAGAGTGATGGGTATGGCTGGAGAGGTCAAAGGATCACTGTTTACCCAACAATGCAGGATTCAAAATGCTCAATATCACCAACGCCAAACTTTAAAAAATCACTAGTCAGGCCTCCAAAACTTGTGGAGCTGGCTTAAAAATCATGAGGGTTTTCTGTGTTTGTTTTTCAAATAATAAATTCTGGGATATCTTTTTATTTCCTTACTGGTTTCTGAGACTTCAGGATGCACTTGGGTTACATTAACTCTTTTCTCCACAACCAGGTGGGCTAGAAACCTCCTTTTATTGTTAAATGGAAGCCAAGAGTTTCACATCATCACATGACCCCAGGAGCTAGGTCTGTGAGTAAAACATCAAATATCAGGGGGCTCCTGATAAGAGTTGGCCACGCAGAATGGTGAGTCCAGAGAGCTGCCTGCTGCAAATAGGAGGAGGCTGTTAGTGCATGTAAAAATATAAAGGAATGTATTTTTTTAAACCAAGTTGTCTTTGCATGAATGTGAAGAACAGAGAAGTGTGACCTACTGGTTAGATCCCCTAGGCCAAGCAGACAGAATTCCAGAGTTCTACTGCTAACTAGCTCTGCCTCTCTCTTAGGAATGCCCTTATTTGCAAATGTGACTATCCGTGCCCAAAACCATGTTGCAATAATAGGTCTTTTCCTCACATCTAATTTCTGTGGGGCTCTGACTACAGCTTCATGCTGTATAAACTTCTTGGGAAAACATCCAGGTCATGCCCATGATTGTGCTTTCGAAGGAATTTACAGGATTATGTCAGGCAGTTTCCAGCAGGCCAACATCAAAGCTCCTGGCTTTCAGCTTTTAATGAACCTTAATCGATCATGACAGCTAGTTCATTCAATATTTTGAGCCGACAAGACGGATTTGAGGAAATACCCAATTACAGGAGATTATGCGTATTAGAGGACAATGGAGACTGCTGTATATTTTCATTGAACCTAAAAAAGAAAATCATTCCAATGGAATTAAAGTTGAGGCCCTAAAAGCAAGTCAAGTCTGATTTGGAGGCTCCTCCAAACTAACACCAGAGTGGGCAGCTCCTACTTACAGCTTTCCGCAGTTAGGAGACACCTTGCCCACACAACAGGCTTGGTTGTCTACTGCCATGTATCCTGTGGCGTCATGTCGCCCTATGAACAGAAGTTGCTACCATTTGTGAGCATCTCACACCCACCCGACACAAGTGGGCATGTCAGTGCAAGAATCAACTGTGGAGAATCAACGCGTTTCCCAAGGCAACATACACAACTGTACTTTTAAGTCAAGAATAACCCCTGCCCAGGGGACCTCTGCTCCTGGCCCGCAGCCAGCTTCTCTTGCTCTATGTCAGCTTTACAGGAGCCCTGGTCACAGAGGACATTCTAGAGTGGGACTTGGAAAGGAGTAAACTGGGAGATGGGAAGGGAGTGGCCACAGTTCAGAATGGATGAACCAAGTGGCCTTTTCTGGCCCTAATGCCTCTAATTCCCTTATAAGGCTATTGTGCTATATGGAGGGAAGTTTATGGGAAACAGATACTCCACATGACCTTGCTAGGCCCTGCCTAGCTCATGGTTGTCTTGAAGGAAGTGTCTATACACAGGGCTAGAAGGAGGCCGTCACAGGGTGATCTACCACTTTAAGGGCTGGGAGCCGGCCCACCCTGTTCAAAACAGGTGTTTGGGACTCTTAGAGGGGATGATCAGATCCCAATAAAGGGCTGATGGAGCTCAGTTGTGGCTGGCCCTGGAGCGGAGGGGAAAGGCACCAGCAGGCAGATCTGCTCAGAAGAGTAACGTCCTTTGTGTTATTTGGTAGGTTGTTGTGTTTAAGAATGGAATTGTTCCCTGCAGGCAGGGCCTGGACAGATTTTTTGGGGGCTGGTGTTTGTCTTTCCTGTGCTGGGGAAAGAGGCTGGTATCCTTGAGAGGCTTATGGAGAAGCCAGGCTGTAAGGACACACTAAAGGGCCCACCGATAGATTCATACTTTCCCTGCCCATGCTGGGCCTGACTACACAGACTATGAAAGGAGTCTGATCTTCACAGCTATCCGGTAGGCTTCTTTCCCCGAACCGGGAATTCCCTTTAAAAACCAGAGGTGCTAAAAAATAATCTAGGCAAAAGCTGGACCGTGATTTTCTTCTTCTGCATGCTGAGGGTTTTTATGGGTTTCTTTTCCATTGGAGCAGGATTTGAACAGCCTCCCGATGCGTCACAGAAAGAGGAAGAAGATGCAAGACTTGCTGACAGAGCTGGGGATGCCAAGTGTTCAAAAATCGTCCCTCTCCATAAAGCATGAGATTTTAAACAGTTGTTTGTCATTCACTTTCTGGAGTTGGAGCCTTTGGGGGTCACGTTTGCAAGCTTTCCTCTGAACCATGGCGGTTAGCAACTTCTTGGATAAAAAAAATGAAGCTCAGATTTTTCTCATGATCACCAGGCTCCAGAAACCGCAGGATGCAGCAAAACACTGAATATCGTGAGTCTTGCAATGGAATTGTGAGAGCCGGCAAGGCTGTGTCGCCAAGGCCGAGTGTTCAAAGTAATGTGAACCAGGCATCCCAGAAAAAACAGGAGACTGGCTTAAAAATCAGCATTTTCTTAAACCATGATACGTTTTAGTTTCTTTGTATATCCCTCCAGGATTTTCAGTCTTTAGGTTCCTGTTTTTAAGCTTTTTTCCCTAATTATTATTAATTTAGCTTGTGGTAGCGCATAGGCATTGCCTCAACTGCTTCCTTGAGTCTGCTTCAGCTGCTCCAGCTGCAGACTTTTCCTGCCACTGAAAGAAGTGGAACACGTTGCCAGTTATTGCAGTTGCTCAGGACACCATTCTTCTGGTATTTTTCCCTATAATGCCGTTTTCCCCTTGCTCTGGAGGCTTTTCCTGGTGCCTCACTTTGTTGTAATATTTGGTGGTTTTATCGATACTCTCGTTGTAACAAGCTTTCAGCATTTCCCCAGTGACTTGCTCTCCACTTGCATCTTGCTCTGGCAATCTGCTGGGGTCCCTAGAATTGGAAGTTACTCCATCACCCTGCTCTACCCCAGCAAGTGAGAGTTTTGCTTCTGCTAAGCTGGGTGACAACTCCCTGATGCACCAGCTTGTCTACCAAACACTTCAGGACTTCACCTTGTGGATAACAAACAGTGAGCCCCAGCTCCCGAGGTCCCCAGAGATGTCTCCCTGCAGTGCCCAACCCCTTAACTGAATGTTTGCTCAAGTTATTAAATTCACATCTCCTTTAAAGAGACAATACGCTGCAGCCTGTTAGCTTAGCTGGGGTTCACACTCCCTTCTCGTCAATCAATGCACTGAAATGGTTTATAGTAGAATCATGTAATCATAGAATGATGGGATTAGAAGGGACAGCAGAGGTCATCTAGTCTAACCCCCTGTCAAAAGGCAGGATTAGTTGAAGTAAAACAAGTTTATTTAACAGAATCACAGAGGATTAAGTGATACTGAGTATAAGGAATCAAAATAGAAAGGGTGACAAGCAAACAAAAGTAAAAATACACTGCTAAGATGAAAACATGATTTAACAAATTAGACTCCCTTGCTCAAAGATGTGTTTCTCACCATATCTCTTTTCCAGCATGGCTGACCAGAGTCTCTAGCCAGGAACATTCATAGATCTCAAAGTGCTTGGTTCCATTGGCTTTTCAGGTGACGGATGCCCAAATGACTTTTTCTCTGTCCTTCTAGCATCCCAAAGTTTACTGATCCTGCTTCAAGAGGCAGAAAGACTTCCTCCATGTCCAGTAAGATTGTTGAGGACTCATCTTCTCCCACTTGCTTTCTTGATGGTTTTGTTTACCTTCCATGTAAATGTACTTTATTTATCCTGGGATATATCTTGCTTAATTTACATCAGGGACACATTCAAGCAGGCAGGACCTCTTTCCTCTGTCTGGAATGAGGCGTGGCTCAGAAATGCTTGGCAAATACATGTTAAGAAAATATTTGCAGCACATATCTATAAAGTCCTTTGTGGTTATACCATTCATATATCTTCAAGAATATTAATGATCAGTGAGTTTTAGTTTTCCAGTGATCTATTGCATGACATCATTTGGGTACATATCATGACAACAGTGCGCCAATTGGCTCTGGGATGGTCTTAAGGTCACACCTTCCCAGGTTGATTTTTTTTATTATCATAGAATCATAGAATATCAGGGTTGGAAGACACCTCGGGAAATCATCTAGTCTAACCCCCTGCTGAAAGCACGACCAAACCAATTAAATCATCCCAGCCAAGGCTTTGTCAAGTCAGGCCTTAAAAACCTCTAAGGAAGGAGATTCTACCACCTCTCTAGGTAACCCATTCCAGTGCTTCAACACCCACCTAGTGAAGTGGTGTTTCCTAATATCCAAACTAGAGCTCCCACACTGCAACTTGAGACTATAGCTTCTTGTTCTGTCATCTGCCACCACTGAGAACAGCCAAGCTCCATCCTTTTTGGAACCCCCCTTCAGATAGTCGACGGCTGCTACCAAATCTTTCAGCCTCTCCTCCATGTGCGCCAACCCCTTAATCATTTTTGTTGCCCTCCGCTGAACTCTCCCCAATTTGTCCACATCCCTTCTATAGTGGGAAGACCAAAACTAGATGAAGTACTCCAGGTGTGGCTTCACCAGTGCTGAATAAAGGGGAATAATCACTTCCCTCAATCTGCTGGCAATGCTCCTACTAATACAGCCCAATATGCCCTTGGCCTTCTTGGCAACTAGGGCACACTGCTGACTCATATCCAGCTTCTCATCTACTGTAATCCCCAGATCCTTTTCTGTAGAACTTCTGCTTAGCCAGTCAGTCCCCAGCCTGTAGCAGTGCATGGGATTCTTCCTTCCTAAGTGCAGGACTCTTCACTTGTCCTTGTTGAACTTCATCAGATTTCTTTTGGCCCAATCCTCTGATTTGTCTAGGTCATTCTGGACCCTATACCTACCCTCCAGCTTATCTACCTCTCCCCCTAGTTTAGTATCATTTGCAAACTTGCTGAGAGTGCAGTTCATCCCATCATCTAGATCATTAATAAAGATGTTGAACAAAACCGGCCCCAGACCCGACCCCTGGGGCACTCCGCTTGATACCAGCTGCCAACTAGATGTTGATCACTACCTGTTGAGCCCGACAATATAGTCATCTTTCTATCCACCTTATAGTCCATTAATCCAATCCATACTTTTTTAACTTGCTTGCAAGTTTACTGTGGGAAACCATATCAAAAACTTTGATAAAGACAAGATATATCACATCCACTGCTTTTCCCATATCCACAGAGACAGTTGTTTCATCATAGAAGGCAATCAAGTTGATCAAGCACAACTTGCTCTTGGTGAATCTATGTTGACTATTCCTGATCACCTTCCTCTCCTTCAAGTGCTTCAAAATGGATTCCTTGAGGACCTGCTCCATGATTTTTCTGGGGACTGAAGTGAGGCTGACTGATCAGTAGTTCCCCGGGGTCTCTTTCTTCCCTTTTTAAAATATGGGCAAGATATTTGCCTTTTTCCAATTATCTGGGACCTCCCCCAGTCGCCACGAATTTTCAAAGATAATGGCCAATGGCTCTGCAATCACAGCAGCCAACTCCCTCAGCACCCTCTGATGCATTAGATCCGGATCAATGGACTTGTGCACATCCAGCTTTTCTAAATAGTCCTTAACGTGTTCTTTCACCACTAAGGGCTGCTCACCTCCTCCCCCGATACTGTGCTGCTCAGTACAGCAATCTGGGAGATGACCTTGTCTGTGAAGACCGAGGCAAAGAAAGCATTGAGTACTTCATATATTTCCACATCATCTGTCATTAGGTTGCCTTCCCAGTTCAGTAAGGGGCCAACACTTTCCCTGACCTTCTTCTTGTTGCTAACATACCTGTAGAAACCGTTCTTGTTACCCTTCACATTCCTTGCTAGCTGCAACTCCAGTCATGCCTTGGCCTTCCTGATCCCACCCCTTCATGCTCTAGCAATATTTTTATACTCCTCCCTAATCAACTGTCCAAGTTCCCACTTCTTGTAAGCTTCCTTTTTGAGTTTAAGCTCACCGAAGATTTCACTGTTAAGCCAAGCTGGCCACCCGCCATATTTGCTATTCTTTCTGCACATTGGGATGATTTGTTCCTGCAAACCTCAATAAGGATTCTTTAAAATACAGCCAGCTCTCCTGGACTCCTTTCCTCCTCATATTAGCCTCCCAGGGTCTTGCTCATCAGTTCCCTAAGGAAGTCTATTTCTGCTTTTCTGTAGTCTAGGGTTCGTATTTTGCTACTCTCCTTTCTTCCTTTTGTCAGGATCCTGAACTCCATCTCATGGTCACTGCTGCCTCAGTTGCTACCCACTTCTACTTTCCCTACCAATTCTTCCCTGTTTGTAAGCAGCAGGTCAAGAGGAGCATGATCCCTAGTTGGTTCCTACAGCACTTGTACCAGGAAGTTGTCCCCAACACTCTAAAAACGTCCTAGATTGTCTGTGCACTGCTGTATTGCTCTCCCATTGAGTCCATTGCTTCTTTGTTTTCAGTGTGAGATGTCCAGTTCTGGGTGTTCAATTTCTTTGTCAAAATCAGTAGTTTCTTGTGGCATCGGTCTGTTCAACACCATTTGGCCGTGTGAAGATCTTTCCTCGTTTGTCCTCAACAGGACCTTCCCACTAGTTTAAACTTGCCAGTTTCATTTCGTTTTTGATCATTTGTGAATTTAAAAAATAAATACAATTAAAGTATATTTTGAAATGAAACTGAAACTGAAAAACTGAAACATTTCATTCTGAAAACGTCTACATGAAACATTTTGACTTTTTCAGATCTTTTTTCTGAGGAGGGAGGGAAGATTTCTAAACCAAAAAAGTTGCCCAGCTATAATGGCAAAGGGATAGAAAGGGGGTAACAAACAATGTTCCAAGTCTAAAAGTGTAAACCCCAGGATGGAACAAGAAGCAGGTCTCTTTACAGGCTCGGCTTTATGTTATGTACATTTTTGTATTACATACTAAGGATCATAAGTGACCTCTATAAATTAGATAGACTTATATGCCATAAGGGACCATTATGATCATCACCTCTGACCTCTTGTATATCTAAGCTTGGATTCGATTTTTATCAGTAAGTGTCAATAAAATCAATTTCCCCCTTCCCATGCAAACCAAGAACAAATATTTCCATCAATAATCAAAATTTACAGATAGACAAATGCTGCTTGAAAACTCATTACAGTTTGATGTCAGGATATTTACTTTGGATTGTTTGACACTTGCTGTTGAAAGTTTGCATTTCACAGTTATACAGCTGTAACTTTATGAAACTCAATGTCTACTGTCACTCAGTAACCACAGCCTGACTCCTCCTCCACCCCCCATGCCATAATTTCCTGCAAATAAAAAATTAAATAGATAAAAATTGAAAAAAATTACTTAAAAATTAACATCAGTGTTACCTATCAAAATTAAGGTGACGTTTTAGTCACGGCTATTTTTAGTAAAAGTCATGGGTGCTTGGGTCGGAGCAGCCCAGGACCTCCACTGGTGCTGGGGTGAGGGGCTGGCACGCTCTGTACGCTCGGAAGCAGAGACATGTCCCACCCTAAGCTCCTAGCTCCGCATGCTGCCAGCTCCACAGCTCCTATTGGCTGGGAACTGTGGCCAGTGGGAGCCGCGAGGGCGGTGCCTGTGGATGGAGGCAGCATGTGGAGCTAGGAGCTCAGGGAGGGACATGTTATTGCTTCTGGGGAGCCCCCACAAGGTAAGTGCAGCCCAGAGCCCCCATCTCCTCCCGCGCCCCAGCCCTGAGCCCCCTCCCACACCCAACTCCTCCTGCTTCTGCTTGGGGTAGGCAGTGGACTGACACTGCCCCAGCAGCGGCAGATGTGACTGGCCCAGAGGGTGTCTGAGCTGCTCGGGCAGCCTCCGAGCCAGACACACCGGCTGCTGCAGAAGTCACAGAGGTCACAGAAAGTCACAGACTCTGTGACTTCATATATAGAAATATATAAATCCAATTCTGCCAAACCCTATGTAGCCCAGGCCAGACAATTCCGCCCAATGATTCCTTTGGAGGACGGAATATCCCTGCTATGTGACACTATTGGGCCAATCGCTGTTGGGAGCTGCAGCATCTCTTTTAGACAGATGTCCCTTCTATATTTAAAGGCTGAGCGATAACTGACCCCCACTTCCCTGGGTTATGCTTTTTCAAGGATCGGTCAATTTTTGAATGTTGTCTCCTTTCCCATTTGAATTAGATCCATAGTCTAAGGGTGAGTCGATGAAGAGACTGCGAGAAAACTGGGAGGCTCCTGGAGTGAGAATTGGTTTTTTGCTTTGTTTTAGGGGTGGTTTTGCAGGAGGGAATTAGCAACCATGGACTGTGCAGAAGAGACAGGTTTTGAGCTGTACTGTGAATGAAAGCTGTGTCCTCTGAGTTAAAGACAAGCTGCTCCTAGCCTAACCCCTCCTTTGCTTTGTGGGTGCATGCCATCAGTTTAATGTCGCCTGTGGCTTCCATGCAGAAGACCCTGGGCTCTCCTAGGAAGGAACTAAGCTTGAGAGTCTTGTCGGACTTTTCCATCATTCACTCTTGTGCCTGGGTTTGAAAAGGGAGGAATTTGCTACTAGAGGGGGCGGGCCCCAGGGCGTGGGAGTGAATGACAGGCTGTGAAAGAAATGCCGAGGGACACATTTTGAGCCTGGATTCTTCTCTGTCCTGCACCTTGTGTTGCCTTTCACACCCATGCAAACCAACGGTAAAGCGCTCCCAGACCAGAAGCATAGGATTTTGCATTCACTTTGTGCAAGGGTGTATGACGACACAAAGTGCAGGCTGACGGAGAGCGAGGCCTTCTGTCAGCGGTGTTACAAAGCTATTCTCAAGGGCAAAACACAGGCTGGGACATCAGATCTTCACCTAACTCCCTGGGGAAAGCCACAGGCTCCTCGCTGGGTTGGATCCTTGGCTGTGGCAAGGAGAGAAGATTGCAGCGTAGGAGAGCAGAAGCTAGGCTGCAGTTGTTGCTCACCTCTGTGCTTCCCTTATTCCTGATTGGCTGTGTTGCAAGGCTGCTCCCCTTCAGTGGGTTAGAGAAGCCCAAAGGCTGCTCTAAGTCATGGCAGCTGCTAATAGCCTCAGGTGGTCCCAGCCCCTTTGCTCTAGACATGCCCACGCTGGCAGGTATACAGGTTAAGAGCTGTTTTCTGCTGGTGGCATGGTACAAAATGGCTGCACTGTAGCCCAGGTTCAGAGCTGGCATCTTCTTGATTTATAATAGAGCTGGGTTGAATCAACACCCTTCCTCTTAACGCACCCAGCATGTTAGCCCGATGGGTATGAACCATTCACACATTGCATCAGGATCTAGTACCTTGTCCCGAGGGTCAAAGGTTTGAGTAGCTGCCTATGCATTCAACTGATTAGCTACCTAACTCATGTGTGTGCACCACTGCAATGGGGGTATGTAATCTCAGCAGCTGTGTGCTCAAGTTACGCATGCATTCTTTGTGCATGCCTGAGTGTGAAAATCAACCCCCTCGCAGCGGTGTTATAAGAAATAATAGTTATTACACTGCTCTCAGATACAGTGTGAGGAGCTGCGTCTCCGTCAATGGAGTTGCACTGGCGTAGACCAGGAAGCAGATGTAAATCGGCAGAGCTCCGGGTGACGTTGGTGATACTATCCCAGATTAGGATCTGGCCCTAGGTCTGACTTTGGGCCACACTGTGCTTTGAGGTTTAAGCTCCTCAGGTGCACAGTGCTCGGCAGAAGCAAACCTTCAGAGAGGGAGGGAGGGATTAAAACAGGAGAGAAGAAGGGACAGAAGGAAGGAGAGCGAGAGAACAAGAGAAGGAGGGAGTGTGGGAAAAGAGGAGAGTGGGAGGATGGAGAAGAAGAGAAAGAAGAAGAGACGGGAAAGGAAGGGGTGCAGGGGAGAAGGAGGGAATGAAGCAGGGTGAAGGAGGGAGAGCAGAAGGGCATGAGAGGTGAAAGTCAGGCTAAGAGAAGCACTCAGGGAGGCTCCACCCCTCTGGTTATAAACCCATTTGAGTAAAGAGGAAGATCCATTTTTTTCCTAGCCATACTCTTAGACTGTATTTATTGAGACAATATCACTCCCTCCCCACGGCCTGGCCTCTGGTCTGTAATTTGTCCGTGGCCCCGCCCCTTGCCTCCCCGCCATCCACGTGTGCTCTGTTTTGACAAATAACAAAGCCGAGATCCCAGTGACCCCTCTCCACACCCCCACTCACTCACAAACACACGCACACAGGCTAATCCCTAACCAAACAATCTGGGGCCGCTAGCTGGGCGCGTGTCCTTTGGCTGCCCTTCTCTAACCCCCAGAAGCAGCAGAATTAAGCCCTTCTCTTTAAATATTTGGGACCGAGCGCCAATTGAAATCTGGAAATATCTTGCCGAGTGCAGGAGCTGTCTAAGGCCTGCCCCCGCCCCCGCATTTCCCCCATTATAACCTTCATCTCCCCTGGGTCCAGGCTCTTTTCCAGTCTTAGAAATATATGATTTATAACCCGCAGATTACCAAAGGAGAGAGTCTTTGTTATCCCTGCCCGCCCCCTCCATTGCTGTGGTCCTGTCTGCGTGAGGATGCTCTGAACACCAAAGGGGACAGAGGTTTGTATCAAGAGCAAGTGGAAGGGTGGACGATGCGGGATTCGACTCCAGAGCCGACCGTGAGCCAAACTCTCAAGTCCTAGGAACACCAGATGGATCTTTGTCTGGCAAATCCTATCTAGTAGCCTCCCAATGTCTTACCCTGTCAATGTGTTCAGACGAAGGTGCAAGAAACCTTATTCTCCTGGGATAATCCATCCCCAGAAATAATTTCTTCCTGACTCTCCTGAGTTAAGGTTGGTTTGTGCCCTGAAGCTGGAGAGTTGATATCCAAACACTCTGGAGGAGTTGGGAGGTTCAGATCCAGATCTGAATTTTGCACCCTTTTTTCTATAAAAAGGCCCTCCCCATCCCTCCAACACATCCACTCACCTCCAGCTCTCTCCCTCGGCTTTGCCTTTCTTCTTCATTAAAATATTGAAGGCCCAAGATTGGACAGCAGGCACAAACATAAACCTTAATCCCTGAGGGAACTGATCAGAGGTTTCTCCTGGAGGCCCTATCCCTCTTTCTCTCTGGCTCTGCCCTGGCTCAGAGTCTTTTGCTCCTGAGAGGACATAATGAGATCCGTATGTCCTGACTACTAGGCTGAGTCAGCAGAATAACTCTGTACCTCCATACATGGTTCTGCGCTTAACATGGGACTGCATTGAAACCCTGCATCCAAACACCTGAACTTTGGGGAAGTTTGGATCAGGATGTAAATCTGAATTTAAAGCCAATCCCAAATGGGCCAAGCCGAATCCATGAAACCAGACGCCTCCAAGATCTGGAACTAATCAGATCTATGGCAGAATGGAGTGATTGCTTCCTGTCTTTATAATGGCCCTGGTCGCGGATCCATCTCTCTTCAAAGCAGCCTTTCCAGTTGGCCCAGCAGGTTGGGATTGGGTTAACGTGAGGCTCCTTATCTCTCCCTTGAACCTGTACCCTAAACACACAGGAATAGCCAGACTGGATGAAACCTGAGGCCCATCCAGCCCAGTGTCCCGCCTTGACAGTGGCTGGCGCCAGATGCTGACGAGGAAGGTGCGAGAAACCTAACAGTAGCAGATGTGGGATAATCTGCCCCCCTCACTGAGGACACCCCCTAGTCTGTAACAGCTAGAGATTGGCTTGAGCTCTAAAGCAGGAGGTTTAATATCCCTTCCTTGCTGTTTTTAAGATTCAGAAATGTCCAGGTACCCTAGCTTTTACTTTTCAGGGGTGCCTGCAGTTATTGCTATTTATTCATCAGACCATGTGCTCAACTCTGCAGCCAGTGCAGCCATTTAGGGAATGAAACCTCCCATCCCGTGGCACCGGAGAGGGACATAAGTGTCAGAATAGAGGTACCCCAGCTGGAAGTTGGCCAGGGCCCTGGGGTTACCAGCCTGCCAGTCTGTGACATTGTATCATGCTCTAGTGCCATCACAGTGTGCGGCTGGCACAAGACAGACAGAAACAAGGGACAACCCGAGATGCTCACAGTTTAAATGAGACAGGAGGAAATAGAAGCAAGACAGCACCAGGGCTGTGCTGCTGGGGGAGAAGGGAGATAACAGAAGACCAGGGCTGAGGAAGCTGTGGTGCTCCGGGGATGATCAGTAGCACAAAGGATTCTGATCAGGTTCTAGATTCTCGGCTCCACGGGGTGCAGCTGGGAGGGGGAAGTGGGATGCAAAGGAGCTGCTTGTGCCTCATGGTTCTAACCATGGCTCTGGCACAGAGTAGAGCAGCTCCCATGCTGCTCAACACCATGAGGAAGTTGGAGCTTGTAGTGGGGCGGCTGCCCCACTCCAGTAAAACAGGGGTCAAAAGCAGCCCTGGAGAGGGCTGAGGCTGTGAAAGACTGATTGGAGAAGCAGCCCCAGCTGGGGCCACGCCCAAGTCAGGCCACAGCTGGCCCTATAAAAGGGCTGTGAGCCAGGAGCTGGAGGAGTCTCTCTCTCTGGCTCTTAAGGGAGAAGGACCTGGCTGCCTGGGAGCTAAAGGTACCAGAAGTGGAGCAGGGCTGGGGAAAGGCAAGAGGAGCTGGGGAGCTCCAGCTTGGCAACTCCCCAGGCTGCAGGCCTTGGGAAGGGCCTAAAACAGGTCCTGAGGTTGCAAAGGTGCAGCCCGGGGTTAGGCAGAGGCAGCTGGTCCAAAACCTCCTTGCCAATGATGAGCAGCCATGACAGCTGGCAGTCTGCCCCAGTGGGCGGGGGCTAGATGAGGACTGGCAGTAGCCACTGAGGCAATATGGGTTTAGAGGGTTGATCCATAGTATGGAGGTACTGCAGTGGGCAGAACCCTGAGGAAAGGGCACCGGAGTCTGGGGGTTCCCTTAGGAAGAGAGACCCAGAGTGAGGGGTACTGCTGAGGGCAGAACCCCAAGGTAAAGAAGCACTGGTGTCGGGGAGGGACACAGGGCCTGAGGCAGGCAAGACATTGGCCAGCAGGGGGCTTCCAAGGCTGAAAAGAGTTAATTCCCAGACTACCAGCAGGAGGCACCACGCCGGTGAGTCAACTTCGCTACAGAGCTGCTCTAATCTACTGGGTTATGGTCCCCAAGGGGCCACGTTCCGACTGGGAATTGCTGGACTATGCCCTGACCATGTCCCCATTTCTTCCCCACTACACCCAATGTGTTGGTTCTGAACATGCTAGGGATTCCCATGCTGAGCAGATTTCCAACCGGAGAGAGCTGGGCCGGTTGCTTTCCAACCCAGGGCATGTTTAGTATCCAGTGCAGGAGAGAGAGGAAAGCACCATTTTAGGGAGAGAATTCTGAGAAGGGATTTGGAGGGGGCGAGGCAAGCGGCCTGGTGCCCAGGGAGAAGGAGAGGCTGAAATTAAAGATGCAGCATTGTGAATGGGAGAGAAGGAAGCAGAGGGAAGAGGACAGTAGGACAGGGGAGAGCTGAGACATAGTCTGCGACAGAGCTGTGTGTAGCCCTGGAGGTGAGGCCAAGGCATTAGCACTTGATGTGGATAGAGACAGTTCCCAAGGAGGTGGGGGCTGGTCCCTCATGGAATTTATGGACCACAAGTCAGGAGTTCGGTTTCACATCCCATCCCAGAGACAGATCAGAACCCACGGCAGCAATAGTCTGAACTCCTGGCCACCTCACTGCGTGTTTGTCCCAAGGACTGGGATATGTTGTGGCTGTTTCAAAGCATGTCTCATCAAGTTCATCCTGGGCCCAAGTTTTGATTATTTACCCATCTCGTTTTCTGAGCCTGTGAACGGATCTGGGTGAGTGTTTGAATTGTACAAATTCAATTCTCTCTGAATCACTGGAGATAGTGCATCACCACCTAAAGCTGAGTCATGTGGGTGATGCTGTTTACTGTAGCTTGAAAAGATACATAAAGTGACATAAACAATGGGCCAGACCACGAAGAATGCCACAGAGTCCATTGGTCACTCTATCCATTTGCAAACGTTTAAACTCACCAGAACCCAGACCTTTGTTTGGAGAAGGGCAAGTAGAAGGACACACTAAGATATTTTTTCCCTGTTAAGAAGCAAATGAGATTGAAAGAGTGACTCAAGCTGCAAAACTTCAATAGGGTGCCAGTATCAATAGTGTCTCAATGTGCTGGAAGGGTCCGTGGCATCTCGTACCTAGTAAGGACCAGTGGTGTTAGGGTCTAGTGGGAAAATCAGTGGTGTTGGGATCTGGTAGAAAGCTTGGGGGTTTGGGACTCAGTGGTGGTGAGATCTGATGTTGAGATTAGTCATGTTGGAATCAACGGTCTTGAGAGGTGGTCTCAAGACTGGGTGTGTTGGGGGCTAGGTTTTTATATGGCACTTTACACGGATAAGAGGCATATATCATCTCTTTCGAGGTTTTAATATGCAACGTACCCTGTCCCAAAACCAGGGGTTTCTTTGTACCTGGGTTTGGGGTTGCTAATAAGAACTGCCTTGATGCTTTGAACTTATTTAGAGCTGAACCCAAACCTTAAACATTTAGAAGAATTTTTAAGTACCTGTGGCTTTCTTGTTTTTAATTTCCATGTGTAAATGTCTGATGTTCGATTTGGATTTTCGGAAGGAGTCACACAGGGACACTGATGATGAACTAAACCTTATTTCGTTATTAAGGGAAAAGGCAATGAGTGAATTTAAAGACTAGTTACAATAATTATCTAATGAACAGTTCTATTAAACAGTTGGCTATTAAACAATTCTATTAAACAGTTTTTCTTTTTGATTGATTTGCTTAATATAACATTTACAACAAAAGGAACCTTATTATTACTGCCAAAAAGACACAACTATTTACATGAGAAAACTTTACAGCATGAGAGAGGCGAGTGGCCTTTCAAATTCTGAGGTAAAAATGTACAGAGGAGAGACACACGAGTAACAGTTCAGACTCTGAGGTAAACACTGACAGAAATGAGGGACACAAGTAACAGTTCAATTTCTGAGGTAAAAATTTACAGAAAAGGGACACATGAGTAACACTTCAAACTCTGAGGTAAACACTTATGAAAATGAGACACACAAATAACATTTTGAACTCGGCCGGCAATCGTTACGCGCTCAGGAGGAGATATGGGAGCGGAGAGGTGTTGTCCAGGTTTATCAGGCCTGGACTGGATATGGAGCGCCTCTAGAATTTTGGCGCCAATTCTCAGAATAAATAGGCTGAGGAAAAACACCCTCGGTACCTGATGGACCTATGTAGATGGGACCCTGTTACTAGGCAGATTAGTCATGTGCACGGCAAGTGCGCTTTCCGTATACGTAGGTAACGCCCTGATGACTTTATTTTCGCCAGGTAAAGTTCACGGCTCAGTTGTTACTGCCAACTAATGCGGAAGATACTGACCTGAGCGGCCGGGACAACCATGCAGCCTGACATGTACGTGGAAGCTATATTTAACACCATGCTGCCTGGAGGCAGCCCATGAGTGTGTGTGATTGCAAACATGCCTTCTGCAACACAATCCGACAAACACTCACACTAATGTATGAGTATTTGGAAGACTGGCAGATGCGCAAGAAAATGTTTGTGTCCCGCAAAACTTACCTGAATCCTAGCTCAAATTATTTTCCTTCAGGCAACTCGTACCATGAAAAGAGGTGATTTATTATTCATCACTTGCTCTTCACCATTTATTATTCTTTAGCTTTGAACATTTCTGTCTTAAAGTTAAGGAGCAGAAACATTAACATGTGTCTTCAGGGACCACCGGGTGTTACAAATAGAGAATAACAGCTGGAGAATATTGGCAGTGAACATTTCATGGACAAAAGAGTGTATGGAAATTGTTCATTCAAACTATTTGGTGAATAGTGACAGAAAACCAGACATTAGCAAACACAAGGGCTGGTTTCTGAATGATGTGTAAGCAGGAAAAGGGCTAAATTTGACCAACTTCCTTCGTATTGCATGTCCCAGTGCAGGGGTGGGCAAACTACGGTCCACAGGCCACATCCGGCCCACAGGCTCTTCTTGCCTGGCCCTGAGCTTCCAATTGAGGAGGCTACTGCCAGCCCCTCCCGCACCTTCTCCCTTCCCCGGAGCTATGCCGCCGCACGGGAAGTGCTCTGGGAGGCTGGGCAGCGCGCTTCTGCGAGGCAGTACATCTGGCTCCAGCCGGGACACACACAGCGTGGTAAGGGGGTCAAGGGGTGGATAGGGCTTAGGAGTCCCAAGGGTCTGTCAGGGGGTGGGGACGGGAAGGTGGATAGGAGTCAGGGGGCAGGGAGAAGAGGGGGTGGGGGAGTGGTTTGGTCCGGGGGGGGCAGTTAGAGTTGAGGGATCTCCGGAGGGGGCAGTCAGGGGACAAGGAGCAGGGGGGGTTGGATGGTTTGTGGATTCTGAAGGGGGCAGTCATGGTGCAGGAAGTGGGAGGGGTCAGATAGGGGGCGGGGCCAGGCTGTTTTGGGAGGCTCAGCCTTCCCTACCGGCCCTCCATATAATTTTGCAACCCCAATGTGGCCCTTGGGCCAAAAAGTTTGCCCTCCCCTGCCCCAGTGGCTTATTATTGCAGAGACCAGATCATACCTAGTGTTGTAATAATTGGGGCCTACAGATCAACCCTAAATGTGAGCTCAACAGTGAGGAGTAGGTGAAAGTTCATAACATGTTGCAATAACCTGTAATGGAGTCAGAAAGATGGATGCAGCCCCAGGACTGTGTTAGGGTTGTGACTGGTAAACGAGAGGAGGATAGAACCAGAAATCAATGGACCAAAATTGGTTTTTCAGAAATTCGGTCTGATTGGTGAATGAAATAATGAGGAGCAGAGCTATTCCACCCATCACTGTCTTACAGGTTCCTTAAAAAGAGAGACTTCTAAGATTAAAATGATTGAGCAGACAGACTCCTCGGGGATTCCTTGGAGAAAGGCCAACAGGCCTCTGCTACACCTGTTGATTCTGCCCTTTGTTGGTGATCCACAGGCACTGGGACCTGTAGACAAGTGAACCAGCAAGGATGCCTGACCATCACTGCTGGACCAGCGAGGTCCCCCATCTGATATGTGTGAGATCCTGCTCTGTCTTCCATACCCTTGCACGTTTCTTTCCATCCCCCATGATCTTTCTCCTCTCCGCTCTCTTTCTCAGCTTCTCACCTGATCTTGAGCCCAACTGCATGGCATACTCCCAGGGTGATGGGGTGAGATGACCAGCCTGCTGTCCCAGAGCATCTGTCCATGACTGACCAGCAGCCTGGTATCCTGAGGACATCACCAAAAGCCATATTTCCACACTTTACTGTCCTATCTTTGGAAAAGCAACCACTATGGAGAGTTACCCACTCAAAATTCAACACCAGCATTAACTCTTTTTCCCCCATGAAGAAGGATTGCTTGACAGAGCAAAAGACTCTCACTGATACTCCGCTCCTTTGAGAAAGGGACTTTGATATGTTCTGATTGTTTCATGTAACCACTCAATTCCAGTGTCTGAACTCTTCCTGATGATGGATGGTCTAGATAATCCTTAGTCCTGCCATGAGTGCAGGAGACTGGACTAGATGACCTCACAAGCTCCCTTCCAGTCTTATGATCCTCTGTGTTGGTTTTGATACTTTTTTTCTCTTCTGTACCCTAAACTTTGTCATGAATTTTCTAGTGTCTTTGCCATGGGACTAAGCAGGCCAAGATTTCACGTCAAACTGTTTGGTGTTGTACAGAGGTTGGCTTGTGTTAACATTTTTGTCACCCTGGGCCTGCTAATTCAATTTACATTAAAACAGGTCAACCCAGAGGCCAATGCGTCCGTCACCATCCAGTAATACGCTGGACTGCAATGACCTCTGAGTGTCCCGGCTTCCCTCCTAACTTGGAAATCCAATTTGCAGGCTCTTTGTTTAGAAGATAAGGAAATGAATCATTTTGCAAATGATTAGTGGTTTACAATAGCAATGAAAAATAGACAGTGTTTGAAATAGATGGTCTTCCACTGTACTTTTTTTTAAAGCCATGTGTATGTGTTTTGCAGTTAACATCCCATGGAGGACAACAGGCTGACAGCAACAGCAAAAAAGAATCCCGGGTGAGCTGGGGTCAGTTTAGTTTTAGTGCACAGATCATTGCTGATTCCTTGGGGGCCTGTGCTGTTCACAAATTTGTACACTAATATTAGTGAGCATGTACATGTGGCAATTCCCATTCCCTGGACAGGATGGCTAATTCTTCCTCCACTGAGGAAGGAAGGAGGAATTCTTCCTCCATTGGCTCATTTGTTTAGGCCATGTGTGGCTCAATTGCACATGTTCCTTCCCCAAGGCCAGTTGGCTGTAAATTCACAGTCCCTCCCTAAAGGTGAATCCCCAGAGTACGGTTAAGTTCAGGATAGATTTCGGGGAGAAGGAATCCAGGTCTCATGTCTTCATGATGCAGCATCAGTCACTCTGCAACCCTGACTTTCTATAGGGCACAGTAAAACAGTGATACCAACAGTCGTTTGAAATTTGGTATTTTTCTTAAAGCCCCATATCCTGGAGTCATGTGATTACAGGAGACTCTCATCTTGCATTTGTAAGAAAAGCTTTCTAACCTTCATGGTTGTGGAGAAAAGCTTGACAACATCAACACAAAAAGCTCAGCAAGTATAGAGGACAAGGATTGCTCAATGGTTAGGCCATTGGCCTGGGAGTTCTGGGTTCAATCTCTTCCTCTGCACAAGCTCCAGCTGTGGCCTTGGGTACGTCCTTTAATCTCTAAATTCCCCCTTGGTAGAAATGGTATAATAGACTTCACCTGAGTGTGGTGCGGGTGAAGATTGTGAAGTTTGTAGGCGCTATAATACGAAGGGGCCATGTAAGTGCCTAATATAAAAAAATAGTTTGTGAACAAAGAAGAACCCAAATTTAATATTTAAAAACTCTTGATTTTTAAGCCAACCTCATGAGGTGATTAGTGATTTTAAACACCTGAGATTGGCAGTACTGGGGATGGTGGATCCACTCATCCCTAGCCTGCCCCTGTCCCGCCTGCAAGCCCTGCTGTGGAGAATTGGGGAATGGGAAGGTGAGCTGGCCCGGAATTGCTTTGCAGAATTCAGATTGCTAGGTTCCAAAGTAAAAATGGACAACTTCCTGGTCACAAATGGCATAAGGGATATGTGGTTTAACGGTAGTGCTTCCTCCTCTCCTGCTGTGACAAGGCCATCTCTTACCTGACAGGAAGAGATTCAGTTGTCTTAGAGTCAAGGCCCTGTTGAATTAAACTGGAGATGTATGTATCTGTAAGGACTCCTGGTCACATGGAATCATAGAAGATTAGGATTGGAAGAGATCTCAGAAGGTATCTAGTCCAACCCCCTGCTCAAAGCAAGGCCAACCCCAACTAAATCATCCCAGCCAGGGCTTTGTCAAGCAAGGCCTTAAAAACCTCTAAGGATGGAGATTCTACCACCTCCCTAGGTAACCCATTTCAGTACTTCATCACCCTCCTAGTGAAATAATGTTTCCTAATATCCAACCTAGATCTCCCCCATTGCTCCTTGTTTGGTCATCTGTCACCACTGAGAACAGTCTAGATTCATTCTCTTTGGAATCCCTCTTCAGGTAGTTGAAGGCTGTTATCAAATCCCCCCTCACTTTTCTCTTCTGCACACTAAATAACCACCGTTCCCTCAGCCTCTCCTCATAAGTCATGTGCCTCAACCTCCGATCATTTTTGTTGCCCTCTGCTGGACTCTCTTCAATATCTTCACATCCTTTCTGTATTGGGGAGCCCAAAGCTGGAGGCAATACTTCAGATGTTGCCTCAGCAGTGCCAAATGGGAGAGAATAATCACTTCCGTCAATTTTCTGGCAATGGTCCTATTAATACAGCCCAATATACCATTAGCTTTCTTAGCAACAAGGCCACACTGCTGACTCATATTCAGCTTCTCGTCCACTGTACACCTAGGTCCTTTCTGTGGAACTGCTACTTAGCCAGTCAGTCCCCAGCCTGTATCAGTACATGGGATTCTTCCATCCTAAGGACTCTGCACTTATCCTTGTTGAACTTCGTCAGATTTCTTTTAGCCCAATCCTCCAATTTGTCTAGGTCACTCTGGACATGATCCTAACCCAGCTGTATAAAAGCCAGGCTCCGTGTGAGCACCAGTTCTTAAAAAGGGAGGAATGCTTTCCCTCCAGTGTGTTTCTGCCTGCCTCCAGCCTTTCTCCCTTGGATTTGGTTCTGATGATCCGAAGCACCCAACAGAACTTACAGTTCTGCACATCTGGGCTAGGTATCCTGCTTCCAAATGGGTCATGAATTACCCAGCTGCCCCCCGGCACTGTCCTCCTATCCATGTTTGATCTGAGACTTGTGAATTATAGCTGAAAATAAAAACAGACACACACACAGAAAAAGCCCTCCATGGATATGGTTCTCAGGGGAAATGTGAAATTTGAAAACCTATCCTGAGTTTCAGGTTTGCATTCATACCTGGTTTTGTGAATAAAATTTTACCCAGCTTTTACCTTAATCTGCCCTTGCTGTTCTCAGGGCCCATTGCCAATACCTCCTGCTTTGAAAGCCTATCCACAAAATATGGTTCCCCCATATCACCATTCATGTGACTACTCCCATGCATGCATGTTGGGGTGAGATCAGGGATTCATCCCTCCCTCTCCAGGCATGTGGCTTAGATCATTCCTCAACCATTAAATCAGCCCTAAGTTGTTCTAGAAGCCAAAGTTCCATTCAAAAATCAAATCAGCTTGATCACTCCGGCTAATTCCACAGGTCCCTTCTAGTCCGGCCTCGGAAGTCTCTGGTGGGTCTTTGCCATACTGCAGTGCCAACAGCATGGTGTGTGTATCTGTGCCATTAAAATAAAGCAGGTCTTACCACTCTTCTGCCAACATGCAGACAGTGCCACCCCAAGAGGCCAGTTGTCTACTCAATAATTAATCCACTGATTAAGTTAGCAGTGGAGTCTCAGCAAGGTTTAGGGAAGAGGCCAAGGAGAACTCCTGGAGAGCACCATGTGTCATGGTGTTATCCAGATTCTTTAAAGAACAGAGCATAATGCCATTAAAGTGAAGCTCACGCCCTATGTCTAGTGTTTCTCATCATGCAATTTTACCAACAGCCATGGTGGTCCTGTTGTAGCATTTATCCAGAACCCATAGATGCAAGGACAGGACAAAGTGTGATAGGAATGACAGGACAGTGTGGAGGGAAATAGACATGACAGGAGAGTTCTCTAGTGTCCAAAATGGCCTAAGGTAATAGATGAACATAAGCTGAGCAAGGGCTATGAGTGAGGGATGGGACAACTCAGGTCTCTTGACCTAACCCTTAAGCCAAATTCTGAACAGAACCTTTGAACGTGTTGGGTAAACATTTATTTGGGAAGCATTTTCTCTCTCTCTTGTTGACCAGAGGCAGATGCCCCAAACACTTTGAAAGCTGTTTATTTCTCATTTGTCCTAAGCCAAGAATTATTGGATTGGAAAGTTCACAGCGCAAGATCTCAACTAAAGGGGTTTGAATAAGATCCCTGCTGAACCTTGTTGTCTAATAAAGTCTTTGGCTTCAGAACCCAGGATGCAGAACTGGAAGGGACCTTCTGGGTCATTAAGTCTAAGGCCCTGCTAACCCAGGTAACCCCATCATATCATCCCATTCAGAAACATATTGAGCACCATCTGAACACTCATTAGTTTGTTTGCCCCCATTGCTCCTATTCAGAGGCTGTTGCAGAACCTCCCTTCTTGAATGGTTAGAAGTCTTCTTCTAATTTGCAGCCTAAATTTATTCATGAGCAACTTATCCCCATGGGTTCTTGTACCTAGCACTATCCTTTAACTTCAATAACTCTTCTCCCGTCCTGGTGTCTACTCTTCTGATGTATTTATAGAAAGCAACCACTGGGCAAAGCTAGACTCAGAGAGGCTACCACTTCACTTCCCAACGTGGTGAATTATGTCCATCATCCTTCAAAGAACCATAGGTAAATTGAGCATGAGGGATGAAACCTTTAAAAACTGAAGCCTATCTTGTTCTGTGTGTTCATTAAGGATCCTCATTCAAATATTGCTGTTACTGGTATGTCAGTAGTAACAAAGAGTCCTATGGCACCTTAAAGACTAACTAAAGTATTAGAGCATAAGCTTTCGTGAGCTAATCGTCAGATGCATGCAGTGGAAGTATCAAGTTACTTCCACTGCATGCATCTGACGAAGTTAGTAGTTAGTTAGTTAGTAGTTTAGTTAGTGGAAGTATCAAGTTACTTCCACTGCACTTGGACTGGACTGCCTTGCAAACTAAAATCAGTTGATATGGGTTTTGGCTGTGGAGACGTAACTCGAGGTGTTTTCTTTTTCCTTTTCATGTTGCAGGTGGGAGAGAAGGGAAAGCATCTGCTTTCAATCCTCAGCACTGGAAACCCAGCATCTTTTGGTGAACACCCGGAAAGCTTTTAGCAAAAAAATGAAAAATGTTGCTGAAATTGAAAAACTTTAATTTTCTTCCAAAATTCTCAGTTAAAAAAAAAATCCCACTCAGCCTTATTAGGGATAGAGAAAGATCTGGGAGACAGGGTGCACTGGATGGGAGCTGGCTTGGAAATTTACGTCAAAAGGTAATATCACGGTTCTTATATCAAGACCATAACAGGGTTCAAAAAAAAACTAGATAAGTTCATGGAGGATAGGTCCATCAGTGGCTATTAGCCAGGATGGGCAGGGATGGTGTCCCTAGACTCTGTTTACCAGAACTGGGAATGGGTGACAGGGGATGGATCACTTGATGGTTCCCTGTTCTGTTCATTCCCTTTGGGGCACCTGGCGCTGGCCACTGTTGGAGGACAGAATACTGGGCTAGGTGGACCTTTGGTCTGACCCTGTAGGGCCATTGTTATGGTCTTATTTTTAACTATTGCCAACTGGCTGTAATATGAATTGATGAGAACGCAGCTACGGAAGGGTGCTGAGTTCTAATCCTGCCACTGAACGACTGAAAAGCTTTGGGTAAATCACTTCCCTTCTCTCGTTTGCTTTCCCCATCTGTAATATGGGGGCAGTATTACTAACTGGTCTCTCAGGAGTGGTAGCAGGATACGAAGTCATTATCTGTACAGGGATAGGAACATGTCTAGTGCTTACTACTGTCATAAAACAAATGTGTCAAAGATATTCAAACAGCTGCATTGTTTCCTTAGAAAATTCTTTTGAACAGTTCTTGCCATTCTGGCTGATGAAAACTGTGATGATTAATGACCCTTCCCCTCCTCCCCGAAAATAATCAAATAATCCCTTGCCAAACCTCAGCTTTTAAACCAGATCCTATCTTAAACAGGAATATGTTTTATCATCTGGGAGTTCAAGCTGTCTCTGTTTTACAGATGGAGAAACTGAGGCACTGAGCAATTCAAGCAAACGCCACAGCCAGGAATTGAGCCTAGCTTTCTCCAGCTTGGCAGCTGTTCTTCTATCCACTAGATGATATTGCTTTCCTAAGTAGGCTCTTTAAGAAGCTGTGTGCTAGTTGAGAGGCAAGGCTGCTGCTGATAGATTGGAGAGCCACGCTCAGTCTTGGAGTTTAATTGAAGTACTCATTAAAAAGAACTAAATAAACACATTTATAAAATGGCTTCTGTCCATTGTTTCCTAGTGCTGCCCTCTGCCAGCCCCGATGAGGTGAACCCTGTGACCCAGGCCGGAAGTGGCTGTTTGCTGAGTCTCGGTTTTGTTTGGGTTATGATGATTGTAGTTTATTTATTCCTGGATTTCTTAGTATTGAAAGTATCAGGAGTCATTCCTGATCCATTTGTTCCTATGCGCTAATGCAATGTCATACCTACCTCTTGCCTGCAATTAGGTAATTCCATGCAGCATGCAAAGGATGCTGCTCTGATGCAGTTGTTGGTAATATATGACATAAAGTCCCTTAAATAAACCTTTCATATGAAATAACCTAGACGATTGTGTGACAGGGATGCCTGCAATAGCAGGGGACTGAATTGGATGACTCAAGAGGTCCGTGCCAGTTTTATAGTCCTGAAAGTTCAACCAGCTGGGATCTGGTTCCCTCCACCAGCGCCAAAATGAGCTAAAAAGTAGAAGAGGCAAATAAGTAAAATAGGCGGTGTGTTATCCCAGATTACTAATGGGATCAATCCATCAACTTCACATTTCTAAAATAAACACGATAGCCCCTTCATCGCCATCCAGGACTTTACTGTATTGCACACACAACATTTCCTAGGAAATCTTCTCCACATGGCTGATGTAAATATAGAGCAACAACTATGATTTTGTGTTCAGATGGTTACAACAGAAAATTGCAGCTGGAATTGTAGAGAGTATTGCTCTTCTACCTCCTTTGTGAATCAGGCATTGTGTGCTTATATGTTCTATTTGGGGTGACCACAGTCACATGCTGGAGAACCTTTAATTTTCAGTTTGTGCAACAAGCATCCACATCTGCCATGGTTTGTGCACTTGCAGTTTAGAGTTGTCCATGAGCTTCCTGGGAGATTGAAGCCAGGGATCTTTTTGGGTCATATGTTTCAAGAGGTGATTTCTTGTGAACATTGTTAAAGTCATAGAATCTCAGGGTTGGAAGGGACCTCAGGAGGTCATCCAGTCCAATCCCCTGTTCAAAGCAGGACCAACCCCAACTAAATCATCCAAGAGATTTTTGCCCCATATTCCTAAATGGTCTCCTCAAGGATTGAACTTGCAACCCTGGGTTTAGCAGGCCAATGCTCAAACCACTGAGTTCTCCCCCACCCATTCCTATCCCCCTTCTAGGTGGATAAGCAAACATTCATTTTCCATGATCCCTTTGCATCCCCCAAGGGCTGTGGTAAGAAATTGGAGACTAGAACTCAGCACCTTCTGTTCCTAAAGCAGGGCCTCCTGCTCTCTGAGCTAACATCACACCTCTGCTGGCTTTGTAAAGTGGTAACTGGCAGTTGATCAGTTTCAATTCCATGCAGTAGAGGGCAGCAGTGACACATACATGCTAGCCACTGAATTACAATTGATTCGGAAAGAAAAGTATTTAGAAACCAGCTCATCCCTTGTTAGCCTGCCAAGATCTAAGGTGACAGCTTTGTGTTCCCTTTGCAGCGATTGATATCATTTGTGTCCAAGGCAGTAGAAGGAATGCATGTGACGGGAGGCACTGGGGAATGGGAAATGGAGCATCCCAGTGCTTCAAATCCAGCAAGTGTGCAGAGCAACTGAGAGTCATCAGCATCCCTTAGTGGACCTGTAGCTTTGCTGGAGAGTTCAAGGGTATAACGCTTAAGAAAGGGTACGTGAGCTCCTGCCAAATCAGAGCTAAACCAAATCTTTGCCTCCCCCACCGAGCCTAAAGCTCAAATGATTTGTGTTTCACTGTTGCAGCAAGACCAGCAGAACTGGTGTCCGAGGGCCCATGTTCCCTGAAGGGACTGTTATTGAGGGAACACCAAGAAAGTAGAGAACACTAGGGAGTTTGGCTGGAAGCCACATGGACAGAGCAAGGCTCAGGCTTTAATGAAGTTCCTCTTTGTCAGCCCAACCTACGTTCAGTTTCACTTTTTGCAAATGAAACACAATGGCGGCACTGGAGCTAGGAGCTCAATCTGAACTCCCTCAGAGACTTGGGTTTTGCAGACCCCAACGTAACTCAGCCTTGAACCCAGTGGAAGGAGGAGTTTGAGCAGTACTCAGACCTAGCTGTGCAGGAGGACACAAAACCAGGAAAGTCAACGTGTTGTTTTACCTTTGTGGGAACAAGGCAGAAGCTCACTACGGCCTCACAGGTACCTAAGGAGCCCTGGGCACATACTGCCTCCACAGCAGAACAAAACTGTGGAACGACATGGGTTTTTCACTGGAGACCAATACAAAGGAGAGGGGATAGTCCCCTAGGTTACTGCCTTGCACACACTGACTTCTACATGCAACTTTGGGGACTTGACAGACTCCCTGATTCCAGACAGGATAGTCTGTGGCACTTGGGATCCCCACCTGCGGGAGCAGCTGCTCTGGGAAGACGATCTTGCATGATGCAGATGCAAAGGCACGGGGAATGCATAGGGAGCCTCAAGAGAAAGGATGAAAGTTTTGGGAGCCCTGGCACCCCCAGAAGTACAGGCAGTGAGACGCCAGCGAAGGAGAGCAGGGGGCCAGGGTTCCGTGCCCATAGTGAGATGTATTTACTGTGGCAGACAGTGTTGCAAAAACTGCTTATTTCCTTTGGAGTTCAGTCCAATATACCTCAAAGGACAGGCATAACTCAGTAGACTTCTGGAAAAACAAGATTTATTGCAAGCAATAAGGAGTCAGAGGGGGTTATCACCCAAACAACTGGCTCAACTCAATACATGTGTGAGGATATTTTATACCCCTGTGTTGATAAGGGAGGGGGACTTTCAATCCACTTACACAGGTGGGAACACTTAATGGCTATTACATCCATTGTTGGTATTAATCTATTTCATTTACCTGTCTGGTAAGCAGGAGGTTCAAAACACTTAGGGGTACTTAGACACTTTGATGCCTGCACATCTGTGACAGGGTGAATGCAAGTTTAAAATGCATGTTAAACTAGGGTCCAATAGTACATATACAGGGAGTGAGATTATAAGTCTAAGGTTATTTTAAAATCATATTACAACATTCTAAGTTACATTTTCCTAACAAACATTTTCTTAACAACAGCACATGCGGGTAAAGGAGATGTACCCCGCCCTAGGATGGCATTGCAAGGAATGTGGCAAGCTGAAATTTGAGCAGGGTGTGCAAGAGCAGAGGAAGGTCTCGGAAAGACACAGCCAGCCTCATTCAAGAGGGGATGGCACGTCAGACTGTGGTGATGACATCATGACCCTGGATTCTCTTTGAGTCTGAGAGCCTATCAGGTTCAAGCTGTTGGGACAGGAAAGCAACCAAGGGACAATACCAACCGTGTTGCATGCTGCAATGTTCACAGGGAAATGCCCTGTGTGATGTCAGCTGGATAGCAATGTGATTCCTTGGGGTGAATTGCTCTCAATCACAGCAATTAAAAAGAGCAGTTACCCTCTAATCGTATACAATGAGAGCATAATGCAGCCAATCGTCTTCACTAAACTGAAAAAAAATAACCACTGGTACCAACCAAGTGAACTTTGCAGTAGTGGATGGCAAGCATCACAGGCTGACCCCCGCCAGGGGAATGCAGCCATACAAGCCATGGATCTGAGCTGGGGGCAGTGTCAAAACTTTAGAGCTGCCCTTCAAGAAGCAAAAAGAGGGAGTTCCCGGGGACAATGGAGACCATTTTAAAAGCGTATGTGGATGTTTCCAAAGGCCATGTGTGGCTCGAAGGAGAGACTGGAAGTCGGTCCCAGAGTGGAACCTGTGTGCTTCCATGCAGAAAAATTATGTAAATCCAGTTCACAAGGAGCTCAGAAATCTGCAGAGCAGGGATATCATAGCACCTGCAGAGGCCAATACAGCCTGCATGCTGGTGGTGAATAAGGCAAATTACACATTTGCATAGACTTAAAGCCGCTGAACTGGTAACTGAAAAGATGCCACTAGCCATGTCCCACAAAGGACGACATCTTAGAATCATAGAAGATTAGGGATGGAAGAGACCTCAGGAGGTCATCTAGTCTAAACCCCTGCTCAAAGCAGGGCCAACCCCATCTAAACCATCCCAGCCAGGGCTTTGTCAAGCCAGGCCTTAAAAACCTCTAAGAATGGAGATTCCACCACCTCCCTAGGTAACCCATTCCAGTACTTCAGCACTCTCCTCATAAAATAGTGTTTCCTAATATCCACCTAGACCTCCCCCACTTCAACTTGAGACCATTGCTCCTTGTTCTGTCATCTGCCACCACTGAGAACAGCCGAGCTCTATCGTCTTTGGAACCCCACTTCTAGTAGTTGAAAGCAGCTATCAAATCCCCCCTCACTCTTCTCTTCTGCAGACTAAATAACACCAGTTCCCTCAGCCTCTCATAAGTCATGTGCCCCCAGCCTTCTAATCATTTTCGTTGCCCTCCGCTGGACTCTCTCCAATTTGTCCACATCCCTTCTGTAGTGGGGGGACCAAAACTGGATGCAATACCTCAGGTGTGGCCTCACCAGTGCCGAATAGAGGGGAATAATCACTTCCCTCGATCTGCTGGCAATGCTCCTATTAATACAGGGCAATATGCCATTGGCATTCTTGGCAACAGGGCACACTGCTGACTCATATCCAGCTTCTTCTCCACTGTAATCCCCAGTCTCTCTCTCTGCAGAACTGCTGCTTAGCCAGTCATACCCCAGCCTGTAGCAATGCATGGGATTCTTCCCTCCTAAGTGCAGGACTCTGACTTGTCTTTGTTGAACCTCATCAGATTTCTTTTAGCCCAGTCCTCCAATTTGTCTAGGTCACTCTGGTCCCTATCCCTACCCTCCAGCGTATCTACCTCTCCCCCTAGCTTAGTGTTATCCGTAAACTTGCTGAGAGTGCGATTCATCCCATCATCCAGATCATTAATAAAGACGTTAAACAAAACTGGCTCCAGGACTGACCCCGGGGCACTCCGCTTGATACTGGCTGCCAACTAGACATGGAGCCATTGATCACTACCCGTTGAGCCCGACGATCTAGCCAGCTTTCTATCTACCTTATAGTCCATTCATCCAGCCCATACTTTTTTTTTATCTTGCTAGAACTCTCTAAAGGCAGCATCTTTAGAGTCTGATGTGAGGAGCAGCTTTTAGCACATAAGGCTCATTAAAGTGTTCAGCATACTGACAATATTTACAACACCATTGAGTTTGCTGTGCATGCTAATATGCATTTGCCCAGCACCTGTGGTGTTCCAGAGAAGAGTCACCCAAGCACTGGAAGGACTGCCTGGGGTGAAAATAACTGCAGACTATACGTTCATTGTAGGTGAAGGGAGCAAAGGGGCAGATGCTGAAAACGTCCATAACAGAAAACTACAAGCTTTTCTACAGCAATGCAGGGACAAGAACGTAAAACTCAGCCCAGGTGAAAATGTGCCTCAAACAGTGTGAGGTGACATACATTGGACATCTGCTCACAGAAGAGGGATTGAAAGCAGATCCCTACAAGATCAAGGCTGTCGGAGACAGGCCAGCTCCAGTGGAGGTGAAAGGGATACGTTGCTTCATGGGAATGATGAACTTACTGTCCAAGTTCTGTCCACATCTGGCTGCAATAGCAGAATCCGTACATCAGCTCTCAAGGCAGGACGTTGATCTAGACTTCCTAACTGTAAGAATAGGAGGACAATGGAACATACTGCCTAGGGAAGTCATGGAAGTTCCTTCACTGGAAGTTTTCAAAAGGTGGCTGTGCGTGGATGGTTTAGACTCAACAAATCCTGCATGTTGATAACCCTCGCAGTTCCTTCTAACCCTATGGTTCCATGGACTGGGCAGGTTCCCAACAGCAAACATTTGACATGCTAAAAGAAAGGACAATGAAATTCTCCCTCCTGAAGTGCTACTAGCTAGGAGAGCCATTGACCTTCCAGTGCGATGCATCGGAGAAAGGATTGGGTATAGTGCTTGCGGGAGCAGCCAGTAGTTTATGCCAGCAGAGCTCAGTCAGAGACTATACAGGGGTACCCCAAATGGAAAGGGAGCTTCTGGCTGTAGTATTTGGAGCAGAGTGATCCCATCAGTACACCTATGGCTACACAGCAATAGTGCAATCAAACCACAAACCCTTAGACAGTCAAGGCAAAGCCCCTTCTTAGTTCTCCAAAAAGACTGCAGCAGTGTTGATGCACCTCCAGGTAAGATACTGTCCGGGATGATCACTGGTGTTAGCTGACCCCCTAAGCATGGCATACAGACCCAGCATCAGTGAGTTGTGGGAAGGGGATCAGGACACTGAAACCATTAAAATGCTGCATTATCTCCCTGTTTCAACAGCGAAGCAGTACCGCCAGTTGGTCCCCCCGCCAGCCAGTTGGTCCCTATTTTGTAGCAGTGCATTTGATTTTTTCCTTCCCAAGTAAAATACTTTGCCCTTCTCATTACTGAAATTCATACTGTTGATTTCAGACCAATTCTCCAATTTGTGAGGGTGATTTTGAAGTATAATCCTGGCCTCCAAACCAGCCTCTCCCGGTTTGATGTCATCTGCAAATTTTATCAGCATACTCTCCACTCAGTTATCCAAGTCATTAATGGAAATATTGACTAGTACTGGACCCTGCAAGACCCCACTAGATACACCCTCTCAGTATGACAGCAAATCATTGATAACTACTCTTTTTAAATACAGTCTTTCAACCAGTGTGCACCCACCTTGTAGTAATTTCATCTAGATCCACACATTTTCTTGGTTTGCATATGAGAATGTCATGTGGGACTTACTAAAAATAAGATATATATCACTACTTCCCCCTTATTCACTAGGCCAGAAATGTCAAAGAAGGAAATTAGGTTGTTTCGGCATGATTTGTTCTTGACAAATCCATATTGGCTATCATTTTTCACTCTAATGTCCTCTAGATGCTTATGAATTGATAGTTTAATAATTTGTCCCAGTATCTTTCCCACTATCAAAGTTAGGCTGACTGGTCTATAATTCCCCGGATCCTCTTTGTTCCCTTAATAAAGAGAGGTCCTGTGTTTCTCCTTCTTCCGTCCTCTGGGACCTCAGCCATCATCCATGAGTTCTCAAAGATAATCCCTAATGGTTTCAAGAGTGCTTCAGCTAGTTCCTTAACTACACTAGGGTGGATTTCATCAGGCCCTGCCAACTTGAATATATCTAAGTTATCTAAATATTCTTTAACCTCTTCTTTCCCTCTTTTGGCCTTCCTTCCCTCTTGTTGTTAGTATTAATGGTGTTGAGTATCTGGCCACTGTTAGCCAGCTTAGTGAAGACTGAAGCAAAATGGCATTAAACATCTCCGCCTTCTTGATGTCATCAGTTATTAGCTCCCCTTCAGATGACCTACACTTTCCTTCATCTTTCTCTTGCTTCTAATGTATTTAAAGAACAAGATCTTATAGCCTTTTCTGCCCTTGCTAGGTGTAACTCACTTGGTTACACCTAGCAAGGGCAGAATTAGATTTTCTGATTTTTGTCTCTACTAGTGATTATGCTTTTGTACTCCTCCTTAGCAATTTGTCCAGTTTTCTACTTCTTGTAAGATTCCTTTCTGATGGTCAGGTCATTAAAGAGCTCCTGATGGAGCCATATTGGCCTCTGATAATTCTTCACATTACCGTTAATCTTTTCTTGTTTATTAGTGGAGCATATGCAACGGAAGAGCACAGTTCCCTCACAAGCCTTTTGAAATGAAGTTGTCTAGATCGAGAGCTGGGAGTCATGACTCCTTGGTTCTATCCCCAGCTCTACCACTGACTCACTCTGTAACCCTGGGCAAGTTACTTTATCTTAATTTCCTTCTTGGTAAAATGGAGATGAACATGATTCCCAACATCACAGGTTGTTGTGAGGCTTAATTAGTGTTTGTAATGTATCCTGAGTCCTTTGGAAGGAAGTTGCAATAGTAGTGAAAATTATTATTATTAATGAATTTTTTCTCCCTTCCCCTCTTTAGAAATGTATTTGTGTTGACACTTGTTCTTATCTCTTACATGTAGAGAAAAATGAAAAAAAAATATATTAAAACAAAATTTTAACATTTTCCTAAAATGAAAATTTCCATTTAAGAACAAAAACAATTTTTTTTCAGGAAATTTCATTAAAATTGGTTCCACTTTGAAAACCATTTTTGGTTTTGATGAAATACCATTTTCTGATGGAAGACTGTGTCAATGAAAAATTTCCAACCTGCTCTGTTTTCAACCAATTGTAAAAGCTGCTCATAATTTTTCAAATTTTACAATTTTGATAACATTGGAAATTTAAAAACAAATCAGGAATTTCTTTTGAAAATTTTCTTCCTGTTATTTTGACAAGCATATTCTCAACGCCTCTTATTTAAGATGGTCCATAAAGTTCAGCCATCAATTCTGAAACTTACAGTTTGCTGTGGGTCTTTACTTATTTGCCAGAATAGAGATTTACTGCAGAGATTCTGTGTGACAGAAAGGGCAATCTTTGGGAGTTCTCATTGTCTTAAGTTTAGGTATCATTGTGGGCCAGGGATTATATGTAATTACATGGAGGAGGATGACCACAGCTTCTCCAGAAACTAACAGAGGGGATGTGACAATGCATCCGACGAAGTGGGTATTAGCCCACAAAAGCTTATGCTCTAAAACTTTAGTTAGTCTTTAAGGTGCCACAGGACTCTTTGTAACTTCTGCAATTCCAGACTAACACGGCTATTCCTCTGATTCTTAACAGTGGGGAGTGATTATGCAAATTCATTCAGATTGTAACACTTTCAGATATGTACCTCCACCTGGAGAGGTGCACATATTCTAGTTCAAACTGGATTCTCCAGAGACCAGACAATGAAAGGACTTTGAGATAAGTAGCCTAAATTTATCCCGACTCAGGGCTTTCTTTCTGATCCAGTAACGGTTGTGACATTCTGTCCAAGGGGCACCCGTCCTTCCTGTGAAGGAAGGAAGGTTGGAAGGATTTTGCTCTACTGAGGTCCCATGAGGCTGCTGACTGACCTCTAGTAAGCATTTAGCATGAATATAGGAACTTCTATTGTTTGTATGTTTTCTCTGTAATGCTTGAACCTTAAGAATAAATGTGCTTGCTTAGAAACTGTTGTGTGGCAACTCAGAACTGCTGGCAGTGATGATGTTTGTAGAAAAAGCAAAAAACATACACTGGCTTGTTTGGGCTTGCTGGAGAAATCACAGTGCAGGCAGGGGCCGGTGCAGGGAGTATGGAAAAATCTCAGTCAGGAGAGTGAGAGACGCGGGTCTCTGCCTAAAAGAGGTGGTTGTTGAGGAGCCCTCAAGTGACTGTGGAGAGGGAATACAGGTGCAGTTGCCCTGAACTGTTGTAGGAAATGTGATAATATAGAACATTCTGAGACTGGGGCAGCAGGGCTGGAGGAGCCAAGGTACAGCTGCACTCCAGTCAGAGGTGTGATTGCAGCACCGACTGGCCTGCCTGCTCTAGCTTTAATCTCCCTAGCACAGCTAAAAACACCAGTAAAGACGCAGTGAACAGTATGCACTGTCCAAGCCCATCTGGAACCCTGGCTACGTACTCATTCTTGCCCATGCTGGGGTCCAAGCCCCATCTTCCATGATAGTTTTACCTGCGCTCGCCAGAGTAAAGCTAGCACTGGTATGCCAACCCAAGGTACAATCACACTTCTGAGTGTAGTACACACAGACCTGCTCTAGTTCAACCACGAGTTATTGAGGACCACGCAGGACTTATTGAGTTGTACTCTCTGGCCTGTGTGATGCAGGAGGTCGGACCAGATGATCACAGTGTTCTCTTCTGGCCTTGGAGTCCATGAATTAACCCTATTCAAATCCACTTAAGGTCACTAGTGACCAGATATTACCCTCAGACAGCTCTTTTGTGAATTATGTGGATTGAGTTAACAATACTTACTGCCACAGACATCAGCTACTTAATCCTTAAAAGCCCTTAAGAGAATAAAGGAAGTAGGGACTTGTCATTAGCTCTGTCTTATAAATGGGTAAACTGAGGCAGGGAGGCTGAGTGACTTGGTCAAAGCCAAATAGATATTTAAATTGGACTGGGTGCAGCACTAGAAAATACTCCACGGGGAGCAATCTGGCTCAAGAGATGGAGAACACGTTCCATTTTCTGCCATTCGGTGGCTGCTACAGCTTATCTAGCTGGCTGGCTACCCCTCTGTTTGCAATATCTATTTGTTTATAACTAAATGGATAAATCTAGCTGACTAGCCTTCCATGCACAGAATCTATCAGCCCACAGTATGTGTCTGTTTATCCTTCCTTCCACCCAGATTCTGTCTGTATTTCTACCTATCTTTCCTTCCTTGAATTAGTTAACTCTTATGGAAGTCTGAGTTTCTCAGGCTTAGGTATCCTGTTCCATAAGGCTAGCTTCTTAAACAGAACACCATGATTGTATTTGAAATAACGAAGAAAAAATGGTCAGTTATTTTATTTTTTAAAAAAATTTTGCTGTGAAAAATCTCACCAAAGAAAATATTGGCATCTTGGTAGAGCCCTATAAATATATTAATAGAGGAAATTTTAGAATCAACCTAACAGATTGCCAACCTGTCTGACTTGCACTGGAACTCCTGAGCAGGAGAATTTGCAGAGGTCTATGAATGTCTCTCTTTCATATACATGTTTTATTGTATTGTCAACATATTTCGGATCTCTTTCAGGATTAATGTGTGTTTTCCAGCTTCTATTTCCTCCTCGACTTCTTTGCAGTCTCTTTGTTCGGTGGCACAAGGAAACAAAATTAATTCCGAGCTGCTCGAAGCTGCACAGGGGAGCACACGCCATGTGAGCTCGTTCTCATTATGCCTCTGGACTGGTGCCTCTGATTCATGAGAATGAACGAGGAGGTGGCACTTAATCATTAATGTCACAAGCCTAGCCATTTTAATAGCCCTGGTACTCCCCCTGCAAGAAAGAAAAATGATCGAAGGAATGATATTCCCAGAGAAAAGGATCGGGTCACTGGTAGGAAAACACTCATAAATAGAATGTTCTATTATTATTATTCCTTATTATTGTAAGAAGTTTTCCTACAAAGAGCACAGAAAATAACTCTTGCAGCATTCAGTATAGGAGCATGGTAGGAAAGGCAGAGTGGTCCATTAAATTACATACTGCAGTGGGGTCAAAGAAACCGGGGTCTGTTTCTGAAACTGTCGCTGTCTTCCTAGGTGACCTTTGTCAAATTACTTCACCTCTCGCTGCATATTTCCCCTCCCGTCCTTGGAGTATCTTGTACATTTAGATCATAAGTTTTTCAGGGTAGTGACTGCATCATAGGAATGTAGGGCTGGAAGGGCCTCAACAGGTCATCAAGTCCAGCCCCCTTCACTAAGACAGGACCAAGTAAACCTGGACCATCCCCTGAAGATATTGTCCAACCGGTCCTTAAACACCTGCATTGATGGCGTTTCCACAAACCTCCCTTGGAAGCCTCTTCTAGCGGTTAACAATCCTTCCCATTGGAAAGCTTTTTCTAGTAACTAATCTAAATCTAACCTAAAGCTAACCTAGTAGCTAACCTAATCTTGCTGTAGATTAAGCCCATACTCCTTGACCTACCTTCAGTGCACATGGGGAGTAACTGATCACTGTCCCCTTTATAACAGCCCTTTGAAGACTGTTCTCAGATTCCCTCTTAGTCTTCTTTTCTCAAGACTAAACATTCCCAGTATTTTTAACCTTTTCTCGCAGGTCAGATTCTCTAAACCTTTCCTCATGTTGGTGGCTCTCCTCTGGACTCTCTCCTAACATGTCCACATCTTTCCTGACGTGTGGTGCCCAGAACTGGGCACAGTATTCAGTGGACGCTGGGCTGGTGCTGAGCAGAGAAGGACAATTACTTCCCATATCTGATATATGATGCTCCTGTTAATACACCCCAGAATGATATCGGCCTATTTCAGAACTGCATCACACTGTTAACTCCTGTTACACTGCACTATGCCTCCAGACCCCTGTCGACAGTGCTGGTTCCTAGACAGCTCGTCCTAATTTTGTAGTTACACATTTGATTTTTTTCTTCCTAAGTGTAGTACTTTGCACTTATGTTTAATTTCATCATGTTGATTTCAGGCCAATTCTCCCTTTGGTCAAGGTCATCCTGAATTGGAATCCTGTCCTCCAAAGTGCTAGTGACCCAGCCCAGTTTTGTGTCATCTGCAAATGGTATAAGCATACCAGCCATCCCTTTATCCAACTCATTAATGAAAATACTGAATAGTTCCAGATCCTTATATAATTTCCCTGATCCTTCTTACACAAATTAATTCAAGTAAGGACCTCAGTTGACAAATGTAATTTGCCTGGGCTTAGATAGTACAGTGGGGGAGGGGATGTTAGACGGAACCGTAAGATCAGTAGAAGGGTAAGGGCTATGTAGGAAGATGATGGATGGATGTAGGGCTCTCAAAAAAGAGTCCTACAAAAAGTGGAAACTTGGTCAAATTACAAAGGATGAATATAAACAAATAACACAAGTATGTAGGGACAAAATTAGAAAAGCCAAGGCACAAAATGAGATCAAACTAGCTAGGGACAGTAAAGGAAACAGTAAAAGGAAACAGTAAAACATTCTACAAATACATTAGAAGTAAAGGAAGACCAAGGACAGAGTAGGCCCGTTATTCAATGAGGGTGGGGAGAGAGAATAACAGAAAATGTGGAAACAATAGAGATGCTTAATGACTTCTTTGTTATGGTTTTCACTAAGAAGGTTGGTGGCAATTGGACGTCTAACATAGTAAGTGCCAGTGAAAATGAGGTAGCATCAGAGTCTAAAATAGGGAAAGAATGAGTCAAAAATTACTTAGATGAGTTAGATGTCTTCAAATCACCAGGGCCTGGGGAAATGCATCCTAGAATACTCAAGGTGCTGACTGAGGAGATATCTGAGCCATTAGCAATTATCTTTGAAAAGTCATGGAAGACAGGAGACATTCCAGAAGACTGGGAAAAGGCAAATATAGTGCCCATCTATAAAAAGGGAAATAAGGACAACCCAGAGAATTCCAGACCAGGCAGCTTAACTTCTGTATCTGAAAAGATAATGGAGCAAATAATTAAGCAATCAATTTGCAAACATTTATAAGGTGATAAATAACAGTTAGCATGGGTTTGTCAAGAACAAATCATGTCAAACCAACCTGATAGCTTTCTTTGACAAGGTAGCAAGCCTTGTGGATAGGGAGGAAGCAACAGATGTGGTATATCTGGACTTTAGTAAGTCTTTTGATGCTGTCTTGCATGACCTTCTCATAAACAAACTAGGGAAATACAACCTAGACAGAGGTAATACAATGTGGGTGCATAACTGGTTGGAAAATCGTTCCCAGAAAGTAGTTATCAGTGGTTCAGTCATGCTGCAAGGACATAACAAGTGGGGTCCCGCAGGGATCAGTTCTGGGTCCGGTTGTGTTCAATATCTTCATCAAGAATTTAGATAATGGTATACAGAGTACACTTATAACATTTGGAGATGATACCAAGCTGGGAGGGGTTGCAAGTGCTTTGGAGGATAGGATTAAAATTCAAAATGATCTGAACAAACTGGAGAAATGGTGTGAAGTGAATAGGATGAAATTCAATAAGAACAAATGCACAGTACTCCACTTAGGAAGGAACAATCAGTTGCATGCGTACAAAATGGGAAATGACTGCCTAGGAAGGAGTACTGCAGAAAGGGATCTTGGGGTCACAGTGGATCACAAACTAAATATGAGTCAACAGTGAAATGCTGTTGCAAAAAAAGCAAAAGCAAAGTAAAAGAAACAGGAAACCGTTGTGGGAGCAATGTTGTTGAAATATTAGCAGTGCCTTGATGTGTTTAGGACAGGAAGTGACCAAGAATACTCTACTCTGTTGAGATGGCAGGGGGATTTTAGCTGTACCGAATGTATTTGCAATACTTCCTACCAGCTGTCTAGACATAACAAGAAAATGAACTTTTCATGAAAGTGCAAATATCACCAGATCTACCTATAAATAATCCAGGATAATTTAAGCACAGTGTAAGAGGGTTAAGGGACATGAGAATGTTCTTTAGCCAAACCCAAACCAACAAACCCAGCATCTGTGCTCTGACCGTGCGTTGTTTTCTCTCCGGCAGCCACACCACAACTGATGGCAAGGCCTGGATTAACCCATGTGCATTTCCACAGGGCCTCCATCTCAGGGGCCCACAACCACCAGGGGGAGGAAACACCCCCCCTTTCCCCCCCATCCCCCACCAAACAAACAAACAAACAAAAACCAGGGCTGGGAAGGGAGCAAGGTGAGGGGAGAGCAAATGGCTGGTGCGAGGAGCCTGATTCGCCCCATGGGACAGCAGCTGCTGCAGGGTGAGTGTAAGGCAAGTGTGCTCTGCAACAATGCCCCCTGCCCATGGGGCTTCCCAATTGGACACCCACCCTTGGACACCCAGTCTGGGGACAGGCCTCAACACCCCTCCCCCACAGGGCCTCCTACCGTCCGAGGGCAGGGAAACTGGGTGGGAGACCTAGTTACCATAGTGCAAAGGGACCCAAAATTATTTAATCCAGCCCTGCATGGCCCGGGGCAGGGGAGGGACAGGGGGTGTCATTCCTGCATGCTAAGGGGCGTGACCAGAGCGAGGAGCTGTCCGGCTTAGGTAATGGCACTGTTGGATGGAGGAGGGGGCCTAGACGCTCCTGGATCCGGTGCCAAGGGATTGGTTCAGGGGGCAGCCGGGCTGGGAGAGTGGCCTAGAGGCAACAAAGGAGCCCTGGCCAGCTCAGTGCCCTGGGGACCAACACCAAACAATGCAGCAGAGACCGGGACTCGCCCCTTTGAGTTTGCACTACATGGGGCACCAGGCACCTGTTGGGACCGGGGCTGGGATGTTTGGCTCCTGAGTTGGGTTTGAGAGCCCCTCTTTTTATATGGAGACACTGAGGACCTAACACACGGCGCTGTGACGCTCACGAGGGGCCCTGTGTGGGTGCTTGCAGCAGCTGATGGGTTGGCTCTGCCCAGACAGGCGCTGGGTTGCAGTTGAGCGCAGTGCTTGTTTCTGGGGTTATCTTCTACCTCTCCAATGATTGTGGAAGGGAACCAGGGGGGTTTGAACCTGGCAGGCACAGCAGGGCTCTCTCTCTCTCTCTCTCTCTCTCTCTCTCTCTCTCTCTCTCTCAGGCAGGTGATTTGGGATCTAATTTACAAACACAGGGAGGTTCCCACCCCACTGGGGATAAAGGTTGCAATCCTGGAAGATGCTGCCTGCCCTCAAATCCCAGCACTTCCTGGAAAGCCGAGGGAGGTTGGCCTCCCACGGGATCCGTATCCCGGCCGCTGGCGCTGGTTCCTCGAAGTTAGCGCTGAGCCGATATCCCAGTGTGGTGCGAGGGTTCTGTGTGGCGGCGAGCTGGGTTCCTTGGGCAGTGGGTAGCCCCCGTGTCTCTGAGGCAGAATGGATCCAATGCACCGGCTAGATGTTAACAGGCGTTGTGCTTGGAGGCAGAGGGGAATGGACGTCTTTCACATCCAAGCCGCTTGTACTTATTAGCTTTAGGGACTGGCCCTCTTGTCCTGGTCAGAATCTTACTGGGAGAATTCATGACTACTAATATTGGTAACTGGTAATTAGCTATTGCTATGACTCTTTTGGAAATTCAGCATACCAGTAAATTCCCTTTGTGCTTCCATTTGTCTATGTTATTACTCTCTCATATCGAGTTATTGCATCTTCACCAGTCCTGCTAAATCAATGCCATTTATTTAGCACCGCTGAAGTAAAGACTAGCCCCTAGTCTAGTCTCCCATGGTCTCTAAAGGCCTAATTTTGGTTTTTGGGTTAGTGTACAGGAGCTCGGTCGGGTGATATCATTGCCTGCTATATAGGAAGTCAGACAAGATGATGTGGTGGTCCCTTCTGGCTTTAAACTCTATTGCTCAGCTGTTTTGATTATTTGGAAATAATCACCAGTTTTTTCTGAGAATAATCCTTGCTCTGTGACTCATTCGCATTGTTAACACGGAGTTGCCCTAAAGCCTCATGGTAGAACCAGATTTAAAGCATGTTTGAAACTGTTTTGTCAAAACTCTTTTTTGACACAAAATGATTTTTTGACCATAATGAAAATTTTAATGGAAAAATTCCATTTGGGACAAAACTGGAAAAAAAAAATTATGAAAAACTGGAAACTAATCACCTGACATTTTTCAGTAAAATTTTTATTGTTTTCAGTAAGAATTTTCAGGTTTGGGTTTTTGAAAACCATTTTTTTTTTACGGAAAACCAAAAATTTTACTGAAAACAATTTTTGAAATTGGAAATGTTTTGGGTAATTAGTTTTGCTTTTTATTTGGTTTTTAATGAAATCCCCAGTCATTTTGCTAGAAGCTCTCAAAAAGAAAAGGAAATTTTTCAAAATTTCACACAAAAGATGTAGTATTTTTCATAAGCTCAGTTTTTTTAGATCAGGACTCCATTGTGCTGGGAGCTGCACAAACATATATCAAAGAGAGCGTTCCTGCCCCAAAAACATGACAATGTAAGTGCAAGACTAGGAACAATAGATGGATAAGGCTGACAGACAAGGAAGCAGAAGAAGACAATGAGAAAACTGGTCATCATGGAAAGTGAAGGTCAGAGCACACCAGCTCCCCAACTATTATTGAGTTCTTTGTAGGCATCACATCAGAAGAGTTTTAAGGTGGGGGCTGTAGGGGTCTTTACAGGGGGCTCCTTCCATGCATAAGGCACATTATGGGAGAAAGCATGAAGATTCCTGTTGAGAAAAAAAGATTAAATGGGCAGTCAAGACTGGCTTCATTTGCAGATTGTACCTCTCTGTGCCTCAATTTACCCATTTGCAAAATACGGTGTCACCAGGAAACTGGCCCTGAGGGCGGTCAGGCTCTCAGCCCATCTAAGAATGAGCCAGCTCAGATCGACCTGGAGATAACTGTGTAGCTGAGCAATAGTTAATTAATTGGTTAAAGAACACCTGGGCCTTATAAAGGGTCACATGGGCTCAGGTAGAACAGAGAACACTGGGAGGAAGTGCCTGGGGAAAGACCTTCTCAAGGGAGTGGGCCAAGAAGCTACTTCTTGTGTTGGGGGTGTGAGGGATAGAGAGCAGAGGTTCCTGGGGAGAGGAACAGTCCCCAGAATGCAGCAAGAGACAGCAGCTAAGGGGCGGGCTCCACAGGGGGAACAGGTGAGGGGGCTCGCCAGGAAAGGAAGCCGAGGAAGAGTGCTCCTAGGTGGAGGAAGCTCTAAAAGGAAGTTGCTATGAATGCCAACACTCAGCAAAACCTGGTCCCAGTGGAAGGATTTCAGCAGGCAGCAGCAGGAGCCGCAGGTCAGAGGAATTATAAGCTGTTCTGAGAGAGGGTCGTCATGGTTTGACCTCTGCAGGGACCTTGACCCAAAAGGAGAGGCCCTTTCCCAGCTGATAGCAAGCAGCCCTGACTCCAGGAGAGAGTTCTGGGTCAAGAGCACCTCATGGGTAAGGGGCTTGGACATAAGTGGGGTTGATGGTCAAAGGTTAATTGAGTCCCTTTCCCCTCCCACTGTAACTCTGGGGTTGAGGCCTATTTGTGTAATGGTCTTCCTTGGAGTTCAATAAACTAGATCTCTGAAGGGGCACTGTTCAATAGACATAGCCCTCACTGGACTTATTGAAAGCCCACTCGGGGAAACCGAGGTGAAGATTTAATTGCAGTGCTGCACTGGGCCGTGTTGTGGGGCAGCTGCCCCACTCCCACAGAACAGGGGATAAAAGCAGCCCTGGAGAGGGCTGCGGCTGGGGAAAAGAAGAGAGAGCAGCAAACCTAGGCTAATTGGAGAAGCAGCCACAGCTGGGGCCAGCTCAATTAAGGCCCAGCTGGCCCTGATAAGGGGGTTGCGGGCCAGGAGCTGAAGGAGTCTCTCTCCAGCCCTGCAGGGAGAAGGGCTAGGTACCTGAAGCAGAGCAGGGCTGGGGAAAAGGGCAAGAAGAGCTCCAGCCTGGCAACTCCCCAGGCTGCAGGCCTTGGTGAAGGCCTATGAAGGTACTGGGGCTGCAGAGGGGCAGCAAAGGGATAGTCAGAGGCAGCTGGTCCTAACCCTTTGCCAATGATGAGTGGTTTACAGACTGCAGTCTGCCCCAGTGAGCGGGGGCAAGATGAGGACTGGCAGTAGCCACTGAGACAAGGTGGGTTTAGAGAGTTGACCCATAGTATGGGGGTAATGCAGTGGGCAGAACCCCGAGGAAAGAGCACCGGGGTCTGGGAAGGACCCAGGAGGGCCTAAAGCAGGAGGGACATCTGCCAGCAGAGGGCACTCTGAGCTGGAAGTGAGCTAATTCCCAAGATGACCAGAAGGAGGCGCTGCAGCAGTGAGTCTTTGCTTCGCTAGAGGCCTCCAGAAGGCACTCGTGCAGTGATTACCACCATTACTTAAGGCTAATAATATTATTACATGGATATCTGTAAAACAAGCCGAAAACTGTAGATGGAAGGTCACGAAGCAGAATATATTATTATGTGGCCAGTAGCTAAGTTATAAATAACTGGTTTTTGTTTTAAGTACATTCCCTTTATTCTTTTTCTAAACCATTAAAAACTATCTCAATGTTTTAAATCTTTCACCATAGCATTATAGATTCATAGATTTCCAGGGGTCATTATGGTCACCTAGTCTGACCTTCTGCATAACACAGGCCAAAGAATGTCAATTTATAATTTCTGCATCAAATTCATAACTTCTGTTTGAGATACAGCAAATCTTTTGGAAAAATATAGTCCTAATTTAAATTCTGCAAGTGCTGGAGAATCCACTGTATCTGTCATTAACTGTTTTTTAGTGGCTAATTTCATTGTGTGTTAAAAATGTGTGCCTTTTTCTATTCTGAATTTGTGGTGAGTTTAAAACAGGAAAAGAATACAATCATCTTTATCAGTTTGTAACAAATATCAGAGTAGACAGATGAGTTTATACAGATAGATCCTGCTACATTGTTACTGGCAAATATTTAAACATTTTTAATAAATCTTTAAAATATGCTATTGGTCAGAAAAGAGATGATGTGAAGATAACCCTTTCTTGCTGGACAGTAGAGCCATTTGAGAAATATAGCTTGTTGGCATGAAAAATGTTGATGAAAACCAAATGTTTTAGTCTATATTGTATGTTTGCTTCAAGAACTTTTTTGTGGGGAGGGGAGGTTGAAAGAAAACAGGTAGCTGACATTGTTTTTTCATTTTTTGGCAACTGAAAAATGTTAGCAGAAAAACTAAATTCAGCCAAAAAAAGGTTTTTAGTCAAAACTTCTAGTTTCGTGTTTATGGTTTTTCAATGAAAACATGAAAAATGTCAAAATCAGGTGTTTTCGTGGAAATGTCCATTTGGATGAAAAATCCAGTTTTTTCCCTCCAAAAAATCTTTAGAACAAAAAATTCTGACCGGCTCTACTCGGCAACATGGCTCCTTTGGTCTGCTCGCTTACAGACAAAGGCCTTGATCTCGTAATTGAATCCATGGGGGAAGAACCCAGCACACACCTGGGTCTGGGTGTGAGCAATGTTCTCCTCACATAGATCCAATTGCAGAATCAGGGCCAAAGACATGACTTATGGGGCCTGACGCCACAACCCTTACTCCGGATCCAAGATGGAGCTGGAGGAGAGGAATTTAAGATAACAGCTGTGCATAGCCTATTGGATGAGTTTGCAGGTAGAGTGAAGAAGGGAGAGGAGATGGTACCCCAAGTCTGAGGGAGTGCAAGATTTGAGTTTCTGAGGGCGAAAGGCTGTGTCTACAGTGTGATTAAACACCCGCTGGCCCGTATCAGCTGACCTGGACTCACGGGACTCAGGCTGCAGGCCTGTAAGATTGCAGTGTAGACGCTCCGGCTGGAGCGCAAGCTCTGGGATCACATGAGGCAGGAGGATCCCAGAGCCAGACCTCCAGCCTGGGTCTGAAGGTCTACACTGCAGTTTTGCAGCTCAAGCCCAAGTCAGCTGCCTCGGGTGTTTAATAGCAGTGTAGACATCCCCCAAGAGACCAACGCACAATAGTATTACAAGGGGAAGGCACCCAGGGAGAGGAAGAGGTTAAGGAGGAGGGGGGCAGGGGCAGGAACTCCCAGGGTCCTGGAGTTTGGTTGTGAAACCATGTTACCACAATGTTGTTTGCACCAAGAATTCCCAATTCAGCTGTTTTGTTCTGTAAATGTGAACCTTCCTGGGGTGGCAGGGAACCCTTGTGTGGGTGGGATGGCAGCCAGCCATGATCTGAGGTTGTGGTGTTCCTTTCCAGTCTGCTAGAACAAATAAATATACCACACGGGTCCTTCTCTGCTGCAGCAAAGCCAAAGCAGGCCTCAGCTCTGCACAGCCTCCAATCAGGGTATCCCCAATGAACAGCCACATACAGCTTCTGATCTAGTGGGGCCAGCCTGGAAATGCGGTGTTTTGTGTAAACAGCACAACATACAATAAACAGGAGAAATAACTGTGACTGTAAATCACAGCACACTTCGGGCTGCTGCGGCTTTAATGGTGTGGGTGAACTTGTTTTCGGGGGACAGTATCTAATAGCTTTGCCCTCTAGAGGCCGGTGGTGTAAAATATCAGATTGTCTTTTAGAAGCTCTCCTTTATCTTAAGGGACCGAACGTCTAATAGAGGAGCTGTGAAACCCCAATTGTCACGCCTACATATGGAAATTAATTCCCCTCAAAGCTGCTCCCCTCTCATTAAAATACTGTAAGTGAGTGGCTAGCTGGCATATGCACTTCTGCCCTCTGTTGGATGGCATCAGAATTGCTCAGTTGTGTTTCATCCTCCCTATACTGCTAATAGTGATTGATCTCCTGTATCATTAATATCACAATAACCCTATGGGACCACTGTGATATCAGATGCTCCCTTGTTCTAGGCACCAAACAGACACATGATGATAGACAGTCCCTTCCCAAAGTCAAGGTGTGGGAGGCACAAGGAGGTGAACAGACTTACCCAAGGTCACAGAGCGGGTCAGTAGCAGAGCTAGGAGTAGATCCAAGGGCTGCTGACTCCTATCCCAGTGCTCTAACCACTAAATCATGTTGCTCGCCCCCCATCCCCTCATATCACCTCAGATTGTAGGGGGCTATGCTTTCCCAACAGGAAAAACAGTGTCTTATTCCCCTGTAAAATTCTGCATGACCATGTGGTTTGACATAGAAAGAGCCGTACAGTTCCTAAGTAGCCACGGGTTTGTTGCACTATTAATTCCTGGCTGCTGCGAAAAGGAAAATGATTTGGGAAAAAGAACAAACTGTTAGTGAACCACATCTGAGCATGTAAAAGAAAAGGGGCAGCAAAGAGTGAAACTGGCTGGAATTCAATAGAAGCAATTAAAAGGAGCTCTTTGTAAGTGGGGTGACTGGGAGGTGAAGTTCTGCAGGGGATCGTTGTGCAGCTCTGGTTAGTTCTCCTGAATCATGCTTGTGGAAGCACTGGCTGTTCTGCTGGCATTGTCCGTCTTTTCCAGTTCGTGCCAGGGGGCCTCTGTTATAACCACGGGCTCCTTTTGTTTATGCAACTGCAGCTGTCCTAAACATTTCTTGGTGTAGTGGTTTACCTTGACGCTAACAAGGGCCATCTGAACAATGTTGGCCTCACCTGTTCTCAGTTACCAGTTGGAGCTGTGTGGGAGTCAAATGCCATCTTCTTTTTTATTTTAATGAATGAACAAGGAATAATTCTCAGGTGGCTTTTCCGAAGCTCGTTAGAAGAAACAAACAGATGAGCGTGGTACCCTAGAAAGTATGACTGTTTGTGTCTGGATACACACCAATCTCATTGCAGGCAACTCTGTTCAAGCTCTAGAACACAAAGACGATCTGCAGGGATGCTTGAGAATGCTAACAATGAGAGCTAGGGGTCCTTTGGGCTCAGTGCACATGGTGATCATCCGATGAAAACAGGAAGAAATCCCCCAGCACATCTGCACGCACACCATGTTACGCCATTGCAGTCAGTAACACTTTCACCAGTCTGGTCTATAACTAGGCTTGGAAGGAATTGATTTTTATAGGTAAATGATGGTAAACCTTTATTTCACTGTACATGTATAAACCAAAGAAAAAACATCTCCATCCAGAATAACTGAAATTTACATATAGGCAAAGTAACAAAAGTAGAACCTGAGAACATAACAGAGAATAATTTAAGGATATTTACTTTGTGTATTTGGCATGATCCCTTTACAATTTGTGTTTTTAATGGTTATAAGCTTTAACTTTTTGAAATCAACATCTATTGTCATTACATAATTATTGTCTGACCCCCACCCCCCAGATTCCTGCAACAGTGAAAATGTATAGTGATAACAAAATTTAAAAATGCCTAAAACTAAACATGGACATTATCAGTCAAAATTATTTTTTAAATGAATTCTGCCTCACATATCCATAAGCATCTCTCATTTTAACCCCTCCATTCCCTCTGTGATGACACCAAGATGTTCACTACTGGAGTCAGAGCCAAATTCTGCTGTTCTGACTCACCTTGGGTAGCACTTTGCTCCACAAGCCATCCCACTGATTTCACCTGTTATGGAGTGAGGTACTATTCAGCATGCATAAAGGCTTTAGAATGCAGCCCAGCAGGAGGAGGGATGCATGGGTCCATCAGCAAATGTCAGTTGCAAACAGAAATGAATCACACAATCGCTGATCCATCTCCCTGGCAAATTGTCTATATCACAATTATGTCACACACATTTGCACACTCCTGGCACATGCAACGTGGGAGAGGCACAGGATTTTGGCCTACTGACAGCCATGTGGAGGGTCCAGAACTGGAACAGCAAGGGCTAAGCTGATCAGGACAGGCTTGGATGAAGTGGAAAAGTGGCACTGTAGATTAGGAGCCTGGTTCACCTCTACGCTAAGACCCCTTTGCACCGCTGGGTTGGTGGTGTGAAAGGGCCTTTGTGTAAATAAGAACCTAGTCCTAAGAATATTTATAGCACTTGGGGCCCACATCCCAACAAGGAAGAGTATGTTGCTGAAATTCTAAGGTAATGATAAAAGAACAAAGGAGATGTTGCAGTAGATACCTGGTACAAGATACCTAGACTAGTAGTTTTCAACCAGCGGTACATGTACCACTGGGGGTACACACAGGGCTTTCAGGGTACATCAACTCATATAGATATTTGCCTGGTTTTACAACAGGCTACATAAAAAACACTAGTGAAGTCAGTACAAAGTAAAATTTCATTCCGCCAAGGACTTGTTTATACTGCTCTATATACTATACACTGAAATATATGTACAATATTTATATTTCAATTGATGTGTTTTATAATTATATGGCAAAAATGAGAGAGTCGGCAATTTTTCAGTAATAGCATGATGGGACACTTTGGTATTTTTATGTCTGATTTGGTAAGCAAATAATCTTTAAGTGAGATGAGACTTGAGAGTACACAAAACAAATCAGACTCCTGAAAGGGGTACAAGTCGTCTGGGAAGGTTGAGAGCCAATGACCTAGACTAACCATGGCAAACTTTCCGAACACTAGAAACCAGAGTATACTGTACTCTCCAAAAAGCCCACTACACTATTTTCTGGCCCACCCTGTTGGGGGAAAATAAAAAGGGAAAATGGCCTGAGCATATTTATGGGTTAGTCTGTATATAGTCTGGAAGGTGCTCAGATATTACATTGATGGGTAAGTGGCATTATACAAAGCGAGATAGAGGAAAGATAGATATGGCGAGGCGATAGATATAGGGAAGCCTTTCTGGTTCTGCTATTTACTGATATGAAAGAATGGTCTGACTATGAGAAAATGACCCTGCACTTAGCAGCAGTGACCACTAACTACTTGAACCAACATAGTAGGTTCTCAGACTATGGCAGTAGTTGATTCATGGAAAGCAAAGTGTGATCTATTGTGACATCTACCCACTATGGGAGAATGGAGGATACACTAGCGTGCCCCAGTTGTGGTGAACTATGGGGAAGCCCTGATTGGAATGCAACAGAAAACAATACCTCAGAGAGAAAATTGCAAGGGACGAGAAGTGACTGATGGGGCAGCAAGAGGAGATGCCAAAACATTTGAGGTTGAAATAAAGACTGGAAAGAATGTAAGTGGGAAGCAACCAAATGAAAACACTCAGAGGGTGTAAGGGGAGAGAAAGGCATCAAAAAAGCAGGCTGAGTTAGCAGATAAGCAGGGTAAAAAATGTGCCTTTACCAATTTATCAGGGCAAAAGAGGTTGAGGGAATGGGGGGGACCATGAAGTACTCAGACAGCTGAGATAACCCATGTTATAATTTTTCATCAGCAAGAGAGAATGAAGACCAGGTATTAAAACAATTAGGAAGTAAAGATGTGCCTGTAAAAATAACTGTTGCTGAAAAGCAGGTAGAGGAGTAATTGGGAAATGGGATCAAATGCAAATCAGGCAGTCCTGGGTGATCTGAGTTGTGGAGTGTTATACGAACTAGTGAGCAAATTGCCTGTGCCAGCCCTAGCTCTTTCTGAACTATCCTGAGTAACGAGGCAGCGATAAGAAGACTGGGAAAGGTGAATGAGACACCAAAGTTTTCAAAGAAAAGAAGAGCACTCCTGGTAACTAGCATTCTGTCAGTCTAGCCTCTGTGTCCACTAGAATAATTGAACAAATATTAAAAGAAAAAGGGGTGGGGATGAGCTTAAAGAGCCTGGAAACTGAGGCTGAATTTAAAGAACTTCCTGGCAGTGAGACGTTAAGTTGTGGAGTAGTCTCCCTAATGGGGAAGCCCCTGCACCTGGAATATTTAAAACTAGACTGGATAGTTCAGCCGTTCTCGGGATGGAAAGTTGAAATAGCAAAGCCTTTTTGCGGAATGCAAAAATATGAAATATTTCAGATCGGAAATGTCCAAATGTCTGAACTTTAAGCCATTGGCAGGGCTGTGGTAGCTGTGTAGGTCCCAGGATATGAGAGATACAAAGTGGGGGAAGTAATATCTTTTACTGGACAGCTTCTGGTGGTGACAGAGACAAGCTTTCAAGCTCCACAGAAAGAAGAGCTCTGTGTAAGCCCGAAAGCTTATTTCTGCAACCAACAGAAGCTGGTCCAGTAAAAGATATTCCCTCCCCCACCTTGTCTCTCTTAACTTCCAGTTGACATTAAGCTCTGGGTCTGCCTAAGCTATTGCCATGTCTCATGGGAGCTGTAACACCACATCTTGACTTTTTCTCTTTTCCCCATGGGCCATGTTCCCAGCCAGTCACCATCTCCCAGGATGCATTTGGCTTCTTTCCCTGTGGCACAGCTGCTGTACTGGAGCCTCATGGACCGGTGACCTCAACCCACATGAGAGGCCGTGGTGTCATCATAGAAGGAATCTGAGCAGCAGGGTACTTGGGGAGCGTGGGGAGAGGGACATGGAATTACACCTCCCTGGAGGCACCGTGGCCAGCTCAGCCAAATGGAAAGATCAGTGTTGACTTGAAATCAAATGCCTTGGTTTGATTTTCCCCATGAAAATGTCCACCAAAGTCAATCGTTTCCTGTGGAAAGCGTATTGTTTGAAATTCGTCAACCAGCCCTAATGGTGACCTCCTTAGCCAGGGGATAAGATGATTCCCTTCCATGATTGCCTCCGTCACAGCCCTCATCCATTCCTCAAATTGCTTCTCCCTGCTAACCAGCATCATTGCTGTCTTCTCCAGCCTGGGTCTCAGCAGGCTCTTTCTCATCCCCTTCTCTGTGCTGGGCGGATGGCGAGACCGCTCTGTTGTTGAGTGTTTTTTTAAGCATTGTTTATGGTTTATTCCTCTGGAGCTCTTGTATATTTTTCTTTCAGCCCACTCACATGCACAGCTGGCAAACACACAGGGCAGGGCTCTGGGCAGCCCCCTCACACGCCAGGGCTCTGCAGTGTTATCGAAAACCCTTGGAGCTGGCTTTTGTTTGAAAAGAAAACAGCCTCCTCCGCTCATTCTGCCCAGCTTGAAAAGCCCAGTGCGTGCTTTGAGAGGCACGTGCCGCAGGTCTTCAGTGGAGAAGTGCTCTGGACGCTAAGGATATGTCTGCAGATGCAATGCAGAACTAGCAGTGCAGCTTCTTATCCAAGCAAGCCGGGTGGAGTCCACAGCAATCTCGTGCCATGGGATCCTCCCTTCAATTTGTAGCAAGTGAGTTAGCGTACAGTGAGTCTGGGCGCATCTATGTGAGCTGATAGTCACACCTCCAGCTGCCCTGGGGAACCAGTCCCATGGCTCAGATTTTCAAAGCTACCAGAGGAATTGGGATGCTCAACTCCCATGAAACTGAATGGACATTGGATGTCCGTGTGGCTCTGAAACTCTCCGCCTGTAACATTTGTAATGCACTCTTTCTCTGCTAGCCGCGGCGGTGACCTGTTTGTAGTGGTGGTGTTCAGCTGGCATCCCGCTGGAACCTAACAAGCATTAACCGTAGCCTCTGTGTTGGACGTATGCTGGCTCTGGATAGCACCATGAAGTGACCGCCCTTGGGCAGGAATAGTATGATGAGTCCTTCTACTATCTAAGGTACTTGTCTGGCCCCCATTGCTACGGGATTGAGCTCCTCACAGTCTTCCAGGGTCTCCCAAGTCTTAGGTTAGTGCCCTAACCACTGGACCATCCTTCCCCTCACGCCTGTGCACTCACAGCTGATGTATCACCCGTTATCAGTAGCATTAATGTAGCATCTGCAGAATCCAAGCAAAGCCAAGGCCTCGTTGTACTAGCGATTGTGCAGACACACAGTAAGAGACCGTCTCCAGCCCTGAAGAGCTTGCAATCTACGCAGACAAAGGCAGACCCTGGTTCCTTTTTATACGGGGGGGTCTGAGGCACAAAGAGAATAAGCAATCTGTGAATGGTCACACGAGAAACCCAAAGCAGAGTAAGGCATAGAAACCCATATTGCAAGCTTCCCTGCCCCAGGCAATAACCACTAGGCCACCCATCCCCTTTAAGGGGGATTCTCTATCCCCCTGAATGACTGGGGAGCTCTGATGTGCATCCCTTGGAGAAGCTAATGCATGGGAACACTCGTCCTGAAGAGACCTTCTTCTTGGAAGCCCCCTTGCTTGTGATGGGGCTAGAACCCTGGCACTGCAAGGGAGTGGCGAGGGAAAGGAAGGCTCTCAGTGCTCTATCCTCATTGCCTTCCTGTCCAAAACTGGCCAGTCTGGCCCTCAATGAGGGATCTGGTGAGACCAGTGTTAATGCCGAGAAGAGGTGGAGGGGTTGCTTGTGGGGGGACGGTCATGCGAGGAAACGGAGTGGAGGAAAATGTGGGAGGACTCTTAGGACAATGTTCCTGAGAGTGAGAAGTGAATGGCCTCCCAAGAGGAGTGGTGGAAGCCCTGTAGCTGGAATCATTTTGAACTGCCCGTGAGATTACACAGTACGGAGCAATCCTGCAGTGTCTGGGGCCAGGGGATGGACTAGCTGACCTGCTGTACTAGGTCTTTTCCATCTCTGATTCCAGGGAGACTCTGAGAACACTTAAGACTTAGTGGAACTCATAAAACTAGAGGGTTGTGGTCATAGCTGACATACCTACATGTTAGTGTCACTCACAGACTGTTGCTCCCTTTGGCAGAGCTGGCTGACAGGCCTGGGAGACCCTCTAGCATCTCCTTTTATACGGTAGCCGCTCAGATTGTAAATTTTATTCCAGCAACCACCACACAGTGACTAAGGCAGCACTGTAAGGCATGATGGGAAATGGTAATAAAAAATCCATGAGGCTCTCTTACCTCTTCACTGTTGCATTGTCCTCTACTCTGTATTCTCTGGGTTTTGCCTAGTATAGCTTGGGCTTTTCTACTTTTCCCATAATCAGACTGTATAGACAAGCCCTCAATGACTCATGCTCACTCAAAAGGTCTGTGGCAGAGCAGGATCTGAATCCAGCTCTTCCAAATACTAAGCTAGTGCCCCAACCATGGGACCAATCTTTCTCTAGAAAAAGACTTTCTTTCTTATTAAACCAAACTGCATAGGTAACTGGTGTTACTGGTCCAAGTTTTATGGAAACCCTGCAAATTCCTGCAAGCTGCACCATCTCGGCCCTAAATTTTAAAGTATCTCTGTTATCTGGATATTAGGTAGATCTAAAACCGCACAGGCGTCTTCTAATGTGATATCTGCATAAGCCAATTGAATGCCAAGGTATAGTAAATCCATTTATTTGCAAAAATGCCGGTTAGGTATAGCTGATACAATGACCAGTGGTGAAATGCTGGACAAGGTTGGCATTTAAATGCCATGAGATGGAAATGGCAACAAGCGGTCAGGTGTTTGGGTCTATATCCCATCCAAACAACAATATTCCAGCAAGCACTGAACCCTTCTATAACAGTCTGGAGCATTTGTTCCGTTAAAGCAAAAGTGAAGTTGTATCTCCAAAGATCTGCCCCTCGGATTATTGTCATTGGATGTGTTGTATAAAGACATTGGTCAAGATTTTCAAAGGTCCCTAGTGATTTTCGGTGCATCCGGTTTTGGATGCCCAACTTGACGCCTGAGTTTTAGAGAGGGGGCAGTCAGCACTTTCCGAAAGTTGTGACTTTTTAAGTTGTCCCAAATTTAGCACCTAAAAATGGAGTCACTTTTGAAAATAGTGGCCAACTGTCGCGTAAAACTCTCTGCCCCATCATTGACTCTAAGAACAAGGACAGTAGCAAAGAGGTGCAGAAATAGGCTGGCTGCTCCTGCCAGCAACTGCCTCCCTTCAGTTCATTCAGCTCATAAAACGCTTTGAGAAATGCAGAGGAAGGAACAATTGCCCAGACAGAAATGAGATGCCAAAGCAACAGCCATGTGCCAATTTGAAAAGGGCGTTGACATACCAAGGATGGAATTGCTTAGGTTGGTCCAAGGGGTTAAAACCAAGATTAACAGGGTGGAGCTGAGCAAGGGAAAGATTAGGAAACATTTCCTGCCAATTTATTAGAGCGTGGAACAGACTCTCACAGAAAGCACTGGGTCCATTGCTTGGGTTATCTAAAGGCAGACTCGACAAGGCCCTGTAGGAAACAATCCTTCACTGGTCAAGGGAGGGATGATGGACCCAGTGAATTCTTCCAATCTCTCATTTTGCGGATGCTGTTCTTCAAAATAGGGAGGTGCATTATTGATTTTCAGGCCCAGTGAGACCGATTTCGTGTCACAACCCAGTGCCGTGGCACAATGACACTGTATCATTGTGCCTTTTGACACCATGCCCTCCTGTCTTGACATTGCATCTTGATAGAAGGATGTCGGAGCCAGACACCATCGAAGTAAAGTCCTGCCATAGTGTCATGGTGAAACCCCAAGGCCATTTTGTCCTTCAGGACAATTGCAGACAGGCTGCAGACCTGCCGTGATGAATCTACTCCTTGAAACTTCTAACAGACGTGGAAGGCAACCAACCTCAAGCTGCTTGAAGCCATCTCTTGTGCCAAGCAGCTTTACACTGTACAGGAACCTTCTCAGCATCAAGAAAGGTGTTCCAGAAAGTGGTGCTAGTGAGTCACTAGAAAGTTCTCTTCCTTACAGTCACTTAACTCATTTCCCAGCATGGCGCTAGGGGCTTCCTTTGCAGTGAGACATAAACCCAAGTCCCACTGCCCACTCCAGTCATTGAAGTTCTCATGTTGTTGTTTTTATAGGAGTAGGGTGTTCGCTGGTTTCCTGGCCAAATTCTGATTCATATTCTGCCTGACCACATTTAATTTTCCTGTGATTTATACTCGGCACAGTTCTTCAATGGGATACAGTCATCCTCTTCCCTTCCTCTACTCAACTCATGTGTGGTATTGCTGCCCACTTTCCAGATAAGAGGCAGCTGCATTTCAGAGATGCATAAAGCAATCCCTATATTCACCTGGCATATTGGTAGGTTTGCAATGTGTGTTAGGATCCATTGGCTTGGAAAGTGAACGCTGCATGCAGTGAATAGAGCGTTGTGTTAGCCGCTATAGTACAGAGGAGGGGTGAGTATTGCGTTTGCCGCTATAGGGGTGAGCATTGTGTTAGCCATTATAGTACAGAGGAGCTACACTGTGAATGTAGCTGCCTGCAAAGAAACCCACAAAGAAACACAGTTGGGGATAAGAAGCTGCTGCTTATATTTTACCTCCCCCCACCCCACCCCCAGCACACCCATCCCACCTTTAAAATAAGCTCTTGAGCTGGGTGGCTGAGACTCCAGACTCTGTTCCACCAGGGGGCAGTCTAGACAATACTGGCGGGGAAGTAGAAAAGGGGACTCAAAAGAGCAGGTTCTAGAAAGAGGTGTCTAGGGTGCATGACGAGTGGAAATCTTTTCCTGGAGAAGTATTGAGCTATGCAAGACAAAGAGAAGTGGACAGTAAGGTAGAGGGGCTTTGCGAGTAAGGCACTGGACTGTGACTTAGGGCACACTTGGGTTTGGTCCTTGGCTCTGACATGGATTTGGGGTGGGACCTTGGAGAAGTCGAGTGGGGTCAGACTGAAAAGCGCAGCACTTACCGTCAAGGTCAATACCCTGTGTGTGGAGCGGTTCTGAAAACCTGGGCCGCAGCTGTTCATACTTAAAAGTGGACTAGTAATATAAGAGATAGTTGTTACTAATTCCTTTCTCCCCTCCCTTTGCCTGTCTTCTCTGCTGAGACAGAAAACTCTCTGTGCCAGGGCCTGTCTCTGGATAGCACGTCTTAACGGTTAGCGGTCACCGAACTTGGTTGTCAGAAGAGGAACGTGAACCTCTCTGAGGTTCCCTGTACATAAAATTAACACAATAACCTGTGCAAATAAATTAAAAAGAAAAGCAAGTTTAACTTTGTTCTGCTTCCTACTAGAGTTTGTCAGCTCTCTGCAAGCTAAACAGCATTAGGCTTGGTCACTGCTCAGAGATGAGGCCATGAATGAAAATTCAGGTTGGGCAGGAAGTGCCGGTGTGTATCAGTCGGAGATACAATGGCCTCTGAGACAGGGCTGACTACCCTGGCCTGGTATCCAGGATAGTTGTGTTACTGGTATGACCCAAGTATTTATTTGCAGGGCCTAGTCACATGGTATGGGTTAAGCCTATGAAATCCTTCTCACACGGCAAGAGTCTATGATCCCCCAACTCCATCTGCAAGAGATGCTGTCAGTTCTGCAGGACTTCTCAATGGAGAGTAGTTGTGGTGAGACTCGCTTGGCTCCTCTTTGGTCCAAGTGGGGCAAGATCAGGAGTCAGGGATTCATCTCTGCAAGCGAGAGTGGCAACTTCCTTTTTTCTCCTGCCCTCTGCTAATCCAGAGGAAGGAGATGATTGCCTTGGAATGATCACTGTTCTGGTAGGTGATAACTGCTATATTCCAAGGGGATTAGCACAGCAGGACCTAATTCTGGCTATGTCTACACTAGCGAGCGTACAGCAGCAGGGCTGTACCAATGCAGCTGCACCACCATAAGATCGCTCATGTAGCCGCTCTATGCCGACAGGAGAGAGCTCTCCTGTTGACAAAATAAAGCCACCTAAATGAGTGGCAGTAGCTATGCTGGAGGAGAGAAGCTCTCCTAATGTTGTGCTTTGCACGCGAGCGCTTATGCTGGCCACACTTATGTTGCTCAAGGGTGTGTTTTTTCATATCTGTGAGTGACATAAGTTTTGCCGATACAAGTGATAGTGTAGATGTGACATCAATTAAGTGAAGTTTTCTAATAAGCAGAGTGAACCTTCACTATAAAGAGATGGGAAAGTCCATTCAGGCCATGTCTACACTCGGGGAGGGGGTTTGACCTAAGATACGCAACTTCAGCTAACAAATAGAGTAGCTGAAGTCGACAGTTGATGTATTTTAGGTCAATTTACCTGGGCGTCCTCATGGCGGCAAGTCGACTGCTGCAACTCCCACGTCAACTTTGCTTCCGTCTCTCGCGGTGGTGGAGTTCCAGAGTCGAGGGGGAAAGCGCTCGGGGATCGATTTATTATGTCTATATTAGATGCAGAAAATCGATCCCCATAGATCGATAGGTCGATCACTGCCCATCGATCTGGTGGGTAGTGTAGACGTGGGATCTGATGCACGAAAGATCTTTAAAAGTTCCGCTCCACTAGAGCCAGGATTTTGCTGTGTCTGAGTTCAGCTGAACTGAGCTCCAGCTTTTTGCAGTCTTCCTTCCTTGCAATGCCTTATTGAAGGAAAACCAAAATAAAGCCGCATCCCAACACAACTCAGAAAGCCCCTTTGAATGAGGAAGCTGTTGGAGTCGGCAGACATATCGGCGAAAGAATGAAGGTCATACTTTGCATAATATATTTATCTTGGAAATCATAATTTTATTCAGGCTATCCAAGAATTCAAGTGCTGAAACTAACACTAAGTCAACAGCACTTATAGTAATGAAATAAATTCTTTATAACAATCCAGCAGAAGGAGTTGACAAGGGTTTTGAATGGCTTGTTTTTATTAAAATTCTTTCATTCTTGCAAACCAGCATTGTCTGTGTTTCTTGGATATGGCCAATGTAGAGACCTAGTGCAAAGTCTAAGCTGGAGTTTATTTAGTCTGCCTGCCTGGAGCAAAGAAAAATAAAATGCTTAATAAAAGATTTCCTTTTGTGGGAGAGCTTGCAATTTGCAGATTGTAAGATAAGGGGGCTGTTTAGAGGAAGGTATAATTCTACAACTAAACAGAGATGGCATTCCCAGCAGAAGTTAATAGGAATATATCTTTAGCAGTTGGTTAACCACAGACCTGAGTGGGAGCCACTAGAATTGAAAGCTTAAACTGTTCTTAATTGTACTGTAAAGCTCAAATGAAAATATTTTTGATGCTCAGCCTTCATTAATCTAAACATGATTTAAATTCAACTGCACAGTTTACCTAGTGCCAGCAGTATATCAAAATCTTGTTCACAACCCTTCATATGAACTCTATAAGGTCATTTGAAGCTTACCTTCAATGGTCTAACACTTCTAGATTCAACAATGTTCTAGGTTTCTCCTGTTACCGCTACGCCGTTTCCCTGAGTGGTAATATTTAACCTTGACTTTCTGCCACTTGATCTTTGCCCATGGATGTGCATGGTTTGTTCTCATAAGCTATCCTCAGTTAATCAGGTCACACCCGGTTGTTGCTATAGCATTTCAGGCCACAGTCAGAGTAGATCTTACAGCTACTGTAGGCAATGTTGGGCTGTTCTGCCTGGGAGACACACAAGGATAACCTAGGTTCAGAAGGATTTTGTGATGGATGACAGGTGTCCTTCAGTGCTGCTGTGAGATCAGCCCAAGAGCTTCTTAACCATGTCCACACTCTCAAAGGAACCACTCGTCTGTCTGTCTCTGTGACCACCAAAGAAACTCCAGGCCCCGACATACCCTCTGAGAGTTCTCCAGACTCCAGTGTCTTAGCCACTGGATAACAACGAGGAAAAGAAATGAACCTTTCTTTTCCTCCTCATCTCACAATACCTATGTGGGGGAAGGATAATTATCCTCATCTTACAGAAGGTATATAGAGAGAAAATAACTGCCCAAGGCTACACAGCAGAGCCAAGGAAAGAACTAAGATCCCTTGAGTCCCTGACTTCCACTCTGAATGCAAGCCCATGAACTATTTTCTTGGCCTTACTCGGGAAACACAAGCTGCCAATGCCTCTGAAAGGAGAGAACAAAGCTAAAATATGCAACATGACTCTATTTCCATGTATCATTGTTGGAACTTTTAAACAAGAGATTAAGTGACCCATGTGACGAATAGGTCTTTTGGGGTGTGATTTAAATCAAAATTCCAACCTCTTGTGATCACTGACGTTCCCATGGCACTAAGGTGATCAGACAGCAAGTGTGAAAAATCGGTAGAGGGAGTAGGGGGTAATAGAAGCCTATATATAAAAAAGACCCAAAATTCAGGACTGTCCCTATAAAATCAGGACATCTGGTCACCCTACGTGGCACTTATTTCAAGAGCAGTGGACCTGGTTAAATTCAAGCACAGCAATCTAGCTTACATTTGCCCTACCTTTTGAGTCAGGTAGCAAATAGAATATCAGGGTTGGAAGGGGCCTCAGGAGATCAGCTAGGCCTATCTGCTGCTCAAAGCAGGACCAATCCCCAATTAAATCATCCAATAGATTTTTGCCCCATATCCCTAAAGGGCCCCCTCAACAATTGAACTCACAACACTGGGTTTAGCAGGCCAATGCACAAACCACTGAGCTATTTCTCTCCACTCTCTGTTAGCCATAGTTGTGTATCATGCTTTCCAGACACTCCTGTACAGAGTGTTTGTAAAGCCCTTTGGCACCCTTTGATGATGATAATAACAACTTCCATTTATATGGTGCCTTTCATCCCAATCTCCTGCATCCAGCATAAGGGATCATTATTATAGATTTCTATTCGAAATGCAAAGCACACATGTTCAAAATACAATCCAATTCAGGCCTTGAGCACAGTTACTTGGCCACCAGCACTGAGTCACCATTCATACTTCACTCCGATGCACATTCTGTATCTGCCCATTGCTGTTCTCTTGCAATTGGTTTGTTCTCTTGTGCCCTTCAGTTCTGTTCTTATAGGGCCAGACGCTGACACCCTGGCTCACATCAAAAAACTCCTTAATCCACGAGTGGCCTCATTGTTGCAGATCCTGAGCTAGTGCACAGCTCTTACCTACCTTAAAGTTTTAAACTGCCACCCGCCGTCCTGGTATCTGAGCACACTAGCTTCGGTTGAGCTATAGCTGTTTGCACCAGCTGAGGCTCTCATTCATTGACTTCAATGGGACCACTCGTGGAGTAAAATTCTTAGGTTACCAAGGGTATAAAAATCTGACCCTGGGAGAAATGGGTGTGATCAGCAAAGCAACCATGTGAAAATGACGTCTTCTTACACAACACTGCTCCCTGTGTGTCTTTGCACCCCATCTGCTTAGTTTATTGAAAAGGGCAATTTTTAAAGTCTTCTTAAAAACAGCGGTGGGAGAACAATTTATTTTGCCTCAGACACTGCCAACTGAATTGTCAACGAAGGTCTGACTGCAGAATCGTGATGGTTGAAATAACCAGAAAGACCACAGCTTGACTTTCAGATCCCTGGCTGGTTTCCACCATGATGGCAGTCAGGGAGAAAAAAAAATCAGCTCTCGATTCATAAACGGCAGGAATCCAACACCAAATGCAGAGCCCCACGAGGTCGTTTTCACGGTGTCACTTTTCCCTGGAAGGGGTTATAACAGACCAAACTCAGAATGATCTATGGGAGAGGCCTATAGGGGGTAGAGAATTATCTCTTTTTGCTCTCTCAATCCAGGGCACACCATTGGATCAGTGGTTAAAATAAACACAGGCTTTGCTGTAGGAAAGATTGATGGAACGCTGAACTGCTGAAGTACAAACTGTTGGATAGAAGTGTGGCTGGGACCACAGCGCCCGGAGATCTAGCATGAAGCAGTAAAGCTAGTTGGGGGAAACTGGAGGAAATTAATGATTAAATAATGGAATCCAAATGTTGAAGTTCAAAGTTAAGGCCTAATAATGCAGTCACTTTAAGTTACGCTGAGCTCCAAAACGGATTGTTTTTCAAGGCAAAGCTGTGGCAGGGAGCATTCTGGGTAATACTATCCAAATTCCCACTAAGATAATAAGGTGAAGATTTGGCCACACGGAATACTGATTTGATTCTCTTTGCTTCTGTGCCTACAGGACCGTTTCTGCAGTATTATTCCCAGAGCTTTGCTCTGTGTGTTTGACTGTTAATTCTGATGACTGGTGGCTGTTTGCCACTTGGAACATCCTTGCCCATTAAGGTTCCCCTAGAAAGAAAGAAAACAAGTTATTCAACGGTTGGGCCAAGGACGCAGTAAAATGCTTCTGTACTGCAATGCTGGGCCAATGCTCACCATTGGTTATACAGGCTCAGCGTAATGTGACCCGGATAGCTCCAGGCTTCCACTGAGGAAGACGCAGTGAACCTGTCAGGGTGGCTCTCCCCCTGCTGAATCCTTTGCTTTATTTTTGATGCAGCTTGACTTCCAGAGGTCTGGTTCAGAAGTGTCAAACATACAGTCCACAGGCCAGTTCTGGCTTCCTGATGTATGTGTGTGGCCTGCATGATGTAGCCAGAGTATGCAGAATGTATCTAGACCCTAGTGGAAAGGGTATGAGACTGGTGTCAGAAAACCAGGGTGAGCTCTGCAACCTGGGTGAAAACCTGGGTGAGCTCTGCAACTAACCAGCTGTGTGACCTTGGGCAAGTCACTTTACCTCTTTGTACCTTGTTTCCCCCTCCCAGCCTTTGTCTGTCTTCCCTATTTAGATTGTTTGTAAACCTGCCTTAACATCTGTCTCTTTTAAAAAGTTATGGGCCAGCGGCCCAACTGAGCTCCCCAGCCACATAGGCACCTAAATGGAGAAGCCAGGTTTTCCAAAATGCTGAACAGGAGTTGCTGGATGCTGAGTACTTTTGAAGACTACGTTTTTCTGCAATTTGTGACACACAGCAAAACTCTCATTATCATCATCCTCACAGCTGTGTTTAGTCTACCACCTCTTGACATCACCAACATCCCATCTTCAGATGTGGTTGCCACAGTTCTGTCTCTCCTTCTGTCCCAGTAATTTGCTCCTCATATCGTTTGTAGGTCTGGTTCATCCATAAGGTGAAAGGGACGTTGAAAGGGGTGTTAAGATGGAGACCTCACACTGGAGAAACAGTTCTGGCGGGAGATCTTCATAGGCAGTGCCTCTGTTTCTTTGAATCTGGAATCAGAAAATAAGGGAAATAAGGGAAATTTAAACAGAGATCTTCATAGGCAGTGCCTCTGTTTCTGTGAATCTGGAATCAGAAAATAAGGAAATTTAAACAGGGGATATGATGATCCTGTGATTCCAGAATAAAAGGAACTGTGTAGGAAGAACAGATGAGTTGGGGAAAATAAGGAGCTTTCAACCTCCTCAACCATCTCTCATTTATAGGACTGAAAAACCTTGAACCAAAGCATTCAGGAAGGCTCTGAAATGTTCAGAGATTTTTCCTGCCATCCCACTTTTGCTGCTGCCTTTGCCATTCTGGATGCTGAGATATTTGCGGACAATACAAGCTGGGAGGGGTTGCAAGTGCTTTGGAGGACAGGATTAAAATTCCGAATGATCTGGATAAACTGGAGAAAAGGTCTGAAGTAAATAGGATGAAATTCAATGAGGACAAATGCAAAGTACTCCACTTAGGAAGGAACAATCGGTTGCACACCTACAAAATGGGAAATGACTGCCTAGGAAGGAGTACTGCAGAAAGGGATCTTGGGGTCACAGTGGCTCACAAGCTAATTAAGAGTTTGCAGTGTAACACTGTTGCTGGAAAAGTAAACATCATTCTGAGATGTATTAGCAGGAGTTTTGTAAGACAGGCACCAGAAGTAATTTTTCCGCTCTAGTCTGTGCAGATTAGGCCTCAACTGGAGTATTGTGTCCAGTTCTGGGTGCCACATTTCAGGAAAGATGTGGACAAATTGGAGAAAGTCCACAGAAGAGCAACAAAAATGATTAAAGGTCCTGAAAAGATGACCTATGAGGGAAGATCGAAAAAATTGGGGTTGTTTAGTCTGGAAAAGAGGAGACTGAGAGGGGACACAGTAAGTTTTCAAGTACACAAAAGGCTGTTGGAAGGAGGGAGGAGAAAAAATGTTCTCTTTAATTTCTGAGGACAGGAAGCTATGGTTTTAAATTGCAGTAAGGACGGTTTTGGTTGGACAGTAGGAAAAACTTCCTGTCATGGTGGTTAAGCACTGGAATAAATTGCCCAGGGAGGTTGTGGAATCTCCATCGTTGGAGGTTTTTAAGAGCAGGTTAGACAAACACCTGTCAAGGACAGTCTAGATAACACTTAGTCCTGCCTTGAGTGCAAGGGACTGGACTGGATGACCTCTTGAGCTCCCCTCCAGTCCTATGATTCTGAGTGAGAATACAGCTTGAGAGGGGATTTCTCCAGGAAAGCACTGTCAAAACTCCTCACGCCTTTACCAGGGCAGATTTGGAGCCTCTGGTGGCTGATTTCATAGGTGAAATCTTACTTTATATAAATATCTATCGAGAGATATATTAACTCTAAAGGTCCATCTACACCCAGCTGGGAGCGTGCATCCTAGACTGATACACACTGGCTCTGCTTCAGCTAACAAGCTAAAAATAGCCGCATAGCCAGGGGTAGCCAAGGTGGCAGCTCAGGCTATCCATCTGGGTACACTCCCCGCACAGACACCCTTGGTAGGCTCTTAGGCAGCTGGCCCAGGACACCATCAGTGATATCCCCCAGCCGTGCTGCTATTTGTAGTGCACTAGCTTGAGCAGGGCTAGCACGGCTCTCTACCTGTGCCGGAAAGCACGTTCCCAGCTGCTGTGTTGGAGAACCCGTCCTCTAAGCCAGTGCCTTTTACCTCATTTTCCAGCCCCCATCAGCGTACATAATAGACAAGCTTGGACTCTGTAGACTCAGACGTGCTTACCTAGACACACACCCACTTTTTAGCGTGGAAGTTTCCTACCCTTACACATCATCTGGCCCACTGAGACTAAGAGAGTCCAAGCTGGCTTCACTTACATGTGGAGAGGCCCACGCTAAGTACGGCTCCTAGAGTTTGGATCAGATGCTGCTGGTACAATGAGCCTCTAAACCTCTGGAGGTCTGTCTGATCCCAAACTCTGGCCCTTTTCGAAGTTGGCCCATCATTACCAGGAGCAGCCTGTGAAAATAATTTGAACGTAGTCTGGAGGATTAGAAGGTGCAGAAGCATTATGTTGTAGCTACGACAATCTGCGATAGAGTGCCAGATGGAAAAAATCAAATATGCCAGTTTCCCCTTCACACGCAAGCTCTCTTTGTGCTCCTTTGACATAGCTCTACTTCCTCACACCATTCTTTCATATCCGGTTGAGGGATATTTTTCCATTTCGGGGTAATGCTAATCTTGGCACGGGGCTGACAGCAAATATAGAAGCCTCGATGCGTGATTTCCAAGCCGTTGGGAAGGATGCCTGAGAGAGCCTCGAGAGCAGCATGAGGAAATATAAAAGATTTGGCAAGCTGGGACGCAATTTGTGTGAGAGAGGCACAGCTCTCCCCGACGCCAGCTTTCGGGAGGTGAGGGCAACTCCGCCATTTCAGAGGACGGGTCGCTGGGGAGGTCATTGCCAAGGTACAGGCCTGGCAAAAGTCCCCCGGATTTTTTTACTTCTACTTCTGTTGTGCTTATCTGGTCCCCCATCATTGTAATATCTCAACATATTTAATGTGTTTATCCTGATAACACCTTTATAAGGTGGGCAAGTACAACTATCCCTTTGTCACTGATGGGGAACCGAGGGATGGAGAGACCACTCGACTACTCTTCCACATTAAGAGCTGTAATGAAGGCCACTGGTGTAAATAGGCACAACTCTGCTGCAGCAGCCCTGATTGACACCGGCTGAGGATCTGGTCCCTAAGAGTAAGAGAAAAGGGTGGAAAACTTGGGTATGGTAGTGCCCAGTGTAATGCTGTTTTGTGAGCATCCAGGTATCAGCAGGCAGACTTAAGAATCTAAGAATGGCCAGACTGGATCAGACCAATGGTCCAACTAGCCCAGTGTCCTGTTTTCTGACACTGGCCAATTCCAGTGCCCCAGAGGGAATGAACAGAACAGGGCAATTACCAAGTGATCCATCCTCTGGCATCCAGTCCCAGTCTCTTGCAGTTGGAGATTTAGGAACAACCGGACCATGGGGTTGCATGCCTGATCATCGTGGCAAAATAATCCCTCAGTTGAGCTGGTCATTGTCTCTGGCAGGTCATGTTGCTTTTACTGGATGTCAGCAACAGATTGGGGTGCAGCTGTCTCCGTTCTGGTGCCAGTCTCATCAGATCTTGGAAGCTAAGCCACAATGGGCTTGTTCAGTACCCAGAAGGGAGACCTTCAAGAAAAGCCTATTCAGGTATGTTGATGACTCCATAGGTTATGATCTTCTGCTCTGAGTTCGTTCTAAGTCACTGGTACCGGGAGCTGTGGTCATGATGGGAAGGCAAGGGCCAGAGCCTCACCTACTGTCATTTGGTGTTGCTCCGTCAACTTCAGTGGAGATGTGCTCCTGGACACCTGCTGAAAATCTGGCCCTACAGCTGCAGCCAAGGCCCAGGCTGACCTTCGTCATTAAAGACCTCACAGCAAGAGCGCTAAGTCCAAGCAAAATTCCAGACTTGCATCATCACTTATATTTTGTCTCTAAACCCCTCCCCCATCATTTCATTGGGATGACACGTCCCTCAATTCCCTTCCCAAAAACTGCTGTTTGTTGTTGTCAGAGCTGTGCTGCTATGTTCAACCTCAAAACCGGTGGCCGGGCTGCGGTGCCAGAATGATATTTGCATAGACAGGCTGGGATCCAAGTGTCTGAACAGAGCTATATAAATAGAAGGTATCTTTGATGGTTAGTGGGTCAAATGATGGTCTCATACATTTGTTAAGCCCTCGGTGGCTGGCAGGAACACTTCGTTGCAGTTTCCTGACATGTAGGTGCTGGTAAAACTGATTGCATCTCATGTTTCCAGGTGGGGTTGAAACTGAATCTCATGAGTAAGATTCCAACCCTTCATGATCCACATTGAGCAGAGAGCGCATCAAGGAGATTAATCCTGGAATCTACACATTCCCTCCCTGTCTGGAGCACCCCAGTTAGTAGAAAGTTATTGTTGTGTATAGGCAGGACCATTCATCTCCAGAAAAAAAATCACAGTTAAATGAATAATAATGAGTATGTCTAAGTTTTATTGCAGTGAAATCTAGAGATAGTTGCAGTAGGGTATAAAATATGAGAAATCCTGCCACAATGTACGCTCTAACTATAGACAAAGATGGACAAAGGGTGAGACAAAGGAATCATGAGTCCAATTTTACAGATGGGAAACTGAGGCACAGAGAGATCAAATAATATGCCGAAGATCACACAGGGTGTGGATTGCAGAGTTAGAAATTAAACCCGGTTTTCTAGCATTCCCCATCTCATGATTTATGCACAAGACCATCCTTTCGGGTCACCTTTCTCTGGCTAGGCTGCACTGAGACCACCAACCAGCTGTCTTCAAATGGTAACAAACATTCAGCCACTACTGAGCTGGGCTGATCTGAAGCAATGATGTAGGGGTGGAAGGCTCTATCCCATTACCCGTCCCTGGCGGCATCTAGTCTCTCTCCTGTCTGGATTTTAACATGAGTGTACTTGGACAAGGCAGGACATTGTTGGAGAGAACTGCCAGAAATCTGATGTTCAAAAGTAGAAAAAAAAAAAAAAAAGAAGAAAAAGTTTTGGATATTCAAATGCTTTATTTTTGGAGACTGGAGAAAAGTTTAAAAAAATAATAAAACCAACCAAAAAGCATCGATTCCTCTTTTTTAAAAGCCGGGGGGGGAGGGGAAGGTAGGGGGACTGTCAATTAGTTTCTGCCCAAAAAAATGTAATTCACTTCTGCTTTGTTTCCAGCGTCCTTTGCCATTTCAAGCAGTTCTCACACCCACACAGGAGTGTCTTTTATAGCAAGGCAGCAGACTCCTTCTTCATGACCCCTCAGCCGTTGTTGATTTGTGAATTATTATTATTAATAGCATGTAGAAAAATCCCAAAACTTCAGGACTTTCCTTTCTCATTGTTTTCAGAACAGATCTGTGGGTCTCCATGGAATTTCCCTGATGTGTTACATGAAGTTAAAGAACTTTTCCATGTTTGAAAAGGGGAGTGGACTCAGACTGGAATGACAAAGTGTGTGCTTTTTGGTATTACCATTGGTTATTGATTTATAAAGTGCCATTCCCACATATCACAGCCCTGTGCTACAATCGGATCAAAGGAACCATGGAACAACCCCTGAAAATGTAGCTATGACCCCAGTCAAGTAGTCTGGATCGAAACCCAGTTGCGGATGATGAACAATTCAAAATTTTAAGGCTGATCCGATTTTGGGTCCACTATAAAGACAGGTGCTGTTTGCTAAATTCCTATCAGATCCAGGTTGGGAACAACTCTCACCACGACCATGTTCAAGACTGGTTTGAACGTGTGGTTCCTTAAAAGACAAACAATCAGAACTTTCAAAGGATGGACCTTTCAATCTGGAGTTTAAGAGAATGAACGTTGTCAGCCAGATGAACAGTGTTGGATGGAGCTAACAGTTCCACCAGTGTGGGTGGGTGGCCTTCCAATATCTGGAAAACACAAAAGGAAGAGTTTTTTTTAAAAAAAAAAACACTGAAAAGTTGTTAGCACAAAACAAAGTGCATAATGACATCTGGCCTGGGGATGATGTGCTAATCTGGGGTTCTAGAAACCTGAGTTCTAGTCCTCTCTCTTCTGGTGGGTGACCTAAGGCAAGTCCCTGCTCTGTGCCTCAGTTTCCCCTCTCTACAATAGGGATAATGAGACTGACCTCCTTTGTAAAGCACTTTGAGATAAAAAAAACTGCATAAGAGTTAGGTATTGTTAAATGTAGGCTGGCTTGTTGAAATAAGAACAGGTAGAAGTGGAAGTATGTATGTAGTTAAATAAACAGAAATATGTGGTTCATCTAAGTGGTGAATATATATTATAATGAATTTGCCAAGGGTTACAAGATACAAAGGGTCAAATTCTCCCCTCAGTTATTATTGCTAACAACTTCTATAATGTCATGGACGTTCATGGTACTCTAAAAAGCAGAGGCCAAATCCCTGCTCCCAAGAGTTTGCAATCTTAAGGGAAGATAAAAACCACAAGAGAAATGACAACACAGGGTGAAGACTATAAGATGAGCATGAGTCACTTGTGTAAATGTGCCTGACTACAGGGTGACAGGTTCTTTTGGTTTTATATACATATATTTGAGATGGGTCTTAAAGGAGGAAACTTGGAGGTTTGGTGGATGGGGTCAAGAAGGGGAACAGACATAAGGGTCACCATGAAAGAGGTCACAGAGGTGACCTTTATGTCACAGTGGAGAAGAATAAAGAAGAGCCTAAATTAATTACTTGGTCCCAAGCATAGGGAATATGAGGTCAAGACAAGGGCAGAACAGTATGAATCGTAGAATATCAGGGTTGGAAGGGACCTCAGGAGGTCATCTAGTCCAACCCCCTACTCAAAGCAGGACCAACCCCAACTAAATCATCCCAGCCAGGGCTTTGTCAAGCCTGACCTTAAAAACCTATAAGGAAGGAGATTCCACCACCTCCCTAGGTAGCCCATTCCAATGCTTCACTACCCTCTTAAGTTAAAAAGTTTTTCCTAATATCCAACCTAAACCTTCCCCACTGCAACTTGAGACCATTACTCCTTGTTCTGTCATCTGGTACCACTGAGAACAGTCTAGATCCATCCTCTTTGGAACCCCCTTTCAGGTAGTTGAAAGCAGCTATCAAATCTCCCCTCAGTCTTCTCTTCTGTAGACTAAACAATCCCAGTTCCCTCAGCCTCTCGTCATAAGTCATATGTGCCAGGCCCCTAATCATTTTTGTTGTCCTCCTCTGGACTCTTTCCAGTTTTTTCACATCCTTCTTGTAGTGTGGGCCCCAAAACTGGACACAGTACTCCAGAAGAGGCCTCACCAATGTCGAATACGGGGGAACAATCACGTCCCTCGATCTGCTGGCAATGCCCCTACTTATACAACCCAAAATGCCGTTAGCTTTCTTGGCAACAAGGGCACACTGTTGACTCATATCCAACTTCTCGTCCACTGTAACCCCAAGGTCCTTTTCTGCAGAACTGCTGCCTAGCCATTCGGTCCCCAGCTTGTACCAGTGCATGGGATTCTTCCGTCCTAAGTGCAGGACTCTGCACTTGTCCTTGTTGAACCTCATCAGATTTCTTTTGGCCCATGAAGGACCAGAGTGAAGCAGCAGGAAGGCCAGACTGCTTGTGGTGGACCTTCCTGTAGACTGTTGACATCAATGTTGTATATTGAACACATTCAGATTATGCCAGCGGAACCTGCACCGAGAAGGTAGCAGCACAGCCCACTCAAGAGGGAAGTTTAGTCTAAGGGCAGTAGACACATAAGAAGCTTCCGCTGGTCACAGTGAATGCTTCATGTGAATTCTGAGACCATCCTCTCCCTGGAACTTAGGAGAAAGACTGTACTCAGAAGAGATTTCCGACATCCACCTCTTTACCTGTTTCTAGAATGCTAACCCCCAGGGTATTGAGGTGTGAAAAACCCAAGGACTGGAGTTTGGGAGTTGTTCTTGTAGGACCATCTTCTCTTGTCCACCTTCAGTGAGTTTTTGTTACTCAGTTGTCTGCAGAAAGAGGTACTGCTCAGGAAGAAAACTTCTTCTGGGGGAAGGCACATGGAGAAAAGCGTGTCTTGCTTTGCATTCAAAAAGAGGAAGCTACTTCCCACAACTCCAAAAAAGAACTAGACAAAATCATGGAGGTGGGTTCAAAAAAGACCTAGATAAGTTCATGGAGGATAGGTCCATCAATTACTATTAGCCAGGCTGGGCAGGGATGGTGTCCCTGGCCTCTGTTTACCAGAAGCTGGGAATGGGCAACAGAGGATGGATCACTTGATGATTACCTGTTCTGTTCATTCCCGCTGGGGCACCTGGCATTGGCCACTGTTGAAAGACAGGATACTGGGCTACATGGACTTTTGATCTGACCCAGTCTGACTGTTCTTATGTTCTTCTGCTCTCCAACTATTACTGTAGAGGAGTTCCAGTCTTCCACATAGTCCATGTATTCCCACTGTTCTGTTTCCATTTACACTCCCTTTCCAGTGTTATCTGGTGTTGATAATGCCTTGCATGATCTCTCTGGTCCTCTTCACCATGCATCTTTAATCTCCTCCTTCAAAGCCTTTCTCAAAGCTAACTTTTTGTCTTTTTCCAGTGATGATCCCACACTCCCCTGGTAAATCACAAAGTGGGGGAATGGCAGGGGAATTTCAGGTAGCCGAGAATAGGAGAGTCATGGGTTATGTTGGTAGTCTTCCCAGCCGAACAGTGACCAAGGCCCAATCCTGCTTAACATATGAGAGAAGGAGAAAAGGTCATAGCTCAAAGTGGGAACCTTCAAACAAAAGCACCAAGCCATGCTGGATGGGGAATGAGGATTACTCGGCTCAATTTCAACTCTGCCAGAGACCTAGGGTAAGCTACTTTGATTCTGTGTGACACCATTTCCTTTTCTGTAACATGGAGCTAACAATACTCATCTGCAGATGCCGTATGAGAGCTAAGGAGTATCTTTGTTGTGCAGCGAGGAGGGAAGATAAGAGCATGGGAGGAGGATCTGGCATTCTGTGCTCATTGCTGGGTTTCTCCTGCACAGAGAAAGGAGGAGGTGGAAGGTGAACAGACTGGAACTCCCATCAGTTAGTTGTGGAGAGCGACACTCCTGGATCCTTTACATCTGCACTGACCTGACCCCAAAAGCCTGATTACTGTGGGCAAGGGGGGAAGGCACTGGGTCATAAACCCACGCCAGCCTTTGTTCAGCTGGGGCTGCCTGCCTTCCATGGGCAGGGGGACAATAGGCACCACATCAGGCTGAAACTCCCTTCCCAGCCCCGGAGCAGAGGTAGCCCAGCTGGGGAGTGGGAGGAATGGGGAGAGGATCAAGCGATGAGGAATAGGGAAAAGGAAGAGTAGTGAGTGATGGGAGGAGGGGGGAGAGGAGTGAGTGGGGAGTGGGACCTCAAGGGAAGAGGCGGAGCAGGGGTGGGGTTTTGGGGGAAGAGGCAGGGCAGGGGTGGGGCCTTGGGGGAAGAGATGGGGCAGGGCAGGGCCTTGGGGGAAAGAAGCGGGGCCTTGGGGGAAGAGGTGGAGCAGGGGTGGACTATTGAGGGAAGAGGCAGGACAGGGGCGGGGCTTCAGGGGGAAGAGGTGGGGCACGGAGGTCCGGTTTTCAGAAATTCGAAAGTTGGCAACCCAGTCCCTGTGCTTTCCTGTGACGGTATCTGGGGTAGTGAGGCTTCTCGCCATGCCCTGCGTTTACTGTGAGGAAGCCCTGTCTACGCCTGCTGCAGCTCAGTTCCCTGACACCAACAGTCTCTGGCAACACAAGGGCCGCTTTCCACACCTCCTCAGGCCTCGCTCGCCCGGTACAAATCAGTGACGAGCAAACCCCAATCCCTGAGTCCTCGGAGCATTTCCTTCAGGGCCCAGCCCCTTATCCTCTGGACACACCCACATTCACCGGGCCCGTTGTTCTCAAACACCGGTCTGTAAGATTCAGCTCAGGACCCGGGCTTTGCTTTCTGCCTCTTAGGGATATTTACAGTGCAAACAACGATCCGAGAGTGAAGTGATAGTGAGTAAGGAATATTGGAAACAAATGGTTACATATGAAACAAAACCATAACACACTTTCTAAAGATTAATCTTAATTAACAACGTCTCCTCCTGACTAAGGAAGCTTATCTCAACCAAAGTTCCCTCCCATGTTTTCAGCCAAGCCTGGTTGAGATCCCTCTTTCCTGAAGTAAACTTGCTGACCATTTACTGCCTACAGTGAAGGACGACAGGATGTCATTTTTGTCCTCCAAATATACTAGAGCAAACCTTCAAGGTGTATCTCAAGATAGGGTTCCCTCTCCCTGCTGTTTACCTCTTCCTGTTACTTGTTTGCTCTGAAGTTTTTGCAATCCTTCATTAGCATTCTGTTCAGATGGTGAGGAACCCCATTGTGAATCAGACAGTACTGAATGTACATGTTAACAGTCAGATAGATGAACTTTTCTTATCTGACAGAAACCTTGTTTTTCCCCTTTGCTGATGACCAGCCCCTAGACACAGATTTTAAGAACATAATTTTCAACATCACTACATAATGCCTTACAGAACATCCATACATGCATTTTGCAATGTTATTGATGACTGATGTGACAGCAGCTTTTGTTTGGGATGTCACATGACACTCTTTGGTAAACCAAAATGTATATGCCAAACCCAGGAATCCTCTGCAACTCCTCTTCATTCCCCTTGCTGGTTGCCATCTTCTTCCTGCAGGGTTTCTTGCATGTTCCTCTGAAGCATCTGTTGGTGACCATTGTCACAGATGGATCTTGGATCTGATCCTGTCTATCTGTTCCTAGGTTCTCATCCTTCTCTTGAAAGACACCTCTTCTCTCTTCTCCTGCGCCTCTTAATTTCTCTATCTCTCTTAGTGACCTGACATCACAGAATGCTCACCTTACACAACAGTTTTCCATTCCCTGCACCCATAACTTTCTTCTGGTGTGCATTTTTTAACTTGTTCAAACAATGGCTTCCCAGACATGTTCATTCTGTGGATGAGACACGTCTCCATGTTGGCCATGTTCTCTCTCGACCTCCAGGTCCTAGCTGCTTGGTTTTGTTCTACAGACCTCCAGGTAGACCACTGGCAAGACCTGTCTCCAAGCCTGGGAGCCATTGCTTTGTATGAAAGACATGCTACAGTATAAGGTTGTTACATTCAGACAGAGGAAACAGAATATAAATATCAGAGCAAGTAAAAAAAAGGTACAAAATGTCACCAAAAAATCTCCAAAACCCTGACATTTTTTACTTTGACATTTTTCAAAAATTGAAAAATGCTAACCACCTATTTAGCCTGGCCAAACTAAAGTTTTAAAAAATCTTATTTTTATTGACTTGAAAATTTGTGAAATATCGATGACACTTTTTGAAAATCAAAAACTTCCTCCCAGTTCTAATTATTACAGTTTCCAAGAGGGATGTGTTCTGCTTTACTGTTTATATGGTACTCGTGCCTAGAAGCCACCAACAGGATCTGGGCACTATACAGACACAGAAAAGCCCGTACTTGCCCCCAAAGGCTTGTGTAACCCATGTACCTAATAAGGCGATATCTGGTTGTGGTCAAAAACTAGTCACCTGGTCATCATACATGGAAGGCAAGTGCCCTGTATGGGCAGGGAGAAGCTGAGCTACAGGAACCTAAAGAGGGCTGTTTTCCACTGACTTTGCAGCATTTAGCAGCAGGTTAGCGATATTGATAACCTTCCAACAGGGAAGCCCTAGCAGTCATAATTACACGGAGGGGAACTTGGGAGGGAAAACTGATTTATTTTATTTTAATTAGATTCTTGAAATGTGATTTGATTTTAGCCCAGCTGTTTCAATTTAATTGCTTCAACTACTAGGATTCACCAACTTTTCTCTTATTTAAATGTGACGATGGGGAAGAAGTCAATTATATTTTGCTATTATCCGTTTGTATTTTTCTTGCAAAGCGTTTTTTAATCTATACACTTAATTTGTGTGATTGGTTAATTAGTTAACTGAGTTATTTCAGCAAAAGGGGAGGAAGAGTCTGCATGAACTGCAGCTGAAGGTTTCTGCAAGCCAGAGGAGAGAAGGTATTGTTGCAATGCTTTTGACTCAGTAGACTACACATTTTGGTGATCAAAGACTGTAGCTAAGGGTACGTCTTCACTATCCGCTGGATTGGCAGGTAGTGATCAATCTATCGGGGATCAATTTATCGCATCTTGTGTAGACGTGATAAGTCGATCCCCGATCGCTTTGCCTTCAAATCCTATAATCCACCAAGACAAGACGCGGAAGCGGAGTTGATGGGGGGGCGACGCGGCACCATGAGGACACAAGGTAAGTCAACTGAGATACTTCAACTACAGCTACGTTATTCTTGTAGCTGAAGTTGAGTATCTTAGGTTGACCCCCATGCCTAGTGGGCTAAGACTCAGGTGACAACAACCTGAGCTTTTGGGAACTCTGAGTTACCTCTCACTGTGTTTCGGTGGGGACTGACCTCTTTAGATTTGATTTGTCTTCTTTCTTCATCTTCACAGTTATACATGAAAATAATGTATGTGGATTATGAAGTATCCCTTATTATGCTGCTGAAATTAAGTTATTCCTATTCTATTTCTTTAGCATTATAAGATTTTATAAACTTAGAACTTAAGAATTAATTTAATTCCTTTTGTTCTTTTGGGGACTTGAATGCAGGGAGGTTGACCTTGTGCAATCCTTGCTACAAATCCTCAGTGACTGAATTTGGGGTCTCCATGTGCTTTTCTATGGGAGTGGGGCTTTTTAGGCACAGCAAACTAACCTTTAGCCCACCCAAAGGTTATGCTTGCAGCCTAGGTCAATGCTCCTACAAACGCTTATACCTGTGAGTGACTTCACTCCTGTGAGCTACTCCCCTGATTCTAATGGGATCACACTCATGAATAAAGCTGTGTGTGTGCTTAAGGGTTTGCAGGCCCTAGGTGTGAATAACTTGGCTGAAGGCAGGGACAGGGTGGTCTTCTTCCTGAACCAGAAGAGCATAAAGCCCAAGGAGGAAAAGAAATAGTTGAGATGTTTTTTATAGATTCCGAGGTCAGAAGGGACCATTGTGATCCTCTAGTCTGACCTCCTGCCTAGCATGGGCCAGAGATCTGCCTCACAATAATTCCCAGAGCTTTTAGGAAAACATCCAATCTCAATTTAAAAATGGTCAGCATTGGAGAATCCACCATGAGCGTCCGTACATTCTCCCAACAGACCCAGAGCAATCAAGTGACCCCCCCAAAGGCAGTAGAATCCATCAGTGGCGGAGCGGAGATTAGAACCCACATCTCTTCCTCATCCCGGTGCACCAGTCAGAGAGTGAAGAGCATCTCCCTCTCCATCTCCTCTTACTCACTTCCCACCCAATCAGCTGCCCCACCACTCATCCCTAGTGTATACTCTGCCCAACAGCTGTGCCTCCCCCACTAGGCTGGACTGCACAGCTGCAGCTGTGTGTCAGACAGCAGCTGGCTTCTCGCTAGGTCCTCCATCTGCACTCCCTGCCTCCCCTGGTTGTTCCCTCCACCAGCCCCCCTGCTTGTCTCTCCAAATGGCACCCACACAGGTTCTGAGGCCTAGACCTAGACTTCACGGGCCTGTTTGTTAGCCGGGCCTTGTTCATGTGTAACCTCCTCTCCACAGTAGCATTTCCCCACTTCGCCAGTCATGTCCCGCTCACTGCCAAGTACAGCGATGATGACACAGTCGGTTCTGTCTTGTCCCGCAGCCAACCTCTTTGACCTTTGGATGAACCCAATAAAAAGTGTGTCTTTGGAGCACGCTCTTGCCCGTTCCACATCTGCGACCAGTTCCAATTTACATTCTCTTTCTGTTTGGAAGAGGAAATGAGAGGGGAGCGAGGAAAAGTGATAGTAAAAAAGCTGGAAAGGAAGAAACTGAAAAGAAAGAAAACTGAAGGACAACTTTTCCTTGGAGGGAACTGGGCAAAACCAAAATAAATGAATGTTTTGTACTAAAAAATGTATATCCAGGCAGACTTTGCCCCCAGACATTAGTTTAAAAACAAAACAAAAGCTTTTGTGTTTTTCTCTTCTAGGTCAGTCCCATCTCTCAGAAGCTAGACTCTGAGTGGAAGGTGACTGGGGATGTCAGTAAAAACTAGCTGAAAGGCTAGTCTCAAAAGTGCTGAAAGCCAGTAGAGGCACAATCCAGCTTTGAGTTACTAAACACAGGTCAAATCTTGACCACATGACATGGCGGGCATCTGACCCTTCCTCTGTGAACCATCATGACTGTAAAGCAATACCTCTAGAAAACGCAGTGGGGACTGAACTCAGGACCTCTAGCTCTAAAAGTCTCTGGCTGCCTAAGTTAAAAAGCCAAGTCTCTGAGTAGTAGATTCATCAGCCTCTATACATGGACTGGCCACTAGAGGGGGACAGTGAGCTTGAGCCATCTTAATATCATCAATCCAAAAGTTGTTAAAGGGCCAGCTGCATCCTTTGGGAGATACCAGAAAATCTTCTCTTTAGAAAGTGCTCTACACATATTGTCAAGAATCAGAGGGGTAGCTGTGTTAGTCTGGAATTGCAGAAGTGACAAAGAGTCCTGTGGCACCTTAAAGACTAACCCTTTAGTTAGTCTTTAAGGTGCCACAGGACTTTGTCACTTCTATACATATTAGCATTGAGTTTGCTCACATTTACACTTGTGGAGTAACTCCACTGAAAACAATGAAGTATACTGGCATTAGAAAAGGTTCAGAGAAGGGCAACTTAAATGATTAGGGGTTTGGAACAGGTCCCATATGAGGAGAGATTAAAGAGGCTAGGACTTTTCATCTTGGGAAAGAGGAGACTAAGGGGGGATATGATAGAGTTATTTAAAATCATGAGTGGTGTGGAGAAAGTGAATAAGGAAAAAGTATTTACTTGTTCCCATAATATAAGAACTAGGGGGCACCAAAGGAAATTAATGGGCAGCAAGTTTAAAACAAATAAAAGGAAGTTCTTCTTTACACAGTGCACAGTCAACCTATGGAACTCTTTGCCTGAGGAGGTTGTGAAGTCTAGGATTATAACAGGGTTTAAAAGAGAATTGGATAAATTCATGGAGGTTAAGTCCATTAATGACTATTAGCCAGGATAGTTAAGGAATGGTGTCCCTAGCCTCTGTTTGTCAGGGAGTGTGATAGAGAGAGATCACTTGATCATTACTTGTTAGATTCACTCCCTCTGGGGCACCTGGCATTGGCAACTATCGGTATACAGGATACTGGGCTGCATGGACCTTTGGTCTGACCCAGTATGGCCATTCTTAGGTTCTTATATTCTTAAGTTACCCTGGTGTAAATGAGATACTATGGGCCTGATTCTTGTCTCATATATTTCCTGCATTCTGTATATATCCCCACTTGTGGTTTAATTGCTCTGGTGGGACCATGAGCTAGAGCACAGAGCCAAGAGATTTGGTTGTAGTTTCCAGCTCTGCCACAGACTCCCAGTATGACCTTGGTCAAATCACTCAATGTCCCTGTGTCTCAGGGATAGTAATACTTCCTTTGTCTGAGCTAGTTAGATCATAAACTCTTTGGGGGCAAGGACTGTCTATAACCAGGTATTTGTGCAGCACTTAGCATAACAGGGACCCATTCTCAATGGGGGCCTCTAGGTGCTACCATGACTCCTGGGGTAATTCTAAACCAAAAATTTAAAATTCTGCATGAAATATTTTAAAACTCTGCATATTTTATTTGTCAGAATAACATAATATAATCATCAGGGGTCCAAATCACCTTGGGGTGAACAGCAGGAGTATGGCTAGCCTGCCATTACTGTTCCCTGCACAGCTGGGCTGTCATTAATTTGGGCTGCCATTAATTTTTCCACACAGAAATCACAAATTCTGCATGAAAAAATAAAATTCTGTGGGGAACATTAATTCTGCATAAATTCTGCATTGCTCAGTGACCCAGGATTCCAGCAGGAGTATACCATCATATATATAATAATATATGTGATATATATATAGGCAGGGAAGTCTTATTAAGTCCCATTTTAGAAGGAGGAAACTGAAGCACAATGAGTTGGTTGAGGCCATGTGGTGCACTGGGGCAGAGCTGGGATTAGAACTCAGGAGGTCCTGGATTCCAGGCCTCATTTTGAAAGCAGAAAAGAAATGAAGGAGTGGAGGGAGCTCTAGCATTCACTTCTCCGTCTCCTGATGTCCACTGATTGTGAAAATGGTTACAAGGACAGACAGAACCAGCCACGAGTCTCCCTTCAAGTTGAAGAGCAGGTCACGAATATCCAACGGCTGCTCGCTTCCTAGAACTGTTGCTGTCCCCGCTATCCCACCCCATCCTGGTTCATGCTACCAGGGTGAGGCATCAGCATTTGGGCGTGTCACGGGCAGGGCTGTGTTTCCACTTCAATCAGAGCCATGCTAACAGCTTGCCAAGTCACTGGCTAAGGGATCTGCATTGCTGAGCTGCCTTCCAGCGCCTGTGATGGATCACTGACACCTAGCAAGAGATGGAGCCCTCTCAAAGCATTCCTCGCTCCCCCAGGAGAGAGAGGAGGAGAAGAACATAGAGGGAGCAACTAGGAGGGTCTCTTGTTTTCTAAGCTTCCTTAGTAGCTGGTAGAATTGTCCTGGCTGGAAAGAGACCAGCAGTAAGAGAGCAGTCAGAGTGACGGAGCCGGCACTCTTTGCATCAGTGCTATAATTAACAAGGGAAATATGAGTTTCATGAGCTCTCAGACATGATCTTAGCTTGCAGCATAAAGGAACCAATGATGATATCCACCCCCCACAACCCATGGGAGAACAACAGCAGCTGTGTTGATAATTATACTCAGGTCAGCGCAAGAAGTCGTGTTACTTAGTGCACCACTGGAAGGCACACAGATACTACAGTGAGGAGCATGGTAGAAAACCCCATAGAAAATACAATAGAAACATCCTCAGGTTTAATCTGTATTCAGTTTTATTTCTGTATTAGAGATAGATTTGCATGTTTTATTTTATTTTACTGAGTAATTCACTTTGTTCTGTCTGTTACTACTTGGAACCACTTAAATCCTACTTTCTGTATTTAATAAAATCACTTTTTACTTATTAATTAACCCGAAGTATGTCTTAGTACCTGGGGAGGGGCAAACAACTGTGCATATCTCTCAGTGTTACACAGAGCGACCAATCTATGAGTTTAGCCTGTATAAGCTTTACACAGGGTAAAACAGATTTATTTGGGTTTGGATCCCATTGGGAGTTGGGCATCTGAGTGTTAAAGACAGGAACACTTATGCTGCTTCCAATTGAGACTACAGCTGTTAAGGGATGTTGTTCAGACCTGGGTCTGGGTTTGCAGCAGGCTGGTGGGTCTGGCTCAAACCAGGCAGGGCACTGAAGTCTCAAGGTGCCAGGGCAGAAAAGCAGGGGCCGAAGTAGTCTTGGCACATCAGCTGGCTGCCCCTGGGGGGTTTCTGTGATCCAGCCTGGCATAATCACCATAACGCTCCAGCCAGGCTGGACAACACAAAAGCCTGATCCATCATCTGCCCTGGGTATAGCCTCCCTAGCCTCAGCCTTCCCCACCATGCATTTTCCCTTCCTTTTTGGAGGGGCGGGGGCTTGAGTGTTGAGAAGCTTCACAGGGAAAGGGTGGAACCAGGCATCCCACCCCTCATCCTCTTTATTTGAGTGCGACATACACAGCCAGCGGTAGGCTCCTCTCTTATCACATAGGTCCCCCAGGGGCCCTGGTAGCAAACACTTCCACCATCCGATCCCATCGCTGCTCTGGAAGCATTACCTCTAGGGCGTTTCCCTGCTCATTCAGACCTCAGCCTCCCTGCTGGGACGGAACGCACCGGACTGGCTTTGGCAGGGTGCACACCTATTTCTGGGAGAATGGAAGGAAGACCCCTTAGAATGCTTTCTGGCAAATAACCAGTCAAGTTCCTTGAAAGAGCCCTCCTCATGCTGCTCTGGAGACAATGCAAACCTGCATAGTCCAGGCACACAGGAGTGAGCAGACATGTCATAACCATTTACCCCCGTCCCGCCTTGATGCAGAGACAGGGAGTGGGCAGACCACCACTCACTGGCCAAGAGCTGAGCTGGAATGAGGGGTGCCATAATTTGCACCTGGCATAGGCCATCAGCACATGGCTACTCCTTGGAAAAGATGGGGAGGGGCAGAGATGTGTCTCTGCGGCACCACAGTGCCCTGGGACTATACACCATACCTTGTTCTGGGCTGGGCCTGACACACCATTTACCCCTGCTTTGCTGCATGTACGCATGAGCAAAGCTCTCCAGCCTGTTAAGTCTCTCTGCTGACCTGGGTCACAAATCCTGCAGCTCCGTAGAAACTTAAAATACACCTAATAAATAGAAGTGTCCCTCACCCTGCTCTGCTCAGCTGCTGCTGCTGGCGTGTTTTCTTAGATCTAGTTTGCCAACCTTTCTCCAGTAGTTCAATAATATTTATTAGGAATTTATTGCACTCTGTGGGATTTTTATATTTAGCTGCCTATTCAGGAAAACCGCATTTTTATTGCTGTTGGACACTACATCTCTCTCAGTGGCTCCTCCAGGCTGGTGGTTTTTTGGTGGTGGTTGTTGTTTTTTTGGCCTCAGCTCCCTTTTGTCTCTTCCCCCATTCCCGTCCCCTGCTAATGCAAACCACTTATCTATGAAGCATAAGAACATAAGAGCAGCCAGACTGGGTCAGACCGAAGGTCCATCTAGCCCAGTAACCTGTCTTGAGACAGTGGCCAATGCCAGGTGTGCCAGAGGGAATGAACAGAAGAGAGAATCATCAAATGATCCATCCCCTGTCTCCCATTCCCAGCTTCTGGCAAACAGAAGCTAGGGACACTGTCAAACACCAAGCAACCACCAGGTCAGCCGGTTTGCCAGGCTTAAGGACTCCGGATGGCTCCCCCTGAGACCAAATCATCTTTGAGTATCATGTCTGCTGAGCTCAGTGACCGACATAGAGATGCATGAGACAGCGTGTAGCGGCCTGTGCTGTATGTAAGACGGCTGCCATGTCAGCTGAGTTTGGAGAGGAGGAGACCCAGTATCTTCTGGGCTGCCATACCCCACACCCATAATGCATCGACTAAAGGCCTACTCTGTAATATGAGGGACATGGATGTGAGGTGAAATACCCCTGGCTTAGGGGATTTGGAGTACACCATAAGCTTGGGGTTTGATGCCCCTGCTTGTGTACGCATACCCTGGCTCTCATTGAGCTAGCATGAGTATAAACAGCAGTGGAGACATGCCTTAGCTGTGTTATGTACCATATGTATGTTATGTAATGTTTAGGTAGGTTTGTACTCTACACCGCCAATCATTCCCATCATGTAGCTGGTCAAAGCCCAGTTCTAAGTAGGCAGATGTCTATGTTGGGGAAGAGGCCAAGGTCTAACTGAATACTAGTGACTGAGCCCCTCTCTTGCCCTTCAGAAAGGCTATGGTGTGAGCAAAGTCTGTACCTCCTGAGCTATGGATAAAGGTCCCCAATAGCCCTGAAAATGTGAGGAGAAAAACTCCATCCGCTATGTGTTTGGGGAACCAGTTCAAAAGATGAAGGAGCAGCAGTGATTTTGCTGTGAGCGTAAGAGAGGTTTCAGTGTATTAACATGCTCCGCCATTTGGTCTGAAGGGGCCACAGAGCCTCTAAGCGAAGTGACCCATGACTGGAGACAACAAGGAGATTTATGCTAGTCCCAGTAGCACAGGCCAGGTTCTTTCTGAGAGTGAGCAAAGCGGGTCAGCCCCAGAGCCAACCTTCTACCAAGCCAAGCAGAGATAAACCTTTGTCTTTTTTCCGCATGCCTGCAAACTCTCTAGATCCTTCCCGGACCCAAAGACAAGACAAGACATCCTATACTTGCTGTGTCCCCAGTCTGGGTTTCCCAATCAGAGCAGTGAGGGGAAGCATGCTCTGGCATGGGGGGAGAGGTGGATATGCTGGAGGGTAGGGATAGGGTCCAGAGTGACCCAGACAAATCATAGGATTGGGCCAAAAGAAATCTGATGAGGTTCAACAAGGACAAGTGCAGGGTCCTGCACTTAGGATGGAAGAATCCCATGTACTGCTACAGGCTGGGGACCGACTGGCTAAGCAGCAGTTCTACAGAAAAGGACCTGGGGATTACAGTGGGCGAGAATCTGGATATGAGTCAGCAGTGTGCCCTTGTTGCCAAGAAGGCCAATAGCATATTGGGCTATGTTAGTAGGAACATTGCCAGCAGATGGAGGGAAGTGATTATTCCCTTCTCTTCGGCACTGGTGAGGCTACACCTGAAGTATTGTGTCCAGTTTTGGTCCCCGCACTACAGAAAGGATGTGGAAAAATTGGGAAGAGTCCAGCGGAAGACAACGAATATGATTAAGGGGCTGGGGGCACATGACTTATGAGGAGAGGCTGAGGGAACTGGGGTTCTTTAGTCTGCAGAAGAGAAGAGTGAGGGGAGGATTTGATAGCAGCCTTCAGCTACTTGAAGTGGGGTTCCAAAGAGGATGGAGCTAGACTGTTCTCAGTGGTGGCAGATGACAGAACAAGAAGTAATGGTCTCAAGTTGCAGTGGGGGAGGTTTAGGTTGGATATTAGGAAACACTGTTTCACTAGGAGGGTGGTGAAGCACTGGAATGGGTTACTTAGGGAGGTGGTGGAATCTCCATCCTTAGAGGTTTTTAAGGTCCAGCTTGACAAAGCCCCAGCTGGGATGATTTAGTTGGGGATTGGTCCTGCTTTGAGCAGGGAGTTGGACTAGATGACCTCCTGAGATCTCTTCCAACCCTAATCTTCTATGATTTGCATTGTTGTCTGGTTAGCCAAACTAACCCAGAGAGGGAGAAGAAAGCACCCATCCCACCTCCAATGTGGCCATAAAGGGCTAGAGCCTGTCACCTTTACCCACATGGACTAGTCCCATTATTTTCAATGGGTCAGACTGTGAGCTCCTACTTAGTCAGATGTCCTGGTGTGAGGTGAGCCTCCTAGCTAGGAGGCATAGAAAGATGACACTCTCTGCTCCCTCTATAGGGGAAAAAGTTTTGGTCAATCTCATTTACATGAACTATAGATCCACATACTGTATTTTGTTGCTTTAGCTGAAGGTTGCGTCTGTTCTGATTATATAAATTATACCAGATTGTTACTGGAACTGTACTCATGAAAGGGCATAAGAATGCTGTAGGATATTCCCTGGAGTTAGTGGGTCACCCTGATCTTACAGGTAGTGCGCTTTGGTTTAGGAATGGGATTCAAGCTCAGCAAGCAGTGGTAGAATGTTGTATCCTAGAAACTTGGAGATCTCTTCCAAACAGCAAGGACTTTGTCCAAGGAGAGGGTTTTTGTTCTGGCTTCCCAATCTGGAGAGTTTGAACCCTATGTAGAGTGATTCTGTAGGCTTGGATTGGACTGGACTTGGACCAAGCTGAACTAGTTGTAGTAGTGCAGAGTTGGCTTTGCAGCAGGGCCTGGCTGGACTGGTGGTGGCATGGGGGGGTTACCCTCACAGGGAGGCCCACCCAGAGTAGCAGTGGTGCAGATGATGGCACAGAACTGGACCAAGTAGCTGCATGTTGACTGGGACCTGGTGGTGTGAATATCTTTGGACTATAACACGCAGGTGGAAGAGAACCATAGGTTACCAGATGTCCCGATTTTATAGGGACAGTCCCTTTACTTGGCTATTTTTCTTATATAAGTTCCTATTACCTTCCACCCCCATCCCAATTTTTTAAATTTGCTGTCTGGTCACCCTAGAGAACCATGTCCTGACACCTGTGACTACCACTAATGGGACCCAGGAATGGGGTTGGAGGCGGGAGAAGATTGTTGTCTGATTGTTGTCCCACAGACATACTACATCCTGCCCCAAGGAGCAATGATGTGAGAGGAACAGAGCAGCAAAGGTGAGTCCCTCAAGTTGGCCTAGAGAGGCCTTTCTGAAGCAGCCATCTTGGAAACTACAGGAAACTGGTCCTCCAAGGGCAAACAACAGCCAGCCAGAGGCTGGCAGACTGAGCTAAAAGGCATAACAAGTCCCTAGCAGGGAAGGCCCTGGCAGGGAGCAGAGGGGCTCCCTTCTGGCCAAAGGTGCCTGAGGACTAGCTGCGGTTTCTCTCTGGCTGCGCTGGCATAGCTGGCTTTGCAGGGAGAGAGAGACTTAAGAGGTAAAGGAGAAGATAAGGGGGGCAGCTGGGATGGGGCCCAGGGAAGTAGCAGCAGTGAACTGAATGGAGTTGTATAGGGCTGATGTTTATGGTGCCCCTGAGCTGGAACCAGGAGCAGTGGGTGGACCCTGGGTTCCCCCACTGGCAAAGTGGCGTGAACCTTGGGAAGGGTGGGACAAGCGCGAGAAGGGACATCAGCCCACAACGTCAGCCTCCATTGCCCCCCTGTTACATTTTCAGGCAGGCTTGGGAGGAGCTCGTGGTGCACATCTGCAAAACTACCCCACTGTCTTCCTTCAGATCCCTCCTCAAAACCACCCCACAGTCCTCCTTCAGATCCCTTCTTGAAACTACTCCACTGTCCTTCAGATCCCTCCTCAAAACTACCCCACTGTCCTCCTCCAAATCCCTCCTCAAAACCACCCCACAGTCCTCCTTCAGATCCCTCCTCAAAACTACCTCACTGTCCTCCTCCAGATCCCTCCTCAAAACCACCCCAC
>ML677326.1:1440671-1651819 GCA_007922305.1 Dermatemys mawii
CCAGATCCCTCCTCAAAACTACCCCACTGTCCTCCACCAGATCCCTGCTCAAAACTCTCCTTTGTCATAACGCCGACAAAAAACTTGGCTTGGGCTAGGAGGCCACCATGCAAAGACCATCCAGCTGACCAGTATTGTCTCATCATTTCCTTGAAAACCCCCAGATGCAGTGCAGATCATAGACCTTAGCAGCAGACTAGCCAAATCCACAGGAAAAAATGCAGAAATTGGGCTTGGTTTTGGTTTAATTGGCTTGTGAATTCTTGTTGGCTAGTTTTTGTCTTGTAGCTTGTTGTGCTTGTAGCTTGTTTCTGCTTTTTTTGATTGGCTCCCGGCAAACAGGGGCAAGAGGGGGACAAGCAGGGACAGGGGCGGGAGAGAGTCAGGGTGCACAGCGGGTCCACCACAGTCCCAGACTGCCTGCTTGTGGGGGGTAATCACAGAGTGTTGGGGTTCTTAGGGACTGGTTTGTTTTTGCCTTGTTTTGAAATGGGATTTGCTTGATTTTCACCTTATTCTGAAAGTTGGATGCTTATTTACCATGTGAACATTGGCAACTGTGCTTAGCAGTTTGAAGAGTGGAAATATATTTTGCCTCTTAATTAAACCTTCCCAGCTAAGTACGTAGAGTTCCTTAATTAAATCTCCCAAAAGTAGTTAGGCATCTAACTTCTGCTGAAATCAATGGAAGTTCAGAGGCTAAATACTTTAGGGTCTGAGGCCTCAGTCCCTTTTTCCCATGCATTGGCTCTCAGTCCTGTTCCATGGGTTTGTAATAATGGTTTGACTTTATCGGGAGCTTTCCATGCTGTTGGTCATGGCTGCTTGTCTTTGTTCCAGGCTCCCCACTGGACGCCTGCGTTTTCTGAAGGCCTTTTTCAGCCCTTGGGACACTCAGGTGGAATTAATAAAATGAGGAATACTTGTAGCACCTTAGAGAAACCTGTCAGATGGAATAGACTCAGTGCCTCTACCCCATATCAATCTGTCCCTTCCCAGCCCCAAAGCAATAGCCCCAGGCTTTCTCCCCTTGCCCCGCCCATCAGATCTGGAAGCCATGGCTAACTTCCTTTAGCAAACTGCTTTAATTTTCCTGGCTTGTTAGCTGTGTTTAAGCGGGAGTGAACTCCCAGTCACCCTTCACTTGAATGAGGAAAATTACCTCATGCCCAGTTTGTGAGTAAAATTCCCCTGGTGTTTCAACATCTCCCTTTTACAGGAATCCCAGTTAAAACTAAGAATTTCCCCTAATAATATTTACTCCCAACTTCCCCCTTCTGGCTTAGAGCTAAAGTTCATCATGGGGTAAAATTAATAGAGTTCAAGGCCAGAGGGGAACTTTAGAATCTTGGCTTTACCCGTATTAGACAATTCCCCCACAAAGATTCCTGGATCAAGCCCATAATTTCTGGTTGAGCTATAGCAGATCTTTGAGCAAGACACCAAATCTTGGTTTAAAGACTCCAAAGGATGGAGAACTCACCACAGACATAAGTAAGTCGATCTGTTGGTTAATTGCCCTCACTATTACAAATTTCACTTATTTTTAGCCTGAATTTATCTAGCTGCAGATTCCAACTGTTGGGTCTCGTTACACCTTTGCCTGCTGGGGACTATCTAGTTTGACCCTGTGCATAGCACAGATGCGAGAATTTCACTGTGATCTCACTGTGGGAAAGGAATGGGGGTCAAGAGAGAGCTAGAGAATAGGGACCCAGACTTTTCAGAGTGCTCTGGCTCCTCTGTGATTTCTGGTGGCTGGAGTGGCTGCAGGGAGTGGCTGGTGTGTCCCTGGGAGGGGAGGAGGACAGAAGAGAAGTTTAAGTGCATCTGGCAGGGCAATGTTGGGGAAAGTTTGCTAGCTTCACTCTGCCAGTTGGGTAAAGGGCATCAGTCCCCAGAGCTGGCACACCCATCCCTTCCTCCAGCTCCACCCTCGTGTATAGCTATTTAAAACACTAGCAAATGAAGCTTTTCCCCACTATCCTCCATGCTCCCTCCAGTACAGAACACTCCTACACACAGCATTTTCAGCCAAGTGTGTCTAAGACCTCTGTCCAGAACGAGGAGGGAGCTCAGTGCTGTTACCTGTTGGTGACACAGGAGAAGAGCATCCCAGAGCGGCTTGAGACACGCACATGGGCAGGAACAGTCAACATGGATTCACCAAGGACAAGTCATGCCTGACCAACCTGATTGCCTTCTGTGATGAGATAACTGGCTCTGTGGATATAGTGAAAGTGATGGACGTGATATATCTTGACTTTAGCAAAGCTTTTGATACGGTCTTCCACAGTATTCTTACCAGCAAGTTAAATAGATATGGATTAGATGAATGGACAAGAAGGTGGATAAAAAGCTGGCCAGATCATCAGGCTCAACGAGTACTGATCAACGGCTCCATGTCTAGTTGGCAGCCAGTGTCAAGCAGAGTGCCCCAGAGGTCGGTCTTGTGGCCAGTTTTGTTCAACAACTTTATGAATGATCTGGATGATGGGATGGATTGCACCCTCAGCAAGTTTACAGATGACACTAAGCTGTGGGGGAGAGGAAGATATGCTAGAGGATGGGGATAGGGTCCAGAGCGACCTAGACAAATTAGAGGATTGTGCCAAAAGAAATTTGGTAAGGTTCAACAAGGACAAGTGAAGAATTCCATGCATCACTATAGGCTGGAGACTGACTGGCTAAGTAGAAGTTCTGCAGAAAAGGACCTGGGGATTACAGTGGATGGGAAGCTGGATATGAGTTAACAGTGTGTCCTTGTTGCCAAGAAAGCTAACAGCATATTGGGCTGTATTAGTAGGAGCACTGCCAGCAGATCGAGGGACGTGATTATTCCCCTCTATTCAACACTGGTGAAGCCACATCTGAAGTATTGTGTCCAGTTTTGGTCCCCTCACTACAGAAGTGATGTGGACAAATTGGAGCGAGTCCAGCGGAGGGCAACAAAAATGATCAAGGGGCTGGGGCACATCACTTATCAGGAAAAGCTGAGGGAATTGGGCTCGTTTAGTCTGCAGAAGTGAAGACTGAGGGGGGATTTCATAGCTGCTTTCAACTGCCTGAAGAGGGGGTTCCAAAGAGGATGGAGCTCGGCTGTTCTCAGTGGTGGCAGATGACAGAACAAGGAGCAATGGTCTCAGTTGCAGTGGGGTGGGGGTGGGGGTTAGGTTGGATTGCAGGAAAAGATTGCAAGAAAGCAGCAGCTTTGAGGGTATGGAAAGCTGTGGTGGCAGCTGGAGCAGAGCAGAGGCAACTAGAAGGCAACAGCAGAAGCTGCAGCAGTTTATCTAAGAGATTCTGCTGTGGGCCTTCCTTAGAATCTCCTTCCTCACAGGTTTTTAAGGTCAGGCTTGACAAAGCCCTGGCTGGGACGATTTAGTTGGGGTTGGTCCTGCTTTGACCAGGGTGTTGGACTAGATACCTCCTGAGGTCCCTTCCAAGCCTGAGATTCTATGATTCTGAGTTCTACACACCTGCTTGCATGCACACACACAGAGTTTCTGATCCAGCTGTTTCCGGGGAGGAATTAAAATAGAGATTGTTATTCATTTACCTTCGAAGTGCTCATTCGTTTCAGTGCTGGCTGCTATCTAAGTGCATAGCTAGAGAGTCAACTTAAATCTCTCCCTGTGTAGAAAGGTAAGTTGGTTGCTGAGTGGCAGCCGGTGTTCTGGTTTTTATTTGAGATGGTGCACAATAAATTATAAGGGATACAATCTCTCCTTCTTCAGGGTCTGAACCTGCCTCTAACTGACTGGGGTGAGGAAGAATCTTCCCCAGTGGGCAGGTGTACCACAGGGCTGGGCCTTTTAGTACCTGACCCCATTGCTACTGTTGGAAGCTTGGCTTGGTTGGGAGCAAGGCATTCTGGGGGTTGTAGTTCCCACAGGGACAGGAATGGGAGGCTAAGACTAGGGCCTGCTGGGAAAGAGAGGAAGCAAGGTATAAGAATCAGCTGTTTGCAGTGCGGGGAGAGACCTGACTTGAGCTGTTTTTGGTTATTGAGGGTCTCCAGTGACTGGAGTGAGGACCTGTACTGGGATCCCAGGAGAAAGGGAGTTAGGGAAGGACCCTGGCAGGGATTGTGTTGAAGAAACCTCCATTCCTGCGTGAAGCGGGAATGTCTGAGACTCAGGGCTGGATTCTGTGGTAGGGTAGGGGCACAGGCTCTTCCGTGCCTCAGTGGTGCCCCCTCGAGGTGATGGGCCAATAGGATTGAAGGGTTCAGGGAGTTTCTTGGTTGATCTCTAACATTTTGACCCTCACTACTTTGGGCCTGATTCTCAGTTACACTAATTTCCTTGCATCACTCCAGCAGGACAGAGGGGCCTTAAAATGAGAGTTCAATGCTTTTACGTGTGTCGCCCTGCCAGAGAGGTGTAAGAGGTCCTTCATGTCAATGAGATCCAGGCCCCAGGTGCAGTATAGCCAACCCCAAGTATCCCATACTTAGGAGTCAGGGCCCTAAAAAGCTTAAAGAGGCTTAAGACTGAGATCTAAAATAATAAGAAATGTTGTGTTCCCTTTGTTTGCCTCGTGGGGCCAGGTTTTCAAGCTCTTTTCTCCACCCACAAGGACTAGAAACTTCCTTCTTTTTTCCCTTTCAATGAAATCTGAGATTCCCATCTAATCACCTGACTTCTAGGAGCTGGGGCTTAGAGAAGACCGCCAAATACTGCAAGACTTGCAAACAAAACGCGAGACTTGGGGACACTTTCCCATTAGCCAAATTCATCAACATCAATGGAGAGACCTCAGGGATGGATTTTGGTCCATTGTCTTCCTAACTGTACCGTCTAGAGGAATTTTTGTCTAGTGATTAGGGCAGCACACGGGGAGCTAGAAAATTGGTTCTGTTCCTAGATTTTCTACTGACCACTGTGGCTGCAAAACAGTGTGTCGAAGGCTACGACACTTAGTGATGTATAGACTTAGTGCTGTGTCCCGGGACAGTGTGTAAATTTCACCCTACGGACCCTTGAACAAGTCCCTTAAGCTCTTTACATCTCTATGCATCCATCTGTAACTGAGCTGAGTTATACCTACTCCCTAGATGGGGACTTGAGAATTAATTCCTGTTTGCTAAGCATGTTTGAGAAAGCAGCTATTTCAGTACAGAGCTATTCTAGCCGGAGTGAGGCAGTTGGGAGCAGAATACAAGCTGTTTACCAATACTTGGATTTCAAGGCTGGTCCAAAGATAACCCAAGTCTAAGTTACATTCTTGGCAGGTGGCACATCACAACAAGGACTGCCAAGCTCAAATAGGATTGGATGCAAACTACCTGTTCTGGAAAGAATGGGCAGGGATGGAAACAATGTGAGAGCTCTCCAGTGCTATGATTGCAGGAAGCAGGAATGTGGCACTCTCCACGTATCTGTGATGCTGCTAAAGTTATTCCTGTAAAATTCACATGCTTTTATTAACTGTCCCCAGCTCATCTGGGCTGAAAGCTGGGCCAAGGGCCTGCTTACTGTTGTCAGGGCAGACGGAGGAGTGAGACCTCGAATGTTTTGGAGGGGACAATAGATGCTGAGCAGAGTCTGTCCACAGGAGAGGAGGCTACCGTGTGACTTTATTTGCAATGGAGTTTTATTTGGTGTTGTGTGGCATTGCATCCCAGTGTGCTTTGCAATGCAAACTCAGGCAGTTGCGTAAGAAATATTAGCAGAATGGGAGGGAAATGAAGAGGAACTGGCAAAGGGAAGCAGAGATGCTTTCTGTAAGGGAGGGTGAAACTCCAAAGCAGACCAGATGTGACCCTGAATCCGATCCTTGCGTGTGGATGCCTCTGTACTGTGCAGTTTTGCAATTCCAATGTAGGTGCTGCGTATGAGACCTAACTCTACTCAGAAAATTGGAGTTTGGGGCTTAGTGCTGCACCAAGTCTGCACGTTTCTCCACATCTGAATCTGGAGCCTGCAAAACTTGAGCAAGTCATTGAAGCCAAGATTTTCAAAAACCTAAAAAAAATTTAAGTTTCAAAAACTTAAAATTAGGCTCCAAAGTCCATATTCAGTTGCCACTTAAAGTACTCACTTTACAGCATGGCTGAGCCTCAACATTGACTGCAATGGGAGGAGCTGGTTGCTCCACACTTATGAAAATCTGGCCATGTATTGGATTTAGGAGCTTAATTTTAAGCACCTGTTTTAGAAAATCTTTGCCTTAATCTTACCGGAGTTCCCCAAAGGAGATGAAAATTCTCATACACTTTAAGGCCAGAAGGGACCATCATGGTTATGTAGTCTGATCTCCTGCACATTGCAGGCCACAGAACTTCACCCACCCACACTATAAATAGCTCATAACCTCTGGCTGAGTCACTGAAGTCTTCAAATCTTGATTTAAAGCCTTCAAGTTACAGAGAATCCACCATTTACTATAATACAAACAAGCAAGTGGCCTGTGTCCCATGCCGCAGAGGAAAGCAGAAAGACCTTAGGGTCTCTGCCAATCTGACCTGGGGAAAAATCCCTTCCTGGCTCCAAACATGTCGATCAATTAGACCCTGAGCATGTGGGTGAGACCCACCAGCCAGACACTGGGAAAGAATTTTCTGTAGTAACTCAGAGTCCTCTCCATCTCGTGTCCCATCTCTGGCCATTGGAGATGTTTGCTAGCAGTTGCAGATGGTCCATGCACCATTGTAAACAGTCTCCTTATGCCATCCCCTCCATAACCTTACCAAGCTCAGCTTTAAAACAAGTTAAGTTTTCTATCTCCACTACTCCCCTTGGGAGGCTGTTCCAGAACTTCAATCCTCTGATGATTAGAAACCTTCATCTACTTTCAAGAATAAAATTGTTGAGGGCCGGTTTATATCCATTTGTTCTTATGCCAACACTGGCCCTTAATTTAAATAACTCATCTCCCTTCCTGTTGTTTATCCCTCTGATGTATTTATAAAGAGCAGTCATGTCTCTCTTCAGCCATCATTGTATTACCCTAAACAAGTCAAGCTTCTTAAATCTCTTGTAAGGTAGGTTCTCCATACTGAACCATTGTAGTAAAGTGCCTTGATATGGTTGGATACAAAGTGCTAGGAAGTTCAGTGTTGCTAATTATTGTGATGGCAGCAGTCACAGCTGGTGCTCTTACACATACTCTTACAAGATACTTTTCTTAGCATGAGATCAAATTTTTAGTCTTGAAGAAATACTGTGTTGTTGGTTTTGTTGTGTGGTGATCCTTTGACAGAATCTGCGGCAGATAGCAGAAGGTTTGCTCTCTGCTTTAGTCTCTATATTTGCAGGTAATTACTAAGTAGTTTCCTGGCAACGAGGCACAGCACATGGACTGATATTTCTGGAAGAGGGAGTGTCTAGGTGCTATTTTGGCCCACTTCTGTTCCAGGACTGGTGAGTGTGTATAAATAAAGCAAATTACACTTAGGCTATAACCAGACTCCATATAATTCAGAATCATCTCTCCTCTACTGGAAAGCCAACCTGCAAGACCCCTGAATTCTGCAACCTCTCGGCAATGGGGCAACATTGGTGTCAGCAGTTGGACGCTGGTGTCAGAAAAAGGGCATTATCATTATAGTCCCTCGGGACACACACATTTCAGGAAAGATGTGGACAAATTGGAGAAAGTTCAGAGAAGAGCAACAATATTTGATTAGAGGTCTAGAAAACATGACCTGTGAGGGAAGATTGAAAAAATTGCGGGTGTTTAGTCTGGAGAAGAGAAGACTGAGAGGGGACATGATAACAGTTTTCAAGTACAATAAAGGTTGTTACTGTACAAGGAGGAGGGAGAAAAATTGTTGTCCTTAACTTCTGAGGACAGAACAAGAGGCAATAGGCTTAAACTGCAGCAAGGGACGTTTAGGTTGGACATTAGGAAAAACTTCCTAACTGTCAGGATGGTTAAGCCCTGGAATAAATTGCCCAGGGAGGTGGTGGAATCTCCGTCATTGGAGATTTTTAAGAGCGGGTTGGACAAACACCTGTCACGGAGGGTCTAGATAATACTTAGTCCTGCCTTGAGTGCAGGGGACTGGACTAGATGACCTTTCGCAGTCCCTTCCAGTCCTGTGATTCTACACTCCATAACGCATCATTGGCGAAACAGTGCAAGAAATAAACCTACTGCATGCAGTGTGCTAAGCCTCTGACGGCAAAGGGCTGCCAGTCTAGCCTCCCATGTCTGTGTGTTTTACATTACGAAGCTCATCCACAGTGCAGCAAATTGGGACAGCTCTGGAATCCCAGTCGTTGTCATCCAGCATGCCTTGATGCTTCCCAGGAACGCCTGGTGGTGGGCTTCTATTTCTGACAGAGAAGATTATTTCATAATGTAATTAGATGAGGAGTTTAGGTTTACATGGGATGTGGGTATCTATGTCTCTATGTCCTGTAAATCTAAACTCATGCTAATTTCACGCAGTCCTGCTCTCAGGGGGAGCAAGGCCTCCTCCGTCCTGTTTACATTTCCCTAATTACCTCATTTGTTCTGTGTACAGAGGGCTCGGGTTTCTGAGGAGGCCAGAGTGAGGCATGACAATTCTACCGGGATGGGCTTTGATTGCGGAGGCCTGTGCCGATCTGAGGAGCGGCTCAGATGGGGATATGCTAATTGTCCACAAGAATTTGAAGGGTGTAACCACCGCAAGAGATGGATTGGTCCAAGGGGTAGAGTTAAGAGGAAAGAGAAGAAATTAAGGAAGGAAACTGTAGGCCAAACTAACATCAGGAAACATTCTCCATCAGTGAAGTCAATGAGGCTGTGGAATACATTCCACAGAGAGCTGCCCAACGGACTTAACCTTCTCTTGAGTGTGTGGCCTGTGGATGACAAAGCCTCTCTGGGATTCTCTGGCCATTTTGCCTCACTGAGGTGCCCTTGCCTTCTGTTCTAGTCTGCATGCCCGGAGCGAGGTACATTGGATGAGCTGTAGGCTCAGTCTAGGGGACTCTAGGGGAGGAGAGGAATTATGGCCCAGTGGTTAGGGTGCTAGCCTGGGGCTTGGGAGACCAGGGTTATGCACTGCGTAACTTTGGGGAAATCGCTTAGTCTCTCTGTGCTTTGGTTTGCCATCCATACTGTGGGACTAATAGCACTGCTCTGCTGCAAAGGGGTGTAGTTAGATACGTCCATTGATGATTGCAAGGCGCTCTGCTACTACCACAGCGGGAACCAGATAAGAATCTTAGGCAGCCAAAGACTTGAACGGAGGGTAGATCAGGAATGCAGTGAATTGTCTTGGGCGCCCTAAGGCTGAAGTATCTGCAGAAAGTTTGACTGCCAATAGCCTGTTTTACTTCACCTTCCTGGCGTCATAATCAGTAACTTCACTATTCAACTCCATGGCCCCTATTGATCAGAGAGGACTATTACTGCTGAATCTGGATGGTGCAGTAGGACCTAAGGGCCTTATTATTCGGCACATAGTTCTAGGTGCTGTACAAAGAGCTTAGAGTCTAAACACTCGCTGTGTTCTCTCTGCTTTGGGAGAGACATGTACCGGGTTGGGATCGAATATCATTGGCAGGAAGTCTGTTCTGGCAGTTACTGGAGAGAACAGGGAGTTGAGACTCTTATTCTGCCACTGACTCGCTGGATGACCTCTGGCATGTCAGAACTCCTGGGTTCTATTCTTGTTGTGGCCTTGGGCAAGTCACTGACTCTCTGTGACCCAGTTTCTCCACTTGTAGAATGGAGGGGGGTAATAATATTAACCTACTTAAGTCATTCAGTGCCTTAGATCATCACATGATAACAGTTTTCAAGTACATAAAAGGCTGTTACAAGGAGGAGGGATAACAATTATTCTTCTTAACCTCTGAGGATAGGACAAGAAGCAATGGGCTTGAATTGCAGCAAGGGTGGTTTAGGTTGGAGATTAGGAAAAGCTTCCTTACTCTCAGGTGGTTAAGCACTGAAATATATTGCCGAGACTGTGGAATCTCCATCATAGAAGATGTTTAAGAGCAGGTTGGACAAACACCTGTCAGGGATGGTCTAGATAATACTTTGTCCTGCCTTGAGTGCAGGGGACTGGACTAGAGATCTCACAAGGTTCCTTCCAGTTCTATGATTCCGTGTGGGGTGATATTTAAAAGAACATAAGAACAGACTGTGAAGTTCTTCAGACTGTGAAGAACCTCAAAAAGATCTCACAAAACTAAACAATTGGGCAACAAAACGGCAAATGAAATTTAATGTGGATAAATGTAAAGTAATGCACACCGGAAAAAATAGCCCCAACTATACATACAATAGGATGGGGCCTAACTTAGTTACAACTAATCAGCAAAGAAATCTTGGAGTCATCATGGATAGTTCTCTGAAGACGTCCACGCAGTGTGCAGTGGCAGTCAAAAAAAGCAAACAGGATGTTAGGAATCATTAGAAAAGGGATAGAGAATAAGACGGAGAATATCTTATTGCCCTTATATAAATCTATGGTAAGCCCACATCTTGAATACTGTGTACAGATGCAGTCTCCTCATCTCAAAAGAGATACACTGGCATTAAAAACAGTTCAGAGAAGGGCAACTAAAATTATTAGGGGTCTGGAATAGGTCCCATATGAGAGATTAAAGAGCATAGGACTTTTCAGCTTGGAAAAGAGGAGATTAAGGGGGAATTTGATAGAGGTATATAAAATCATGAGTAGTGTGGGAAAAGTGAATAAGCAAAAGTTCTTACTTGTTCCCATAATATAAGAACTAGGGGGCACTAAATGAAATTAATAGGCAGCAGGTTTAAAACAAATAAAAGGAAGTTCTTCTTCACACAGCGCACAGTCACCCTGTGGAACTCCTTGCCTGAGGAGGCTGTGAAGGCTAGGACTATAACAGGGTTTAAAAGAGAACTGGATAAATTCCTGGAGGTTAAGTCCATTAATGGCTATTAGCCAGGCTGGGTAATGAATGGTGTCCCTAGCCTCTGTTTGTCAGAGTGTGGTGATGGATGGCAGGAGAGAGATCACTTGATCTTTACGTGTTAGGTTCACTCACTCTGGGGCACCTGGCATTGGCCACTGTTGGTAGACAGGATATTGGGCTAGATGGACCTTTGGTCTGACCCAGTACGGCTGTTCTTATGTTCTTATCTCTAATGTACAGCCCTAGAATGACAAACCAGCACTCAGGAGACACCCTGAAATAACAAACTGGTGGTGCTGCTCCATTGCATGCATGAGCCTTACTCCTAAACCTGAGCTCAGAGAAGTAACTAGCACCCAGGATAAATGAATCATAGGAAGCAGAGGCAAGAGCTCCCATGAGGTCATTTTATCCATCCCAAACCAGACCAATGCAAGATTCTTCCCCACAGAATATTCTCTGATGGTGTGTCCAGGCCAGATTTAAATAGCTTGGGCTTCCAGCTATTCCCATAGGCTGCTGCTTTTGCCAGCAGCAGATGCTTCTGAACTGATTCTCACTTTTCTCAAGGCCTTGTTTACATGAGGGAGTGGCACCAATTTAGCTTAAATCCATTTTTAAACCAGTTTAGTTAAACCAGTGCAAAGCCTGGTGTGGATGCTCTGATTTCAGTTGAAAGGTTTGTCTAAGCATAGATTTGCATTGGTTTGGCTTTACTTGGTGTAAACTGGCACAGCTTTCGTGTGTGGACTCTTATATGGGTTTCAAACTGGTTTAGCTCGTGTCTGTCAGTTTGCCCATGCAAGCTGAACTGCTATACGCCAGGCTTAAACTGATGTATGAGTGTTCACACACAAAGTTGCACTAGTTTAATCAAATCAGTATAAAATCACCATACAATTTGGTGTGTAAACTGGGCCTGAGAGTGGCTTATTACAGTTTATGTAGACTTAGAAAGAGACCCTGTTAACTGAAACTAAACTGCAGTAAGCCGTTCTTAAGATGCAATGAGAGTGTTCACACAGGGGTTTGCACCAGCTTAATTAAATAAGTTTTTAGATTAACACCTTAAATTAAACCGGTGCATCTTTCTCATGTAGACAAGCCTTACATTTCTTGGTGCTTACCGCAGAAATTCCACCTCCTGCTGTAGCCAGGCACATGAGCCCTCAAGTGTTGGCCTGAAAGCTCTACTGGTACCCACCATGTCCCTTATGCCAAGAAGACGTTCTTTTTAGTAGGTGTCCCATCCCTCTGCTAATACCCCCAACCTCATTAGAAATGCAGCACACTGCAGTCTGGGATAATTGACTGATCGGGGAACCTGGGAGCATCATATTGTAGCAGAGTTACTGTTCTGGCTGGGTGTGTGGGTCTTCCTGGGGGTGTGTCTCTGTCCGTGCTTCCTGCCTCGGAGACGAAACAAAATTGTACTGAGCAGCAGTGGCTTCCTCTGTACCCTCTTCAGTAATACATTCATATATTAAAAGGCCAGAAAGGCCTATTGTGAGCATGTAGGCTGGCCACCCTCATGGCCCAGACCATAGGACTCTCCTGAATCGATTCCGGGTTGTCCTAGAGCAGATCTTTTAGAAAAACATCCAGTCTTGATTTAAAAGTTCCCAGTGATAGAGAATCCCTCACAACCCTGGGTGAGATGTTGCAATGGTGAATTACCATCCCAGTTAAAAATGTGCTCATTTCCAATCTGAATTTGTCTAGCTTCAGATTCAGCCATTGGCCTGTTTATATATTTGTTTGCTAGCTTGAAGAGTCCAATATCAAAGTCTAGTTCTGTGTAGGTACATCTGGACTGTGGTCATGTCTCCCCTTAACCCTCTCATGGTTAAACTTAACAAATTGAAGTCCTGGAATCTATCATTATAAGGCATGTTTTCCATGCCTAGATGCTGTTAAAACTAGATCATACCAAAGTCATTTGAATGCCTAGGAAGGAGTACTACAGAAAGGGATCTGGGGGTCATTGTGGATTGCAAGCTAAATATAACTCAACAGTGTAACACTGGTCTGAAAAAAGCAAACACCATCGTGAGATGTATTAGCAGGAATGTTGTTACCAAGACACAAGTAGTAATTCTTCTGCTCTACTCCATACTGATTAGGCCTGAATTGAAGTATTTTGTCCAGTTCTGGGCACCACATTTCAGGAAAGATGTGGACAAATTGGAGAAGGTCCAGAGAAGAGCAACAATAAAGGATTAAAGGTCAAGAAAACATGATCTGTGACGGAAGATTGGGAAAAATAGTGGGTTTGTTTAGTCTGGAGACGAGAAGACTGAGGGGAGACATAACAGTTTTCTAATAAATAAAAAGTTGTGACAAAGAGGAGGAAAAAAAATTGTTGTCCTTAACCTCTGAGATAGCACAAGAAGCACTGGGCTTAAATTGCAGCAATGGAGGTTTAGGTTGGACCTTAGGAAAAACTTCCTAGCTGTCAGAGTGTTAAGCACTGGACTAAATTGCCCAGGGAGGTGGTGGAATCTCCATCATTGGAGATTTTTAAGTGTAGGTTAGACAAACACTTGTCAGGGATAGTCTAGGTCAGGGGTAGGCAACCTATGGCACGCGTGCCAAAGACGGCCAGCAAGCTGATTTTCAGTGGCATTTACACTGCCCGAGTCTTGGCCACCAGTCCGAGGGGCTCTGCATTTTAATTTAATTTTAAATGAATCTTCTTAAACATTTTAAAAACCGTATTTACTTTACATACAACAATAGTTTAGTTCTATATTAAAGACTTAGAAAGAGACCTTCTAAAAATGTTAAAATGTATTACATGCACACGAAACCTTAAATTAAAGTGAATAAATGAAGACTCGGCACACCACTTTGGAAAGGTTGCCAACCCCTGATAACCCTTAGTCCTGCCATGAGTGCAGGGAAATGAGCTAGATGACCTCTCGAGGTCCTTTCCAGTTCTATGTTTCTGAAACACTATTATAATGAACTGCAGGGCTCAGAAAAGCTGGGACAAACCAATATGCCATAGTTGTGGTCCTGTTCTTGGGCATCCTAACTTTCATTGTTACTGAAAGCAAGTTCTACTGCTGTTACAATTTCAAAGTAAGCTTCAAAAAACATGAACCAAGAGTAACCAAAGCAGCAGCGAGTCTGTGGAGACCCTGGGACAATAGCTTGCAGAGGTGTGAACTGCCCCATTCATTTCAGAAGGGGACGCCCAGTAATTTAAATGTCAGTGGTAATTTAAATATCAACATTGTTCACTGTTTTATCCCTCACATAATCTGCACTATGTACTGTGATGGACATTTCATTTGGTGCCACAAGTGCATGGCATTAAGAAGATGTCTCCCCTATTTATTCTGGAGGATCTAGAATCATAGAATCATAGAATCGTAGAATCTCAGGGCTGGAAGGGACCTCAGGAGGTATCTAGTCCAACCCCCTGCTCAAAGCAGGACCAACCCCAACTAAATCATCCCAGCCAGAGCTTTGTCAAGTCAGGCCTTAAAAACCTCTAAGGTCAGAGGGCCCATCTTCCCTAGAAGGTCTGTCGTTGAGCGGAAATGAGGGAATTAGGCTGGAAGCAATTCAGCCATGTGGCCAGAGCAACATGCAGGATTTAATAAAGTTCCCCATGTTCGACTCTGCCTGCATTCAGTGTCGCTCTCTGAGAATGAAACAGCTGAGCAGAACCCAAGAGCATGTTCAAGTTCCGTGGAGGGCGAGCCAAGTGGCAGCACGGTCGTGTTCTGACTATCAGTACCATCTACGGTAAGCGTTGTCCCATATGGTGATGCAGAGGGCGGAGTATATTTTGTGGGCGGAGCTTGGAAGAGTCACCACCTCGCTCTAGCATCAGCCTGACCCTGGTGAACTGGCTACTGTGGACAGAATCAGCACATCTCAATGGTATGTCATAGGCCCTCTGCTTCTATTCCCAGCTGTTAGCCTACCTATACTTCTGATGCAGGTGGCTTTGGGTGCCAGCTCTGTTGCTGTCACCCAATTCAAAGTCACTGGGGTATGTAGCATAGTGACCACCATGAGTCCCTAAATAGCCATGGGTTTATTAAAGCTCCATTGTATAGGGCAGGGAAACTGAGGCACAGAGGGGTGAAGGGACTTGCCCAAGGTCATTCACCAGCAGAGGCAGGAATAGAACCCAGGAGTTCTGACTCCCTAACCAGTGTCCTGTCCCCTGGGTGAGACCTGGAAATAAAACTCTTCACTTTCTGAGAATTGCCCATCACCTGTGGGGAGGAGCCCTCTGCAGCAGGAGCTCTTTCTGTGTACCTGGCCGCTACAGGACAGAGCCGCTTCTGAAGCTCGCTGTATGCACACCGTCATTTCCCATGGCCCTCCACACAGCCCCGGGCACTCAGCCTGAGAAAGATTATCTGGAAAGGTTTCACGAGAAGGGCAGAGCCTGTTCTGTGAGAGAGACCTGCTCCTTTGCTGTTTGTTTTTCAGCCCATAACCTGACACCCACTGGGGGAATTTCTCCTGCTCTGTCTGAATATGGGAAACTATTATATTTTCCTTCGCTTGAGTGGCTGTACCGTGGGGAGCGCAAGGAAATTGCTGGTGACTCAGGAGGAGGCAGAACATTCTGCCTAAACAACTCAGCTCCTCACTGCAAAATTTTCCATAGCCAGAGCCACACCGCTCTGGAAGTCCCAGCGAGAGGGGATGTGAACGGAAAGAAATGACAAATATCCTATGAGGATCACTCTCGCCCAGTGCTAGAAACAGCACTGGGCCAAATGCAGGAAGGGTCAGTTTGGATAACAGGTTGAAAGCTCGGCAGGGCAAGGGACTTCACTCTCCCAGTGAAATGCAGCCACCTCTGGTGCAGAGCACAGCAGCTGATTAACAGGAGAATAAGGCTGACCCCTCTGCTGTCTGGAGCAAGAATGTATCCAGTAGCTAGAGCAGATCGGCCCATTCTGCCATTGACTTGCTCCATAGAGTCAAGCAAGTCATTTCACCACTTTGTGCCTCAGTTTTCTATCAGCAAAATGGGGATGAGGGTACTCCTCTACCTCTCAGAGGGCTGCAAGGCTATATTTATGTTTGCAAAGTGCTTTGAGATCTTAAAATGTTCTTATAAGTGCCAAATATTATAATTACTGTATCGCAGGGAAAGGGCGAGAGGATCTCTAATGGCCACCAGAGTTCAAACATTCAGTTTTAAGTCTCCTCTGGAAGACAGCGGCATAACATGGCCTGACTCTGCCCTTGGGCATCAGCTCAGCATTGAGTCTGTACGAAGAGTGCCCACTACTGAAGGGTGATCCCGAGTGATTCCCCCAGCCATGCTGATGCTGCTCGGCTTATAAGAGCTACTGGGGCTCATAGAACAAGACAGGGTGGTTGCAGAAAGCCTGATAATTTAGTTGTCAGGACACCCTGATTTTTTTAGCTATTTGGACAGTCCGGGGTGGGGAGCAGGCAAATCAGGGCTCCGAGTTCTGTCTCATGTGTCTCATGTGTAGTCTTTCCTTACCCTCATCCTCCAGATAGACACTGGCTCTGACACCATCCATGCAAATGCAAAACCCTCTCGCAGTAACTGCCATCTTTGTTCCTCAGCAGGGTTCGAACTCAAAACCCCCAGAGTTAAAAAGCACAAGCCCGCTGCTGGCTGAGCTAGAGGAGTGGTGATACCATTAGGTGCTAGTGTCTGGGCTGGAAAACACCCTCACCAGTGAGTTACATAGCATTCGGGGATGTCTGTGGAATGGGCTAGGCGGGTCATGCAAAGCCGTGCACAGGAGAACATGGCTGAGTATGGAGTGCTGGAGGTTTAGGTGTTAATGAGTAATTAAGGCAGGAGGGTTTGATTGTTCAAATATAATACAATAGCCAGACTATAAGTTCTAGCCCCTATTTGATGTCAGCACTGCACTTCCACTACTTTATATGTATTATGGGCAAACTGGCTTCTCGGAGCATGATTATAATTGTAAGCCAGGCTCTAGAGATAAGAAGCCCTCTGCCCCATCTATGGAAGAAGAGCATGCACGAGCAGGCCTAATTTGCATAAGCAACACCCCTTGTGGCAGGGTGACCATTTCTGTCCATTTGGGTTAAAATTCACTGAGGTCTTGCAGGATGGGGTAGTAAAATGTTCTGATTCTTAGTGAGTGAATAATGGGGTAAGCAGGACAATACCTAATATGCCCTGAGTGAAGAGTCACCCTCAGCTATACTTCACTCGCAAAGCACTGGATAGAAAGCCAAGAGTAAGGATAGATATATGTCCTTTATTAGGAAGTGTGGGCTTTGTTTAATGGTTTTAGAGACTCAGAGTATTCTATAGTCCTACCAAGAAGCCAGAATAATCAAACAGAACTGACTAGGCTGTATTGAGATTGTCTCCCTGGGCCTTTGTCCAGTAGCTACGAGAACTCTGAAAACTGGGCTAGGTGTCAGAGCCTCAGAACCAGACTATAGATGGTGCTGTACTGAGCTTTGTGACTCAATGATTACTGAGATTACTCAGCTGATCTAGGCAATGGGATTGCAGAGCTGGCAGCGTGGCTGAAGACAGCAGGTGCTGAGAGATGATATAGGAGTAGCAGTGGTAAGGTGCCTGCTACCCAGTATCCCTAGAGCTGTAGTCAGTAATGGCTGGGCATGGTGGCAGTAGTAAGGGCATCACATGACCGTCTGGCACAGGCAAAGTGAGAGGAGAGAGCACCGAGGTGGCTAGAGGTGCCCAAATGCAAAGAAGAGAGATGGGCAGCAAAGAATCTCTTCACATAAGTCAGGCAGCACCTGATGGCACCCCTGGAATCTGAGATTTCACAAAACTCTGACAACAAACTATGAGTAAGGTGTGGTGGAGGGAAGGGGGGCGGAGGGTTAAAGGGATTTGCGTTCACTGGACTGTCACTGCGGCAGCTGGGGAACCTGAAGGGAAGGACACTGCCACAGATACTGTGGGATGGGGTGTTCACCTACTACTCACATGCTGTTGATTCGTTGCTGGTGTGTCTCTTCCCCCCCACCCCCACAATTAATGCTGGGTTCTTTCTCCCTCTTAATAAAATTTTTCCTTGTTTCACATGTAGACTTAGTGGTCTGCAAGTGGAGAGGTATTTCCTAGTAAAGGCCTCCTGGTGTAGCCAGCTATTTTGCTATCCCTACAGGTGTGGATTCAGGCAGGAATGCTAAAACTGTAAGACAGTAGCTTAGCCAAATGAACTAGAGCTAAGGCCTAAAGACTTGACATAAGTAACTAACCACAAGTGAGCCTGTATCATATGATGTCACAAGCTAAAATGTGATTATAAGCAATGGTTTCGAAACTGCAGATAGGTCCTCTCTCCTTTGACAGGGTCTGCCTATGCAAGCTCTGGATGCTTGTATTCTCTCTGTGTAGCTATCTTATAGTAGTTGGGACTTTGTTGATGGTGTTAAGAAAACGAATGGCAAATTCCAAAGGTCTGCCCGAAGCGTGTGGGTGTCTCCCGTGTACGCCGGATTCCTTGCTCCCAACAAACTGTAATGCTGTAGCCGATCCAGAGGCCAATGAACCCTGCCAAACCATGGAATGTTAAACTGGGAAATCTAAATAATACTTCACCAAGCGATCGGACCACACATGGGAGGAATTAAGTTGTTCCCAGGTTTCTGCATGAGGCCTGTTTTATCATTTTAAGAGCTACCCCTAGATATTGGACCCAGCCCTTGTTGCTGCTGCCAACACCTGCCAGAAGGGTTCCAGGGTGTTCCCCTTGAATGAGTTGGGAGACCAAAGGAATCGGGGGAGAGCAGCACAAGCGAGAGGCACTGGAGGCTAAGGAAATGCAGCTGGGATACCAGGGGTTGAAATATTGCAGATCCAGGCAAGAGGCAGCACAGTGAGTGTGTTGTGGGGCCAGTTGGGCTGGGGCTCAAGAGGCCCAGGCTGGGTGAATCCCCCCCTCATTCTTCTCTCCTGCAAACTAACCAATCCCAGTTCCCTCAGCCTTTTCTGGTAAGTCATGTGCTCCAGCCCCCTCATCATTTTTGTTGCCCTCTGCTGGACTCTTTCCCATTTATCCACATCCTTCTTGTAGTATGGAGCCCAAGTACTGTGGAGATTATTCCCCGCGCTTTCCGAAAACCGGCTTGGCTCTGGAGGCTTCCCCAAAGTGTCACAAACTGCATCTTGTATGTCCTCTGGCCCTAACCACCAGGCTGTTCTGGAGCTGAGGGTCTCTCTCTCGACCAGAGCTGAGAACATCTCATTGACATGGATACATTTTCACAAAACATTTCACTTTCAACAAAACCTGCCTTTTTTGATGAAAAATAGTTTAGTCGAAAAAATTTTGACCAGCTCTAATCTGGGCACCTTCATAGCATCTGAGGATTACAGACAGGCCTCTTTTCCCTTGACAGTGTAGTGGAACTGGTCTGAAATTGGTGGGCGAAGCTGGGCTAGCTCAGGGGATGCACAAGGGTAGGATACTGTGACAGGATGAAATTCAGTAAGGACAAATGCAAAGTACTCCCTTTAGGAAGGAACAATCAGTTGCACACCTACAAAATGGGAAATGACTGCCTAGGAAGGAGTACTGCAGAAAGGGATCTGGGGGTCATAATGGATCACAAGCTAAATCTGAGTCAATGGTGTAACACAGTTACAAAGAAAGTAAACATCATTCTGGGATGTATGAGCAGGAGTGTTGTAAGCAAAAGACAAGAAGTAATTGTTCCGCTCTACTCTACGCTGACTAGGCTTCAACTGGAGTATTGTGTCCAGTTCTGGGCCCCACATTTCAGGAAGGAAGTGGACAAACTGGAGAATGTCCAGAGAAGAGCAACAAAAATGATTAGAGATCTAGAAAACATGATGTAGGAGGGAAGATTGGAAAAAAATGAGTTTGTTTAGTTTGCAGAAGAGAAAACTGAGAGGGGACAAGACAACAGTTTTCAAGCACAGAAAAGGTTGTTACAAGGAGGGATGAGAAAAATTGTTCTCCTTAACCTCTGAGGATAGGACAAGAAGCTTAAATTGCAGCAAGGGCGGATTAGGTTGAAGATTAGGAAAACTTCCTAACTTCAGTGTAGTCAAGCCCTGGAACAAATTGCCCAGGGAGGTGGTGGAATCTCCATCATTGGAGATATTTAAGAGCAGGTTGGACAAACACCTGTCAGGAATGGTCTAGATAATGTTTAATCCTGCCATGAGTGCAGGGGACTGGACCAGATGTCAACTTGAGGTCCCTTCCAGTTCTATGTTAGCCTCCAGCACTCTACTACCATAGCACCGATGACCACCCTCCTTGAAAAGTTATGGATAAATATTAAATTATTCTCACTGCCCCACCCCTCACTCACAACTTCACGGAGAGAGTCACACAAGGCTGGCTACTCAAGATGACCTACCGGTATTGGAAGAATCTAACTAGAGCTGAGGGAAGAAGGTTGGCGTTGTAACTGGATGACCTGAAGCAAGTGAAAATGTAAGCAGGGTGATTACCAGGGAAGAGCCTTGCTAATGTTGATGTCTGAGGAACCATTCTTGAAGACTGAGCTGTGGAAAGCACCAGAAAACCACCAGAAAATGTACTATCGGGCAGTGGTTCCCAAACATTCTACGTACAGAACGACTAGCTGCAGTATGTCTGTTTTTGCAACCCACCATTACATACAGGCACCCTTCACCCTGGCACCATAATCCTGAGCCATGCCTGGTGCAGAGGAGGAGCTGGCAGGGGATAGGAGGGGAGGGTTGGAAAGCAGGTCCCAGCAGCAGTAGCTTCTGACCTTTAGGGCTGGGCCCATCTCCCTGCTTACAGGCATTGCAATCTGGTGCATGGGGTCGCAGCGCCACTCACTCATATTTGGCCCCGCTGCTCTTCATTCATGCCAGAGGGATGGCTGGGCCAAATCTGAGGGGATGATGTTTCAGCTTGGCACATGGGCTCATAATACCACTGAGGTTTGGCCTGGCCTACCCTCTGCCATGGGTGTCTGAGCCAAACCTCAGGTCGTAATGCCAGGAGAGGTAGCTGGGCCCTGCCTCGTGGGACTGGAGCCGTCGCTGAGAGGTGAAAGCAGGGCAGGCTCAGTCTCCAAAGTCCCTCCACAGCAGGCCAGGAGAAGTGTATGTGGGCCCTGTGACCCAGCTAGAACCTTCTGGAGACCCACTGGTGGGTGTTTGGGAAACACTCCTCTGGGAAATAGTCCTGAGCTGGCCGAGGTGGAGCAGATTACTTAATCCTACGTCTCTTCCATCTCTAGCCCTTCTACAATCCATGCCAGGCCTTCACAGGCCTGGGAGTTGCCATTTGCCTTCAGGATGGATGGTGTTCACAGACATCGTAAGGCCAGAAGGGACCATTGTGATCATCGAATTTGACCTCCTGCCTAACGCAGGTCATAGGATTATCTTGCTTCTGGCTCTGTTTTGGGGGTGAAGGGTCACCTGTGAATATCTGGGAGCACTCAGATACAACTGTGGAGAGGTGTGATGGAAACATGTAGCTAGCTGCTTTGGGCAGATTAGATGCAGTCCTAGCACTGTATAGCTTAGATGTTGTACTGATATCCCAGTCCCATCTTCTAGCCAGCAGATATTACCGCAAGGACGAGTAAGCGTTTAGTAGCTTCTGAGAAGAGAAGGAACTCGGTGTTTGGGCCATCATCCAAGGCACGTCATAGCGGTGTCCAACACCCACTTCAGCATCAGAGTGGGCAAACTGTGTCGAGAAGCCATGAGCCGTCCTGTTGCCTTTGCACACACAAGGAGTCCTCCCAGGAGCCTGGGTTGTGGGATTGTGAGTCCCTAACCTTTGCAGAGGGAGAGAGGAAGGAAATCGCTGCACCTGTAATTGGGTCTTTGTCAGCGGAGATGGGTGTATGTTGTGCATCATCTTTAGAAGAGGAGATTAGACTCTTTGCAAAGTTTCCTGACCCCTCCCTACTTTAACCCTGGAGTCATCTGCTAGGCCTTTGAACAGGGCGCTCTAAGTCCAGTGCGAAGGAGACTTTAAAATAATGATTTAAAAAAACAAGGGGCTTCCACCTCTCCTAAATGAATGGAGTCATTTTAGCAAGCTGCCCAGGGGACTGGATGAATGATTTACGGCCTCACTCTTGTTTCACCGAGATATTTAAGTCCCGCATCAGGCTGCTCATCTCTCCATGCAGCCGTCTTCACCAGTCCCCTCTCTCTTTGTCGTCAGTGCAACGGCAGATGAGGGAATTGGATGCACATGGAATAGCTGGGTCCCCATTATAAGCAGATGCTAATGCCCCGGGCCCCTTCCAAAAGGAGAAAAATACAGTGATGGAGATACAGGCAGCAGCCATACATGGCAATGGAGGTAAGACTAAATCATTGCAGAGTTTGGCCTCCCAATTTATTAATGTGCACTCCGTAACTCATGCCTCATTTACGTTTGCAAGTGCTGAGCATAAGCGAGTTCAGGAAACATGACCAAATCTGCCCCACCCAGAACAAACTTAGCCCATGTGAAAAAAAAGAAAAGAAAAGAACAACCTCAATATAATGGGAAACATAAGTCGCTGTTCCGGATCCGCACTCCCCTTGGGTCCTATAACCAGCAAACCTGACATTCCATGTCACAGCACCGGGGCCTGCTTCTTCAGGAAGCTCGTTCAGTCTGCTGAGCCCCAGGGAAGACTGAAGATGGTGCTTTGTGCAGACAAAGGAGGGCACACACACAAACATACATGCACAGAGAGACACACCCCAACACAAACAGCCTCCAAGCACGTGCGTTTCCCTTCTGGGTTCCCACCCAGGTTGAGTCAGCCGATGTTCCATACCTTTCTCCCTTTCCTCCGTGAACTGACCCTGACCGCAGCTTCCCTGCCAACCATCTGGAGCTGTGTGGTGGCTGGTTCATCCTCCCAACACAACCACACGTGCTCACACGTGCACGCCCGGCCTGGGAGTGTGAGTCACCACCTCTCCTGGTGCCCCGCTGCAGAGCCTGCGGTAGACACTTCCTCAAAGGCTGGAGCCCCTGATGTTCTCTCAGCTGGAGAATGCTAATGAAGGGAGCCCTGCTGGAAGCTGGCTTTCCCTAGTGTCTCGTCACAGACAATACCTCACCCCAGCTTGAGTTCTCAACAAGGGGAAGGAAGCAGCAGGGGCCATGGGGCACTTGAGGACTGGGAAAGGGAGCAGGAGAGGCCAGCGGCTGCAACCCAGAGCAGAGACCTTTGGACATTTGGAACGCTCAGGTCCCTGTAATTGACTGTTATAGTCTCAGCCTTAGGTCCATGGCGGGGAAGGGAGGGTGACTGGGGGAGCGAGAGGACTGGGGGAGTAAGCAGAGGTGCTTTGACATTGATTAGCAATAGGGAACGTGCAGAGAGGGGCCAGGTGTAGAAGCTGGTAGCTGGGGATAATTCCTAGTAATAAAATAAACAGGGAACTAACTACAGTGGAGCTGTTGGCAGCTGGGCGAAGTTTACTTAATAATAATAATAATAATAATAATAAAAAAAAAGACAGGATCAGCCTGGCATGGGCCTATCCTCCCCCGATCACTTTGCACGAGGCTGTGAGTTTGCAGTCTGGCAGCACAGAGCTGCACTGCTCCCAGAGTCAGCAGACTGGCGTGCGAGCCCTTCAGGGCAGGGACTGCCCATATGTTTGAAAAGGGACTAGTACAGTCGGGATCGATCGATCTACCCACCCTCAGGCCACATCTGGCCCGCCAGCCATTTTAACCCAGTCCTCGAGTTCCCGCTGGGGAGCGGAGTCTGGGGCCTGCCCCTCTCCGGTGCTCCAACTGGGGAGCAGGGTTGGGGGCCACTCAGCGCAGCTCGTGGAAGCAGCGGCACGTCCCAACTCTGGCTCCTATGTGTAGGGGCAGCCAAGGGGCTCCACACGCTGCCTCTGCTCCAAGAACCACCTCCGCAACTCCCACTAGCCGGGAACCGCGGCCAATGGGAACTGGGGGGTGACCCCTGTGGACGGGGCAGTGCACAGCAAATCTCCCTGGCCGCGCCTCCGCATAGGAGCTGGAAAGGGGACATGCCACTGCTGCCGTCAGCTGCTTGAGGTAAGCACTGCCCAGACCCCGCACCCCTGAGCTAACCCCCTGTGCCCCAACCCCTTTCCCCAGCCCTGATCCCCTTCTTGTCTTCGAACCCCTTGGTCCCAGCACGCAGCACCCTCCTACACCCCAAACCCCTCATCCACAGCCCTACCCCAGAGTCTGCATACCCAACCAGAGCTCTCACTCCCCCGCCCCAGCCAAGTCCCCTCCCACTTTCCAAACCCCTCAGTCCCAGCCTGGAGCACCCTCCTTCACCCCAAACTCCTCATCTCCAGCCCCACTCTGGAGCCCACACCCCCAGCTAGAGCCCTCACCCTCTCCTGCACCCCAACTCCAATTTCATGAGTATTCATAGCCTGCCATACAATTTCTGTACCTAGGTGTTGCCCTTGGGCCAAAAGGTTTGCCCACCACTGATCTACCTACACCCCTTTAAGATTAGCAGCCGTGTTAGTCTGTATCCGTAAATAAGACGAGGAAGACTTGTGGCACCTTAGAGACTAACCAGTTTATTTCAGCATAACCTTTTGTAAGCATAAGCAACTTCATCGGATGCATAGAATGGAACAGAAGTAAGATGTATTTATATACACAAGAAAAAAAAAGTTGTACATTACCATACCACCCGCAGGGGGTCAGACTAGATGACTTCCTGAGGTCCCTTGCAACCCTGATATTCTATGATTGTGAAACGTAAGAGATTTTTCACCACTTTTTTTCTCTTTGCTATTGTGGCAACACCAGACGTTTCTCTCAATTTCACTTTGGACATGAAGTTAACCCTGTAGACTGGGGCTTAGGAAAGTGCTTAAGTCATGTTGGTATACATTCCCACTGAAAGTCAATGCGACTTGTGCTCCAAGGGGGACCTGGTTGGAAAACAAGAATTCTATTTTGTGAAAATGACATTTTTCCAAAATGTTCAGCAAAAGAACACAAGAAAGCAAGACCCATCCACCCAGAATAGTGGGTAGCCCAGGGGGTAAGAACCAGGTTCAAATCCAGGATCTGCCTGATTTTCTCACTGGCCCAGTGAATTGTTCTACAAAGTAGAACAGCTGCAACAGGAGAGGTTGTGCAAAAGGAGCTGATTCCACAGCATAGTATTTAGGGTACTCAGTGAGGGGGTGGGTGACCCAAGGTCAAGTCTCCTCTCTGAATCAGGCAGACTTTGGTCTCCAGGGCTGTCATTATGGTTTTAAATTCACATGAAAAAAACAAATAGGTGCAGAAACAACCTTACAAAGTCCATGCAAGAATCCTATATTGTCTAAGCTATGATATTTCCATCTTCTCTGGCAACAAGGGCTGGGTGAAACTCTGCCTGTACTATTCCTCCCCCCGCACCCCTCGAGTCCGTCCAGTGTTTGTGGTACCTTTAAATGCTTCAGCTGTTAGAGTCTTACAGTCAAGCTTGGATGGCTTTCTCACTTCTAGCCTTACAACCCACGAATCTATGAAGCTATGGATAATCAGAACTGATCTGAATCCCTTGCCAAAATATCAAGGCAATATATACCCAGCTGCTTTTGTGCTGAGGCCTGGAAAAGTTTGACATGGTTATTAATGATCAATTAGCCATGATTGCATTTAATGAGTTGGCTTTGAGTTTCTACTATTATATTTGACAGTGTGAATTATTGATACATACACAATGTTACCACAGCATATTCTGGCACTGAAACCAGAAATGAGGAAGCACAAGAGCAGTTGCTTGTCAGAGCTTTCCAGAGATGGGGTCAATCTCTAACTACTGAGGGTTAAGACAAACTTTTCCTGGGAACAGGCTATCCCATCACTGCAGGGTTTCTTGCTCCTTCCTCTGAAGCAGCTGGTCCTGGCTACTGTTGCTGACACAATACTGGACCAGTTGGGCCACTGGTCCAGTCCAATGTGGCAATTCCTCTGTTTCCTACAATGTACAGAGAAAAGCAGCAGGAACTATTCCTCCGGTTCATTCCACGATTACCATTCATCAGCAATGAGAGGCTTGTCCGGGGATTACTTAGCCTGAGAAACAACAGGCCATGTACTGTGCATCTCCATGTCAACAGCTTTTAGTTCTGGCTGTCCTGGTCACATGGTGGTTTGTAATGTTTCGCTTGGCCTCCCTTCGCCAGCCCAAATCCCACTGCCCTCATCAAGACATGCCATGGAGTCAGAAAAAGAAGAGCTGGAAAAGACCTATGAGCTCATCTTGTCTACCCACCCTTGGCCAGAGCAGGACTGTTCCCTAACACACATTCTCTGGGGCTTTGTCCCGTACAATGTTACATGACTCACATAATGGGGCTTCCACCACTGGCTCAGGAGGCTTTTCCACTCTTAGGACAGCTTCCCGGCTATGTAGGCTACATTTTCCATGCTCATTTTCACCCAGTGACTTATTTCTATTCAAAATGATTCCTCTTCCCTTTTGCTTTACATAAACCCTCCGATATGTCAGCATGTCCCATAGTTTTACTGCCTTTCTCTTGGGGGTCCAGATTCTATGGTCAGGCCATGACATTCCTGCTAGAGTCAGGAAAGGCAGAACTGTTTTGAGCTACTCCTGTAACACATGGATATGCATGTGTTCACGGGCGTCTCTGAAAAACCATCGTACGTCAAAAACAGCCCATGGATCTAACCCGTCCGAAGAGCTGATATTACAGGCCGATTAGGATCACAGTAGCCACATTTGCTTTCTGCATCTCCAGATGGGTTTGGCCACAAAAACATCAACACAACGATGCTTCCACTGTCTCCAGTACATTCCACCCACCACTAGTGAACAGCTAGTTTCCTATGAGCCCTTTCTACTAAGCAGAACAAAAAACACAGCCACAAAGGGCTATGTTATGATGTAACAAATCAGGAGCAGGAGACGAACAAATGTGGCATATTGGTTAGTCTGTGGAAACTTTAATGGCCATGTCTAGTGTTATGTGCCAGAGACAATGCCTCTCTGTGGATTTGGGCAGGGAGCCTATTTCGATTCAATATATAAATGCATATGCTAGGAGCCTCCAAGTAAACAAAGCTTGATTCAAAGCACCATTGATTCCAAAACTGGAGCAAGAAGTGGAACAGGATGGAAAAACTCCCTAATCACACATCCCTGCCTGATACTGACTCATGCTCCCAGCTCAGGGCTTCTGAGGAATGTGGAACTAGGTCCCAGCCATCAAGGTGGGCGAAATTGGTTGGTAATTGGTTTAGTCCAGGCCTTAATGGGGAAAAAAAATACTATGATGCTAATTGTCTCCTGCACTGGCATTCCCACCAGAGATGCCGTGGACTGAATGGGCCATGGAGAATGAGCCTGGCTCTGTCCAGTAGAGGTTGTCCTTCTAAATCCTGGTTGAGACACATTAGATCATGAGAGAAAGGGCTTCTTTCTGCAGGGATGACCATGTCCACCTATGCCAAATCCATAGAGTTAAAGGCTTGAAGGGACCATTAAATTCACTTGTCTCATTCCCTGTATGGCACAGGCCCTTACATTCCATGCTGTTACCCCTGCATTGTGTCCTATAACTTGTGTTTGATTTAGTTGAGGATTGGTCCTGCTCTGAGCAGGGGGTTGGGCTAGATACCTCCTGAGGTCCCATCCCACCCTGATATTCTATGATCCAGAAGGGTATCTAGTCCTACTTTGAAGACATCAAAAGATGGAGAATCCACCACTTCCTTTGGTCGTTTGTTCCAATGGTAAATCACCTTCACTGTTAAAAAATTGTGCCTTATTTCCTATTGGATTTGTCTGGCTTCAGTTCCAGTCATTGGTTCTTGTTACGGCTTTTGCCATTAGATTAAAGAGCCCTTTAATACCCAGCATTTTCTCCCCATGAAGATACCTATACACTTACCAAGTCACCTCGCCTCTGTTTGCCCGGATCTGGGAATGAGCGATGGGATGGATCACTTGACAATTACCTGTTCTGTTCATTCCCTCTGAAGCACCTGGCATTAGCCACTATTGGCAGACAGGATACTGGGCTAGATGGACCTTTGCTCTGACCCGGTCTGGCCGTTCCTATGTTCTATATTCACCACTGCAAGACCTTTTCTCTAGCCTTCAAATCATTTTTGTGGCTGTTTTCTGCACCCTTCCACTTTTTCAACATTCTTTTGAAAATGTGAACACCAGAACTGGACAAAGTATTCTAGTCAACACAATTGAAAGTGTGGTTCTCTTCTCAAACAACCACCATGTAAAATGGCACCATTTTACTATGTGAGTCGGATCCACTTACTATCGAAGTAAATGGAAGTGATTGGTGGTTTTTACTTGTGGTAGTCTGGCAGAGACTTCAAAAGTTAAGGGACAGAGAGAGATTCTTTCCTCTCCGATGTGATCAATAAATTATACTCTGTTATTCTTGTGCAAATCTATGGGAATGCACGAGGGTCACGAAAAGCCGAATTTGCCCTGCATAAATAATTGCTGGTGATGACACATGAAAAGAGAGTGATCCAGTTTGACTCCTGCATCCCAATGTGAGTTTGCAAGAGTGGAGGTTAAAAAAGAAGCATTTTATCTCTTGCAAACTGTGCCTGAGCAGGTAGAACAACTCCAGATCATATTTAAAGTTTTGGAAAATATTTCCCCCTTTAGAGGCCGGTCACTATCGAGCAATTTGCTCCAGCCTGCTGTGCAATCCCCTCATCTCCTAAATCATAAGTCGGTCCCTGCCTTTTGGTGTCTGGCCTAATCCCCAAAAAGTTTTGGCTAACAACACAGCCCTGACTTTCCCATTGCAAGAGCGCTGCAAGCGTTGTGTGTGCTCATGACATGGACACCAGCCTGCCAAGCTGTTTGTGTAGTTAAAACAAACCAAATACTGCACCTACCTTCCAAAGACATCACCAAGTTAAAAACAGATGGAGAATGCTGGCGACTGAGGGATTTTTTTTCCCCACTAGTGATTCAGAAGGCCAGTAACGGAATTCTGATCCTGGCATCAGCCCAGCATATCCTGTTGAGTCACAGCTGATGTCTGCACTCTAATCTTAACACATGTGGACGGGCCTGTTGGAACTTGTCATGTATCCCCAGCTACCCAAATATCCCCCTGCTTGACCTGTCCAATTTATTACACAACATAACTCAAGAGTGTGTGTGGCTGCAAAAAAAAAAAAAAAAAAAAAATGCACATGGAAGTGAGCTATAGAAATTCCTAAGCCTGGAAATTCTAAGGGCAAGGGAGGTCAAGGGCAAAGTTTCCTTCTCATTCCCCTCCTCCCATCCCCACTTTTTTACTAGCTGCTCAAGGCAGAGAGAGATGCATATATGCTCGCTTTGAAGGTTTCAGCTACCCAACTAAATTGCTGAAATAGTGTCTGGCATAGGCCATTTTAACAGCTGTTGAGAATATCATCAACAGCCTTCTAACCAGTCTGGTTTTTTACCACTGGGTGATACTCTATGTCCACAAACAAGATAGGGGATCAGGGAATGCTAGAGAAATTGACAAATATCTAAAACATAAACCAATGACACCAAGTGAGCATCTAAGTGGTAGATCCATACATACATATGAAGATGAGCGGCAGAAGAGCATGTCTAGAGGAAGATGGATTGGATTAGGTTAGGTTAGATTAGATTAGATAGGCCCTCAGATACCCCAAATTTGTTCAGATTGGGAGGGTTGGTTTGGCCCATATTGTAAAGATTCTTTTATATTATTATAAAGATGAAGGCTGTTTGCAAAATTCAGGTCCAGGTTCAAGTTCAGACCTTGAAGAGCCTTAATATTTCAGCCATGCCTCGCTGCTTTGGGGGTTTGGTTCAGGTCCATCTCTAACAGGAACAAGAAAGACACAGCAGGTTACTGTAAAGATACGAGTAGATACAGAGCTGACTGGACAGATACATGAATGCTTTTCAATGGTTTTGTATCTCGGGTGGCAGCTAGAACACCCGAAAGCAGCATTTTCCTTTAAAATGCAAAATCCCAATCACACTTAGTCTTTAAAAACATCCATGCTGAAATCCTGGTCCCATGAAAGTCAACAGGAGATTTTCCTTTGACTTCAGTGACATTTGGATTTCACCCTAAGTGTTCTATCCTCCATGTGGGATAAGGATTTTCATCCTTGCTCTACAGATGGGGGAAACTGAATGGAGACACCGTAAGCAACGTGCCTAAGGCCAAAGTGGGGAGAATGAGGACTCAGAATTCCCTGGTTCTGTGCCCTGTACTGGGTCTCTATGCCACTCCTCTTCTCAGCCTATTGGCCTTACTAGAACACATGCAGCGTTCCTGCTACATGCTCTGGTTAACACCTTGGTAAACCTGGAAGATGGAGCTCCTTGTCTTGTACCTCCATCCTACATCCGTCTGTTAGCCCTGCAATCTGTACCCTCCGCGGTGCTACTGCAATCTGTAGAACAAATGATTAAAACTCCCAGTGGAAATAGGCAGACTACAACAGTGTTTCTCAACCTTTTTGATACCAGGGACTGGCTTGCTGCCTTCCTAAACTGTATCTGGGAGATCTCGGGGACCTTCTAGCCCTAGTTGAGAAACACTGGGCTAGAAGGCCTACTGCAGGTCCAATTAGTCTATCACGGTTTGTTTCAAGTGTGTGCACCATGATACACCATTGTTCCATTTTCTCCTCTCTCCTCCTGAGTGTGGCAGAAAATGTACAGCAGAAAGTATGTCAGAAAGGAAATCCTTTTTCATTTCCTGATCTTCTGTCATTGGTATCACACCATCGCCTTCAAGACAGATGGATCTCTAGGACCACACTGTGCCATATAGTTCAACTGCCAACTAACATAGCACCAAGAACAGACACGCAAAACTTGTCATGCCACCATCCATGTCAGGACTGGGGGATTTTGGGGTTGCACCTGCTCTGTGGCTGAAAAGGGGACGGTTTGTCTGGTCGTTCAAAACCTTTCTCAAGCACTATTTTTAAAGCCAGGTAGCCAAGACTGTATATGGATTGATAGGTTAGAGAGTTGCAGGCAATCAACATAGTGGGATCAGAAGAGAATGTAGCTTTAATAGGTGTATTTCAGGTTTCCTGAACATCAAAACTTTTTATGAGTGATAGACCTGGTTAAAAATGTTCCCTTGAAACTTTTTTTTTCTAATGAAAATTTGCCTTTAAAAAAAAATAAAAGAAAAGAACAAAAAGCTTGTGGAAAATTTTAGTTTCACTCAATTTTCTAGATTTTTTTTAATTAATGAAAACAGTTTATTTTTAATCAGAAGTGCCCCACTCTCAATTTTGGGCTTGAGGTAGAATGCCTGGGGTGTTCTTTTTAGTTTTCAGTTTTGTTTTTTAAAATGTTCTGTTTTTCCAAAATCAAAAATAGTTTGGTTTTCATTCATTCTTTGAAAAGCCAGAATATTTTCATGAAAAACTTCAGAGAAAAGGAAACATTTTTGTTTCTTTCAGAGATCTCCCTGAAATCTATTTAGCATTGTCTGACCTGCTCCACTAAGCAATAAATTCATTGCTGAGAGTTCAGTAACCGTAAGCCCAAAGCAGTCATTAGCTGCTGAGTAATAGCTTACACACAGCTTTTAACCATTGTCCTATGGAGAGCAAGAATACGGCTGAGATAGCAGAGTTACAACAAACAGTAGGAATAATGCGAGGGGGAGTTGCCTTCCTCTCCAGTAGGAGGCACGGGTCCCCTGCTGGTTTGACTACTAGAGTAAATGGTGGATTCTATGTAACTTCGTCTTTAAATCATGATTTGAGGACATCAGTAACTCTGCCAGAAGCTATGGGCGTGTTGCCAGAGTGGCTGGGTGAGGTTCTGTGGCCTGCGGTGTGCAGAAGGTCAGGCTATATGATCACGATGGTCCCTTCTGGCCTTAAGGTCTGAGTCTGTGAGTTTAAAGAGGCTTTCGGATCCTTAAATTAAAGATGACAAAGTGCAAAGGATTGTTATTATGATGTGTTGTGTTAGGCATGGAAAATTAGGGGTGAGGAGGTTATCTCCAGGTCACAAGGCCCTGAACTCTTGATTTAACTCCTCACAGGGGTGCTAACGGGGTGGGAAGTCTAAGAGCAAAACTGAAATCTCCTCCGGGTTGCTGGAGGACAGTGCATAAGAGAGGCAGCTAGCTGAGCAGCACGCAAACGGGAGGGACTGATGTATGATGAGCTCATGAGTTCACTCTTGTGTCAGGAGTGATATCGTCTCAGGACTTGGCCGTGCACTGCACAGCATGTGTTTCATTCAGCCCCAGGCCCTGAGCCAGCTCTGACTTGGAAAGCTTCCAGTATGGCTACTGGCAACAGAGAGGTGCCCTTCATGGCATTCCTGCAATGTGGAGACTCACTAAGACCTCAATCTTAGTACCTGGCAAGGAGGGTCCCATGAATCCTTCTAAACGTAATATGGAAACCAGGTGCCAAAGTCAAACTTACTAGTTTATTCTGCTCCACTGATTATATCCCCCTGGTCCCTCCATGTCTTTGCTGAAGCCCTGTTTTGTCCACATTTCAGCCTCTATTTTCAAGGTTTTGAATTCTGGCCAAGGAGGCGTGGGTGGGACTTCCGTCAGACCTTCCCCCATTAATACTACTCCTCAATCATTCAGCAATTCAAAACACTCTCATCTGTGCCCCTCCCTTCCCACCCCAGAGCTGTCAAAGGACTCCCAGGTCCTGCTGACCTGGAGAACCAGATGTCAGGGCCGTGAAGCAGGTTGGGACAGTGGTTTGACTGGGTGACAGTGAATGAAAACTCCTGGGATCTGTTCTTGCCTTTTATGATTCATTTATTTGTATTGCAGTAGCGCCGAGGGGTCCTCAGTATTAGATCAGGGCCCCTCTGTTAAAGACAATTCCCTGCCCCAAGAAGCTTATGGTGTGCGACTCGGGGCAAGTCACAGCACCTCTGTGCCTCAGTTTCCCTGACTGTAAAATGGAGATGAAGTTACTTACCTCATGAGAGGGCCTTATGTTTTCACAAGAGCTGGCTGAAAACTGTAATTTGCATCCCCTAGGAAATTCCAACATTTCAACATTTGTTTCTGTGTCTCATCAGGATACAAATATGGACATTTTTCAAGGAATGGAAAGTTCACAATAATGTTGGTTCAGAAATATTTTAATAGAGATAAAGTGTTTCAGTATTCCCTAACCAGACAATTTGGTTTTGGTTTGCTGCACTGAATGGAAATATTTCTTTTCAGTTTCCATTGGCATTAAGGTGTGGCCCACAGAGCTGCTGCAGTGTCTCATGGGAGCTGTTGTTCAGGTGCCTCCTGCCTTCATTCTCCTCTATAAACTGGACTTCTTAGCCAGACTACATTTCCCATAATGCACCCTGGTCACGTAAGTCCCATGGTGCACTGCATCACCTCAACCAGGGGAAACACTCCTGTATGGGGTGGCTTGCCCTGGAAGGTAAATAGGCAGACCAAGAAACAAACAAAACACCACCTCACTTTATGCAACAGTTTAAAAACCCTGAGATTTTTAAACCACTTTTGCAATGTTGGGGGGCGGGCGACACACGTTTGCTGTTGTTTTGTGGTCCTCTGACTATAAACCCAACCTAGGTGATGCTGACCAAAGCAGTGCAAGTGTCACAGAACCACATCCATAGTCAGTACCAGAAAGAAGATGAGTCATTGGAGGGAAGCCAGGGGAAAGTGCCCAAGAAAGATGACTAGGTTGGAGGAAATGACTTATAAGGATAAAATTAAAAGAATGAAAGCCCTTCCACTTGGCTAAATGACTAAGGGGGACTGTAAACAGTAGGTGGGCTTAACAAGTAGGGAGAGGGACTGTTATGGGTAATATAGTGGAACAACCTGCAGTCAGGCCACCTCGGACTGTGCGCTCAGCAGATGTTGTGAGAGGCATATATTTACAGGGTCTATGCTGTGCTCTGCCCCCTGAGAGGCACAGCTCAGGGGAAGATGCCCACAGTGTACGTTAAAGCAATCCCAGGGTTGCTATAATTTATAGCTGCCTCCCTGTGGCTCTGTAAACCAGAAGCCCCATAGCACCAAGAGCTACAGGCACACACCCTTCCACACACACACCTTCCTTCCCCCAAACTCACTGCCAACGTGCCCCTTATCCCAGGGCCTGCCATGCAGGGGCAGTATAGGTTTACGCATCTTGGCCCTATACTGCATCTGTGCTGAGGGGGATTCTCTCCCAGCCAGTTTCAGCGGCTTGATGCTGCTGGAATGGCACATTGGGGTGGGGTGGGGGGCAGAGCTGACTTGTCTGTTGGGAAATCTTGGGCGTGGAAATACTCCGCCTGCCACAGGAAGTGGGCTTGTTACGCTTGCCCTCTTCCTTCAGAATCAGTGCTTCATTCTTCCTCATCTTCCCCCAGATGTCTCCATAGGATAATGACCTCTTTCTCTTCCTGCCCTGGACGCCTTCATTGGTTTGCCATGGGCACTCAGAGAACAGCTGCTGCACTTCTCTAGCGGGCAAAAGTAAAGCTGGTATAAGTAAACCCATGTTCTAAAGCGATTTATCTTGCTGGATAAGAGGGGGCAACAGTCCTGGGAGCCCTAAAATTCCTCTGGTGCTAGGGGAGGGAAGGGTCTTTTGTACAGGAACTCTGTGTTATTCCAAACCCCCTTAACAGGTCAGGTGGGAAGTCAACGCTCCAGCACTATATATAAATGTAAGATCGTTATCTGGGATGAATGGGCTGGAATTAAGCAAAGGAAGTTTTCAGTAGCTTTATCAGGAAATGTTTCTCAGTGGTGAGACAGTCAGTCAGGGTCAACTAGTCTCTTGGGGGAAGGAGCCTTGGTAACCCAGTCACTTGAATCACATAACACTGGGTTGCACAAAGAACGCAGGAATGTACAGTGGGCAACAGTCCCACTCTGGCCGTTGTGAGCAAAAACTAGAAAGAGGTGTTGTCTACAGTGGTTACCTTCGATAACCAGCATTTGCTAATCTGATGATCTATCACAATGGCTTGGCAGCAGGGCCTGAATCCAAGAACATCAGCACTAAATGCATGGCCCCCTGTCACCTGAACAAAAAGAGTAACTCCATTACCTGTGGCACGTCAGAGTGTAGTTTCTGGTGGGCCGTAATACTTCAGTCTCATTTCAGTTGCTGGATTGGTGTGCAGGTGTTGGTGGTCTGTGATAGACAGGAGGTCAGAGTAGATCAAGTGATGGTCCCTTCTGGACATAAACTCTATGACCCTGTGATTACCTGGTAGCAGTAGTAGGCTCTTATCCCCTCCTGTGGACCTACCACTATGGTGGGAGGACATGTCAAACATGCTGAGCCAGTGGGTTATATCGATTAGAGTTGAGTGGAGAAAGATAATTCCATTTCATGGAGGACTTTGATATTTTGACATTTGGTTTCCATCATGGGATGTACATACTCTGAATGGGTTAACATGGGCAAGACAGGCCAATTAACCCATCTAGTGCACCTGAAGGGTGAGCCAGGCCTAATTAAGGATGAAGCCCAGCTTGGGAAGGAGCTGGTGATGACCATAAAGACAAGAAGGCTAAAGCAGAAGCAGGCTGCGGGGAGAAACTCTGCAGTCACTCTCTGGGACTAGAGAGTGGAGAGACCAGGAGAGTCAAGGAGGAAGCCCATGGGGAGAGTTGGCTTTGGGATCTTCTCCTGAGCAGAGCAGTCTGGCAGGAGGCCAGGAGAGACATGGAGCAGCCACTGGGGTGGAGCAAGCTCCGGTGCCGAGGAGCCCTGATAAAAGGGCACAACTGGTATTCCCAGGAAAAGAGGGAAGAAAGCTGGAGACCAAGGAGGGCAAAAACTGGGCTAAATTGGTACTTTTGGGTTGCATTTACAGACTGATTACAAGAGGAGTTCTGGGGCTCCCGGCCGTTAGAGAAAGGTGAACCGGGAGAGGCCTGCTGACAGTAGGCTGACCAGACAGCAAATGTGAAAAATCGGGACAGGAGGATCAAGGGGTAATAGGAGCCTATATAAGGAAAAGACCCAAAAATCAGGACTATGCCTGTAAAATCAGGACATCTGGTCATCCTAGCTGACAGGCTATGGTAAGAAGTCGTCCAGGGAGGCAACAGCAAGGAGTCTGATGGAGAAGACCTTGGCTGCTAGTTATAGGGTCCCTGTAGTGGGAGGACCTGGGTTTCCCTACCAGCCACGGGGAAGGTGGGATGAAGCCCCCAAGAAGTGGATAAGCACAACTGAGATCCCTGAATGAAGGGTATATGGACCACGGGGCCCAGAGTCAAGAACCACAGAGCAAACCGTGGGATTGGACATCTGGTTTTGTTCTTCTTTCTGTTACCCCAGAAGGGGAGGGTCTAAACATGAGCTGGCCACAGGAAGAGGTAGAACATGGTGAGATCAGAGCAACTGTCAGCAGCAGATGGTCCACAAGAATATCCAGCTGTGACGTGCCAAGTAGCAAAGGCGTGCTTCACTGATGAGTCCATCCTTTTCTGGTTTTGCTCTGATTCAGAACAAACATTTTCTTATATTCCCTACAAAATATAGCGGAGTCCTGGCAAAATACCTTGGAGCCGCAAATCCTGAAAGCCCATTCTCCCATTAACCTGCCAGACGGGTAAGCTAGCAGGAAATCAGGCAGGTTTCTGTAGGAAGTCTGCCTGGGTTCTGTTGGAACTTCAGCAAAATTGAACTGTCTCTGTGAAACATTTGAATTTCGCTGACTTGGGAAATACAGGTGAAAAATATTTCATCAGAATTTTTCCAATCAGCTCTAATATCAGCTCTTAATCTCATTATACAATGTTGGCCTACATTCAGAAAACCATAATAACTATGTTGTGTGTTTGCAAATGTTGACTATTTATTGGCAACCACTGTCTAATGTCTATAATAATACCCTCTTCCCAACTATTGAATTCCAGTGTTATCAAGGAACTACAAAAGGAGAGAGAGAAACAATGCTGGCTGTTAACGTCAATTAAGGGGCAATATCTTAAGGGGTTTACAGTCCATACACAAAATAGCCTGGGTCATTCAGGTCCATTTGGATGCTGGAAACCTGTAGTGGGGAAAAGCCACAAATGAGCTCTTAATGAGTATGAGCTAATAAAGGTAATCTGCTTCTCTGTGGTAAATCAGTAGAGATGATAGAATGTTGATGGACCTGTCCATCCCTTTAGAACCAGGAATTGTGCTGATCGTGGCTGTTTGATAGAGTCTCTAGCACCTGGGTAAACAGAAAGAAAAATCCCTTTGTGAGAGTCCTAAACAGAATCTTCCTTCACCCACATTCACCTCCCCATGCACACCTTATTAATTTGTTCTGATAAATGTTAATGCTTAGATTTCAAGGCCAGAAGGGACCACTGTGACCATCTACCCTGATCTCCCATATAGCACAGGCTGAGAACTGCCCCAAAATAATCCCTAGAGCAGATCTTGCAGAGAACATTAATATTCCAAATACCTCTGCAAGTGAGGTAAGTGTTTTTAGCCTCGTTCATTAAGGATAGCATTTTCTAAAGTGCCTTGACATAGAAGCCTGCATCCCATTGACTTCCAGTGAAATATAAGCCCCTGAGAATTGGAGAGGAGCCTCTGATTTTATGGATTTATCCTCACCAACCTCCCTGAGAGGTTGTGCACTAGTGTCGTTCTGACGCACAGAGACATTCTACCATAGCTTTCCCCATGTCACACAGGGAATTCAGAGCACAACCGGGAACTGGATTTGTGTCTATTGGATCCCACTTTAGTATCTTAGCCACAAAACCCCACTTTCCTCCAGAAAGATAATTCCCCCTCCTGCATTGGACAGGAATCCAACCCAGCCCTCCTGTATGGACAGTACAAATCCTATCACTGTTCCTGCTGGACTTCTCCGGAGGCCATTTTTGCTCAAGTCTTCCTGGCTTTGTGAGCCAGTGCAGTGAATTTCTCCTCTCTTTGAGCCCTTTTACTTGCCCGTTTGGTGTTCCCTACTCCTGGCCAAACTCGGTGAACCAAGACCACTTCTTTCTCGTTGTGGTTTTGGCTGGCGCTGCACATGCAGTTACGCGGTCGTTCCCTTCCCTCTCACTCCCACAGCAGATGAGCATATGCCTACCATCCCCTAGCTGTTAGCTATAGCATCAAAGGAGCTGTTTAGCCAGAATCCCATAGGAAACGTGCTTAATTGACAAATAGGCCCTTTAGTCACATCACTGCCGTGCCTAGTGTAGAGCTCATGGACCCTTCCTTCTACTGAACCCCAACGTCAGACACATCGCACTGCCAGGCAGGGCAGCAGCCTCATTCATTGGCAGAGATCTCGTCTTTCTTTCCAGGAACTGTTGCAAGCAAGTCATGTTGCTTCTTTGAGATTCTGGTGACCTGGCTTTCATCCTCTGGGCCATGGGAAGGCATGTGGTGTGTCACTCAGCCATTTCAGCAGCCGGGTTTCTGGAAAACTCCAAGGGTGATTCAGGAAGGTTGGTGGAGAACGTGAAAAACTGACCCTTTTCTCATGCTCTCCAGATGGGGCCCATAAATCCCTCCGAGAGGGAGGAAATTCATAGAATATCAGGGTTGGAAGGGACCTCAGGAGGTATCTAGTCCAACCCCCTGCTCAAAGCAGGACCAATCCCTAACTGATGACCTCTCAAGAACCCTTCCAGTCCTATGATTTTCTAATGGAACCCATAACACTAGATAGAGCTAAGCTGATAATTGCCAGGCTCAGTCGGGTATAAAAGAGCAAACTCCAAAAAGGAGAAGAGGTGCTTCAGGACGGGGTCTGCTATGGGATGAAATTAAGGAAAGGAAACGTTAGGCTGAGTATCAGGAAATGTTTCCTGGAGGTGAGAAGTGTGAGCCGAGGCACAGTTCTCCCCCACGGAAACAGGGGGAAGAGTCATGGCTTGAATCACGTTCGTGCTGAATTGGACGGAGTGCTAGATAATAGAATTCAAAGGAACAGTCCCGTGAGGCTCCTCAGGGGATGGAAGAGATGAGCTCAGAGGTGTTCTTTCCCCCTCTAATCTCACTCAGAGCGGGGCTGATGGGGAGGGGGAATAGATGGAAATGTTGAGATCAGGCCCTTTATAGCCTTAGCTGTCCCTAGGAACAGAGAGAAAAACACTAAAACCTAGGCCTGCTTCACACACCAGAGCCTGAGCGGTGTCCCAAGTGGGTCATGGCTTGGAGGGAGTTCAAAGCCCGCATTGGAGCACGACAAGCAAGATAGTGACCTCCGCAAAGTGTCTCTGACCCCACGGGGCTCCCTACCGGGTCTGATTCATTTTGAACTAGAGCCGCTCCTTCAGAACATACTTGGTAAACCCGGCAGTCCTCAGAGCCATGCTAGAGACCGGTGACCGCCTGTACCCTTCCCTAGCACACGCTGCTCATTCACTATGAGCACTGGGGAAAATCCAAGGGGACTTCACTTCTCAGGATACAATGATACTTCACACCCCTAGAGGACCTTTCCTTTCCTGTCACCGCCCATACCGCCATCTCTTCACCGCTCTCAGTGTCCACCACAGGCATTATTTATTTAAGCCTTGTGATGCTCCCGCCACCCACCTGTGGCCAGTTAGGCTTTCACAGTTGTGACGCTAACGCACAAGCCTGGTCACTTGGAAATTCATGGCAGCAGTAGGATTAGGACCCAAATTTCCATGCTCCAAAACCCCAGACCCCACCTGGGCTAACTGTCTGTCGGGGGTTAGCAGGATTAGACCTATGACACACAGCTAGATGGTAGGCAAATGCGTTCTTACCTGAATTTTATAGCCTGGGAGGCACAGGGCGGGGAAGTGACTTGCCTGTGGCCAAAAACAGAGTCAGTGGCAAAGCCAAGTGCTCTGGAACAGGAGCCCAGGACTTGCTCTTTCGCCACAAGCGCAGGACTCTGAATCAGATCAGGAAACAGAAGCCTGTTTCCACTTCTTGAGAATTTAGCATTCGGTTTGTATTAGGATGCACACTCCGTATGAGAGTGACGCATGGTTCCAAACAGCCTGGCCCTTGTTTAATGCATGCTGGGCCATTTCCGTATCTTTCTGCCCAGATGGGTCTGATGTCCAGGAGTTTCAGCCGTGAGCTGATAGCAGAGCTAGCTTTGGGGACTAGGGATGGAAGGGTCCCCCATCCCCCACGATCCCTGTTGAATGAGGGGGCAATTTGTGGGATGGTGCCAGACCTAATGGAGGAGGAGTTCTGAAACCAAGTGCGTTATTTGGATCGCGGCAGTACCAGGCTGAGATCAGGGCCTTATTGAAGGAGTTGCTGTACAGAGACATAGCGAGAGACAGCGACCTGTGCCACAGACCCCCCCACCCCCGAAAGACACAGAGGGTGGGAAGGGGAACACAGGCACAGAGACTTACCTGAAGTCACAGCCGGGACGAAAACCCCAGTCTCCTGAGTCCCTGTCTACTAGACCCCATCGCCTCTCAACCAGTGCCAGCGCTTCCTGGCAATCCATGCAGAGCTAGCAGGGTAAAATTCGATACGATCGTTGAATAACTCCAGGGCCTGCTCTGATGAATCCGAGGTCGTAGACCCCTGCATGAGAATGGAACGTCCTCACTGCTGAGTCCTATTAGCAGGTGAATCTTACCTCCAGCCAGGCTATAAGAGAGCTTGAAATAGTGCCAGGCACAGAGAACTAGGATCTTGGACAGAGAGGGCCTGCAGGGAAACCTATAGGCACAATCAAGCAGGGTTCCCTCCTTAGGGGTTTTTAAGACCCAGCTTGACAAAGCCCTGGCTGGGATGATTTAGTTGGGGTTGGTCCTGCTTTGAGCAGGGGGTTGGACTAGATACCTCCTGAGGTCCCTTCCAACCCTGATCTTCTATGATTCCATGAGGGTGGGAAAAATTAGGGTAAGGTTTAGAGCTAAGAATTTGAACTTGAGACCCTGATTTTTTAGAGGGTGGGTGATCAGAACTGTCTGAAACTTGGGTCTCCAAATCACTGTTTTAAAATCTTGATCTGTGTCTGGTTGCTGTTGTGATTGCGTTGCCAATGCAGGCAGTCCCAGGAAGGGAGTACACTTGGACTGTACACAGGGTAGGTGTGTTCTCTTCAGAGCAGGGTGTGAACTTTCCTTGCTCGCAGTAACACTTTCCGCTTGACGCGATCCATTCCAGCGCACTCTTATGCTTCGTGCGGTCATGACACTCAGACATTTATCATAACAGATTATTCTCAAGTGTTGGCTCTTAGGAACTGAGAGCTACATGAGGAATGTCAAGAGACCGAGAGTGCCTAATAGAAGCAGTACACAGAGAGCGAGGAAGGATGGCCTTGTAGCTAAGTTGCTGGACTTAGAGTTCAGTTCTTGGTCTGCCACAAATTCTGTGTGCCTTGGGCACATCACTTAATCTCTTTTCTCCCCACCTTTCTCTAGTCAGATTGTAAACCCTTTAGGGTGGGGTCTGTCTGTTACTCTGTAACTGTACAGCACCCAGCACAATCACCTTAGCTGGGGCTGCCACATCTTGCAGCAGTACTTAAATACTCTTGTGATTCTAAGACTTTCTTCTTCTGTGGTCCAAGACTGGGTCCCAACCTCTGTCTGACCTGCATTAGGTATTCCTGTCTGGCCCACCTGCCACCAGCCTAAGCGTCTTCCAGCAGGTGGGGAAGAATGCCTCAGTCTCCTTTTCTTGGGGACTGGGGCAAAAGAGAGCTGATTTCTATTCCTGGCTCTGCCACTGGCTGGCCAGTCAGTGCATGGCTCCGTGCCTCAGTCTCCCCACCTGTAAAATGGAGATAATGAGACTGACCTATTTGGTAAAGCGCTTTGAGATTGACTGATGGAAGGAGCTGGGAATGTTTACCCTATTCCATCAGAGAATTTTACTTAATAGGGAAAGAAACCTGAGATCCACCCTCACCAAATCCATGCTGACTCCTTGCACAGCCTTGTAAGTACGGCAACAGGCTCCCCCCACAAGGCGAGTTCAACCGCTCACTCCTCCGCTGGTGTCAATCAGTGCAGCTCCATTGACCTCCATAGTGTTCTGAGAGGTTGGTGCTTTGGTGCCTAGAGCCAAAAACCCAGTGTCCAGCCGGGTAATCCCTCAAAGGAATTTGTGAGCAGCAAAAGTGAACGTGAATCCTTTTGCCGGAAGCTATTTTCAGACCAGCACCTCTCTGCTGCACGTTATAGGCTGGCTTGTGCAAATGAACTTGACCTTCCAGAATCTGAACCAAATTCTGTCTCACTGAATGCATGGTGAAGTTATTGCTACTGGCTTCAGTGGGGCCAGTATTTCCTCTGCAAGGCGATTTGACTTCCAGTGGTGGTGAGTGGTTCCAGATTAACAGTTCTGCAGATGGAAACTCTCTGGTCACCCACTGACTGCTGCCAGTGACCACTAGGAAGGGCCTAGCATGCCAGTGAGGCTGTCTTCTGGTCAGGGCTGCGTTGTTCCCCACAGGGCAATGCTTCATATTTTGTTCACTCACGGTTTAAAAGTCCCAAGGGAGGCAGCTCCCCTACAGAGACTATTCCACCCCCTCACACATCTCCTCAGCAGGACCATTTTCCTAATTGTTATTCCCTCCACATTTTCCCTTTCTTTAACTACATCTTATAGCTCCTTTTTCTAATGCAACGCACCTCGCTAAACCAAATGCATTCCAGCAGCTTTCACTCTACAGTGTTGGACATTAGAAAGGCAGCTTGGGGAAGAAGGATGAGCTAGGTGTTAAAGCAGCAGCCTGGGGTACAAGAGAGCTGATTTCTATTCCTGGCTGTGATACTGCCTCGCCACTCAGTTCACAACTCTGTGCCTCAGTTTCCCCATCTGTAAAATGGAGATAATGATACTGACCTACTTGGCCAAGTGCTTTGAGATTGACTGATGAAAGGAGCTAGAAATTATTATCCTAGTCCCACTTCTATCAGAGACTCCCTAGGTGATCTTGAGCAAGTCCGCAAAGGTATTCGGGCTCCTAATTCCCTTTGATTTCAAAGGAAGTCAGGAGCCTAAATCACTTTGAGGACTGGGCCTCTGGGTGGCAGTTCCCCACATGTAAACCAGGGATACCAGCATTCCCAGGGCTCTTGGAAGCATCCATTCACTAACATGAGGGAGATACTTACTTACCATAGCAATGGAGACTGTATAAGTAGGTAGGTTTGCTTCCGGTCACCGGGCCCTGGTGTCTGAGATCACAGGAGTATTTATGTCGCCTGAGAACAGCAGGTATCTGTGTTGAATGTTTAACTTGACAAACCATTCTTCCCTCCCTCCCTGGGTTCCCTGTCCTGGGTACTTTATATCCTTCAGATATTCATAGGTTCTTACATCGGAGTTAATCTGGACATAACTAACTCTTTGTCCCCTGGTTTAAATCAACCCCTCCCAACTCATGATCTCTGTTGTGGGTCTGTGAGCAGGTGTTGCTCATACAGGAGCCATTTAAATCCCTTCCCCTTTCCCTGCTTCTCACTGTGAAAGGCACCAGAGGAGTTATTAATGGCTACGAGTTCTCTCCCTCCTGACATCTCTGGGGAAGGGAATGGAAAGTGATATGTGTGACAAGGGCGGAGAACGTTGACCTGATGCCAACTGATTAGCCTGGGTTTATTGCTAATCTGCTAATTGCCTCAGAGTTCTCCTCCTCCTAGGCTGTCACTCAAGAGCTTGCCAGAGACTTTTTTCATTCGTGTTTTGTGCCTGTAAATGAGTTTGGAATGAGATGCAGCCTCCACTGTTGAGCAGGTCTGTGCCCTGCCGTGCGCAGTGTAATCAGCTCGACTGTCCCAGCTGCACGTTCCTGCTCAGGGGTCAGCATCCTGGCATGAAGCTTTGGGGAAGTGAGTAGCGGTGTACGTCTCATCCTCTTCCTAAGTCAGGATGGACAGAAGAACAGGGGATCCTGCTTCTAGAAGCCAGGGAAAGGAGACACAGGGAGAACAGTGGCAAATTTTAGATATTATGGTGCTGTAGGATGGATGGATAGATGCCTGGGTGGAAGGAAGGATGGGTAGATGGATGGATGGATGGTTAGCTGATGTGATGGCTTTCTACACTTAGGAAAGAAAAATCAAATGCACAACTGCAAACTGGGGAATAAGTGGCTAGAAGGAAGTGCTGCTGAAAAGAAGCTGGGGGTTACAGTGGATCATAAATTGAATATGAGGCAACAATGTGATGCAGTCGTGAAACTGGCTGATATCATTCTGGGGGTTATTAAGAGGCGTGTCGTATGTAAGACATGGGAGGTCATTGTCCTTGCTCTACCTGGCACTGGTGAAGCCTCAGCTGGGGTTTTGTGTTCAGTTCTGGGCACCGCACTTTAGGAGAGAGGTGGATAAATTGGAGAGAGTCAGAAGAGAGCAAAAAAATGATTAAAGATTATTAGAAACCTGACCTCTGAGGCAAGTTAAAAAAAACCCCAAACTGGTCTTGTTTAGTCTTGAGAAAAGAAGCCTGAGGGGGGACCTGAGAACAGTCTTCATATGTGCTAAGGGCAGTTATAACGAGGACAGAGATCAACTGTCCTCCAGGTCCACTGAAGGTAGGACAAGAAGAAACGGGCTTCATCTGCAGCAAGAGAGTCGAGTCAGGTTGGATATTAGGAAAAACTTTCTGGCACTCAGGGTAGATAAACTGTGGAATAGGCTTCCAAGGGAGGCTGTGGAATCTCCAACATGGAAGGATTTAAGGACAGGTTGGACAAACACCGTCAGGATGGTCTAGCTTTATTTGGTCCTGCCTCAGTGCAGAGGGCTGGACTTGATAGTTTATCAGCGCTACATGTCTCTGATTCTGTGGTAATTGTAGCTAATTAGTTCATTCTATTGTCCATTTATCATTGTGTTATTGAGTGTTATGGTCAATTCATAAGCTATTTTATATATAATCACTGTATGCTACATAGATTTAAATTGTAGGATTATAGAAGTATAAGACTGACAAGTATTGAGGAATAATGAGTGTGTATTGGGTAAAGTAAAGCACGGCTGGAATGCAAGGCCTACAGGTTGAGATCTGTAAGATTTTAGCTTTGCCATAGTAGGCCATAGGCTTAAGAATGCTTGACATGGCTGGGCAACCTAGGAATAACCCTATGCCAGTGAGGTTACACGATTACTGGAAAGAATGTACCAATAAGTGATTTTACAACAGAAAAAATAGACAGTGGTGGCCCACAAAACACCTGTTTGTAACATAACAGAAAGTTCTGTTCTGAGCACAGGTTACAATAGACTCATGTTGTCCTGAGATGCTAATGAGAATAATGGGAATTAAATCAACATCCTATGACAAACAGGGCACCCCTATATTCATGGGGCATGGAAGTACAGATAAGGAGATGAGGGGTGAAACCCTCGTGCATAAGGTGTTAGGCATAGTCAGAACAACAATCTAAAAGAAGTTCCCTGGTTGGGTAAAAATGAGAAAACCCCAAGAGATGACCCACTGGATACCCCAGCAGGAACTACCCTTTATCAATGATCATCTTTTGAGAGATCCATCAGGCCCTAAAATATCTTTGGGGATGTGAGTCTGACAACAGTCTTAGTCACTGCATGGGATTTTGTAGGATTTATATATGCCTGGCTCATTATAACTCCCCTTCCTGCTCTAATGAAACTTGCAGTACAGATGAGACTTTATACTTGCGATTGCATCCATGGTCACTATCCCTGGTCTTCATGGAGTCTCCAAATTTGAGAAAAGCACCAGAGGTGATTTTCATTTGGTTGAGCCTGAAACAGTAGCAGCAGGAACTGAAACCATCGGGGTTCCAATACAAAATGGCTGAATTCAATTTAAATTTTACAAAAGGCTACATTCTAAAGATTCTTTGGATTGAAGGAAGGAAGGATGGATGGATGGGCGGATAGATACGAATAACTGGTTTAGTTGTTGCAATGCAGCCACTATCCGTCCAAGGGAATCCTCATTTAGTATCTTTATTATAAAGACTATTGTTGCCAACTACGGCAGAGAGCCTAAGTGTTGGCCGGGGAATGGAGAGTGAACCCTTATGGGAGGTCCCTTCAGTTAAGGCTGAATTATACTGGTAGAAGCTCACACTGTGTTTTGGTTTGCCCTGGGAATGTTGTACTGGTCACTGCCACCTGCCATACTGAAGCTGAGTTGGCTGCTCCTCAGGATTAAGCTACGAGATGCATCTGGCAAATATACATCAGGGAGAAATTATCATTATTATTATTAAATGTACACTTAGGCCTTGAAGCCCCAGCTGAGATCAGAGGCCCCTTGTGGTAAGTGTTGTACATATGTAATGCCAACAGACCTGCAGAGCACTGTGAGTTAAACTAGCCTTCAGAGAGCACAGTAGGGAAAGCTCTGCAGTCTGTCCACGCTGGCAGCTGCAAGCGCATTGGTGTGGCCACATTTGCGGCACTTGCAGCAGCATTAGGAGCGGTGCATTGTGGGCAGCTATCCCAGCATTCAAGTGGCTGCAACGTGCTTTTCAAATGTGGGGGGTGGGGTGAGGTGGAGTGTGACAGAGAGTGTGTATGTGGGGGGCCAGAGAGTGGGTTTTTGGGGTGCTGAGTGTGTCAGCATGCAGTCTTGTAAGTTCAGACCCTCCTCCTCCCCGCTTCTCTCTCTCTCTTTCTCACTAAAAGCAAGCAGCATTCCTCAGTAATGGTTGCTTTGCCCCAGAGCAGATAAGCAGTCGGCTGTCAGAAAGGGAGCTTTGAAAGGGCACAATCCGCATTCCACAGCCGATTCCAAAACAATGACAAGAGTGGCCACTTGACTTAAAGGGATTATGGGACGTTCCTGGAAGTCAATCAGAGTGCAGTAATGTAACACTTAATTCACGCTGATGGTGGGGCATCTCAGCTGAGGTGGAGTACCAGGAGGCTCGCTCTGCGTGCCTTGCCAATGTGAACGGGGAGTGAGTTACAGCGCTCTAGGCAGCTTTAGTGCACTTTAACTTGCAAGTGTAGCCCAGTCCTTAATGTACGAGCCTCTACAGCAGGAGCTAAAAATCACCTTTTTATTAGCTAAGGCTGTAGCAGACTCATTAATCTCTAAGTGGTCTAAGTGTCACTGACTCCCAGCAGGCCTGGGTTATGCATACACACCATGAGAGACTCTTAAGTAGCCATGTACTGAGGTGCAAAATAGTGTCATGGATGAAAAAGTGTTTACAAGACAGCAAACCAACAGTAGGAATAAATGTTGAGTTTTCATCATAGCAAAAGGTTAACAGCAGGGACCTCAGGGTGCTGTAGAAGACCCAGTGTTTTTAATATATTTATCCATCATCTGGAAAGGGGGAGTAAGGGAGAGCAGGGAGATAGCAAAATTTGCAGATGACATACAGTTAGTCAGATCCAGAGAGGACTATGAGACACTTCAGAGAGATCTAACCCAGCTGGGTGAACAAGTGATGTGCCAGTGAATGAAATTCAGTGTTGATAAACACAAAGTAATGCACATTGGAAGGTAAAATTGGAACTGCTCGTACATGGTACTGGGCTCTAGATTAACTGGGTCCACTCCGGAAATGGCCCTGGGCAACTTTGTGAGCAACTCAGTGAAGACCTCTGCTCAATGTGCAGCTGTGATCAAAAAGCTAGTGAGATGTTCAGAAGGATGGGTGAGGATGTAATACAGAAAATATGACAATGCCAAGTCAACAGAGCGGCTTTGTCTGGATTTGGTATGCAGGATGGGCATCCCATCTTCTAAAGGACAGCACAGAACTAGAGGGCTTTCCGAGAAGGGCCAGGGGAATGATCCAGGACCTGGAAAAACTCTCCCAGGGAGAGCAATTGAAAAGACTGGGGTTGTTACCTGAGAGAGGAGACAAGAAGGGGCCTGATCAAGGTAACTTTCAAATAAGGAGCAATCCAGAGAAGGGAGATGGGGAGGTTCACTTCTCGTTTCTGTGGGACCAGAACAAGGGGATGATCAATGAAGGTGAAAGGTGGGAAATGCATGAGTAACGAAATGCACGACTCACAAAAGGAAACACAGTTCGCTCCATGCAGAATTAGACAGCAGAGTCACTGCCCCGCGGTGCTGTTGCGTGGGATTCCAAGACACAGAGGACATTCATGTGGAGAACAAGAATATCCAGAGTTAATGCAAAAACAGTGCTTTGAAAGGCCTAAGACACTCATGCTGCAGAGCCTTAACCAGTTAGGACAATTGTTAAGGAGGCTTCATGAGGGGCAGATTATCCCACATCTGCTTACTATGGGGTTTGTGCGACTTCCTCAGAAGCATCTGGTGGTGGCCACTGCCAGAGAGTGGATACTGGGCTAGATGGGCCTTGGATCTGATCCTGTCTGGCAATCCCTATGTTCCTGTGAGAGACCGTCCCTGTCCCACAGAGGTTACAATGTGAGTAGACAGCCTGTTAATATCACAGATGGGGAACGTGGTGGGGCAGCCGCCCCACTCCCATGCCACAGTGAGCAAGAGTGGGCCAGAGCGGCTGTGCCGGCTGGCAGCCAATAAAAAAAGGGCCTACTGCGGGCCAATCAGGGCCAAGCTTATAGCCAGCCAATGGGGAACAGGCTGGGCAGTATAAGAGGGCTGCCCATGAGCGAGGTGGTCAGTCTCTCCTGGACCTTCAAGGGGGAAGGTCTGGCTCCTGGGAGAGGAGCTGCAGCACCAGGGACAGTGCAGTGCTGGGCAGGCCCAGGGGAGCAGAAGGGAACTCCAGCCTGGGTACCTGTCAGGCTGCCGGGTGCAGAGCGGCTACAGGAGAAGTGGCCCAGGGAGAGCGAGAGGGACTAAGGGAGAGAAGGAGGGCAGGACGGCTGCCGCAAGAGGGTCGCTGGGCCAGGACCCAGAGCAGAGAGCGGGCCTGGGTCCCCCCCTTCCCCCCTCATATTGCACCTGGCTGCGGAAGTGGCCTCGGTGGACTACACCAGACCCCTGCCAGAAGGGGCTTGATGTAGGGTGTGATTGGCCACTGCAGCTGAAGGACTAAAAGACTGCTGTGAACCTAACACCGCCCAGAAGGGGGTGACTGTGGACTTGCGGGTACTGCCGGAGGGCAGCGCTCTGAAGCGGACGCCGCACGCAGGAGCCACGTGTGTCCAGAAGCCAGCAGAGGGCAACAAAGAGAGAGAAGACGGATGGGACACCACCAGCGGAGGGCGCTCTGCCGTGATCTGAGCTAATTCCCGGACTATCCAGCAGGAGGCGCCATGGTGGTGAGTCCCAACCCGTTACAGGGAACTATGGCACCGAGGAGATTAAGGACCTGCCCAGCCTCACACAAGGATCTTGTGTGGAGAAATAATTAGAATCCCAATTTCCTGAGTCCTAGTCCAGGGGTTTCTCTACAAGCCCGTCCTTCCTCTTCCTCTGCAACCTTAACTCCTCTGGAGGTGCCCAACGTCAGACTACTTAAGTGTGCTTAAGGAGCTAGTTGGTGTGGTTCCCTTCAGCTCAGACATCTCGATCCCTTGGGTCAAATCCAGCCCTTGCCTCAAGAGGAAGACGAAGCAGACCTGTGCGGTGCCGGCAGCAGAGATCTGACTTCCCAGTGAGCAGCCAAGGAAGAGAGAGGAAAGGTTTTCATGGCCACGTCTGCTGGGTATCACTTCCAAAAAGAGAGTGTCTCTCAGGATTACTGGCCCGCTGAGAATAATAACTTCTCATAGCACCAGTAGGAGGAAGGCGAGACACTAGCTGGCTGCTCTAGATAATGCAGTGACTGGGGGTTCTTCAGATTCTTGGGCCTCTTCCGCACCCCTTGGGGCCACTCAGGTGGTGCTAAGGGAGCAGAAACAGCCTGCAGTTCCCCTGCTGGGGATTCCCCAGCAAATCCAGTCAGGGTCACTGGTGTCTGCACCTCCCTTCCTTCAGTCTCCGGCACAGGGTGGAGAAGGGGCAGGTTGGAAGCCTGTAGGGACAGAGAGACAGTGTGGCTGGAGCATGCTACGTTCCGGTTCTCCCCAGCTGGCGGGTGGTCCCTAGGGGACTGATGCCAGCTAATGCGCATTAGTGCTCAGGGACATAAGACTGGCCAGGATGCCCTGGGTCACTGAGTCCAGCCCTGTGCTTTCCCAGGCAATCCTAAAGGCCGCACTGTCTAGTCTTCAGTCCTGTTTTAAATAGCTTCAGTAATGAGAGAGCCTCTCTTTCCTTTGGGAAGGCCCTGTCAGTCTAGCAGGTCTTGCTCCTAGGCCATGCAGAGGAAGCCTGGTTCATTGGTTAAAATGCTGGGCTAGGATTCAGGAGTTCAATTCCCTGCTCTTCCACAAACTCCCCATGTGATCTTGAACAAGTTATTTCATGGCCCTCCGTCTTGTTTCCCTCTTTGTGCAGCAAGAATAGTAGCATTGCCCTATTCCAAGAGGGGATGCGAGCAGTGATCCGTTAATGTCCGTAACATACAGAGAACCACCTGTGTACAGAAGGCAAATGTTCCCAGATAGTCAGCCTAAATGTGTCTCTGCTGAATTTCACTCCATTATCCCTGTCTGTCCCTGCCAGACCACCCTCCCCAATTCCCTTGTTTTAAAAGAGCCCCAGAGAACTTTTAATCTCACTCGCTCATTGTTGTTTTGTTTTAATCACACAGGCGGATTTTTATTTTGAGTCTTGTTTTTATTTGCTGCATGTTTCTTCTCGTGCCCGCTGGGCATTTGTACTTTTGTTTGCAAAGCAGCCAGACAGCTATGGCCGGTGGGTGCATTAAAAATAAAATGTATTGTTATTATGTTCATAGGCTGCCTAAGAACACTCTGCCTAGGAATGAAAACTATGTGGGCTATTTCAGGAACGGGAAGCAAATAAAGATATCCTAGAATGATTTAACAAAACAAACCGTGGTATTGTTTCAAGTGGACTATGAACTGGCTGTCACCGATAGCGATCTATTACATGGTTCACTTTCAATGGGTATGTTTCTAATAATCATCCCAGATTAAAACTGATAACTGTCACATTAAAGCTAGAATCAGATTGGTAAGACAGGGGATTCTCTGTCTGTTATTTAAAATACCGGATGATTATCAAAAACAGACCGACCTAAGCATTAGCAAGTGCTTTATTGCTTCCCACGCTGCCCTGGTTAATCCCTTAATAAACCTGCTTTTAATAATCATTTGTGAATATGCGATCGCTGTCTTAGCACATCCCAGCTGAGTGGCTGGTTGTAGAGGAAATGTTAGGAGTGCAGCAGAGCGATCGTTTGGGGAGACACTGATTCCCCTTAAAATGCTGGGAGAGGCACAGATACATGCCAGGTGCAGCTCCATAGATATCAAGGGCTCCTGGTCTGCACTGGTGCGAGAGGAGATTCAGGCTCTCACCTCCTGAAAATCTCATGCAAATCTGGTGTGGGTTACACTGCCCAGGCTCGCAGGCCCATCAGCCAGAAGTGGGATCCTACAGTAGGATCTTAGGAAGGCCGTGTGCTCCTGTGGACGGACTCTGGGCTGGGAGTTAGAAGATCTGCATTATGTTCCGAGCGCAGCCACTAACCAGCTGCATGACCCTGAGCGAGTCTCTGTACCTTTGTTTCCCCTTCCACCCTTTGTCTATTTAGATTGTAAGTGCTGCTGGGCAGGGACTGTCTCTCCCTAGGTGTATGTACAGCACCTAGCGCTATGGGACGCTGATCTCAGCTTGGACCTCTAGGTGCTCCTCTGATCCAAAGAATAACAGTAATGTGTACTAGTGGTGTAGGTGCAACTTGCAGTGGTAGGTGAGGTTAGACAGCAAGTTTGACGGGAGGCAGGATGCTCAGAGCAGGGCTGACAAAGATCCCAGGAGGGCAGTAACAGACTTTAAAGCCAGGCAGGAAGGTGGCGGGGGGGGGCGGGGAATCTCATGTCTTGGCTGTGGTATTGGCACAGACCATTGGGCCATGCGGTCTATGATGCCCGGAGTTCCTCCAGCGTCACCGAGAGCAGAATTTGGAGCATTCTGTCTAGTCGAAATCTCAACTCTGTAGCAAATACTGCCTAGAATGTGAGGAGTGCCAGTGAGGGCTGTAAACACATCCCCCAGGAGCTCCTCTATATGATTCTGCTTCTACAAGAAAGTGGCTGTTGATGTGTCATGTGTTACCGCTGGTGCTAGCCCTGCATTTCCCAGAAAACAGTTGTACAAATGCGCTATCGTGCCCTGGGTTTGGAGTGTCAGGCCTGGTCTGAAGAAAACCAGGATGGGCAGCTAGAATAGACAAGCCGGGGTTTGAGGTGGGATTTGGCAGATCTAGCAGGTTTCTGGTGCTGGTTTGGCACAGACATGACAATCCTTCTCTGCACACCGGTTCTCACTCAGACATGGCAGCTAGACACGGAGTTCCCATCCATTTTAATGGCTGCTTTGAAACTCAATCTCTCTCTCTCTCACACACACACACACACACACACTTGTTTCCAAGTCAAAATATATGTTATAATACCGTAGTTATGACAAGTGATGAAGATCAAACCTATTCCTGTCTACCTAAGATATTTACCTGGCCCCATCACCACAGCATCTGTTCACCTCACACTCTGTTATGAATTTATGTTCACCGTACCCGTGGGAGGGAGGGCAGCGCTATTATCCCAATGGAACAGATGGGGAACCGGGACACAGAGACTCACAAGGCAACGCACAGTCTCCGTGGCAAAGCAGGGAACTGTGGTACGGTTTTCAAGAGCTCCAGGCCAGTGCTCTAAACCCTGAGCCATCCTTGCTCTCCGTGAGTTCAAAAGTTAGCCTGGAACTTTCAACCTTATTGGGCTGATGCTTTGTTTAGGGAAGAGTGCGAGAAAAGGAGCAAAAGTCATACGTGGAAATGAATAGAATCAAGGGGAAAATAGAACAAAGAAAGAGCAGAGGGAAGAACAAATACAAAGACTCTGAAATAACCAAGCAGATGGGGAGAATGAGGCAAATCACAAGAAAGGCATGGTGAGCAATGGGGTAAGGCACTGGCCTTGGAGTCCAAGCCTGGGGCTTATGTCCTGACCCGCTCTGTGCCTCAGTTTCCCTCTTGATGAAATGGGGGTGACCACATTTAGCTTCCTCTGTGAGGCAGGTGGAGATCTACAGATCCACAGCATTCTACAGGAGCTGGGTATTGTTCGTGCAAAGAACCCCATGCCAGCCTTGTTCTTGGGGGCTCCTACTCTGGGGATCAGCCAGGAAAGCGACTTTGTACCAATGCCAGTGTGGGGTTCCACCACGCTCACTGAGTCCAGGTCGGATTAGTGAGAGGAAAGGGGGCTTTGTGATTCTTTGCCTGCCCTGCAAACTCAACTTGGGATCTAAGAGCCAGGTTGGTTTCTTTCCACTTCCAGCATCGTCCCCATTAGTAAAGTGGCCAATTGACCCCTGCAGGCCTCCTGGAGCACCTGTGCCATCCGGGTGCCCTTGGTTACCTCAGTCCCCGCATGACTGCAGAATCAGGGCCCGAGGGCAGATTGGAAAGGTATTTAGGCACCCAACGCTCACTGATTTCAACGAGAGTTAGGTGCTTACACACTTTTAAAAGTCTCTCATCACCTTCAGTCGGGCAGGTGTAAGCACACGTAGCAGTGAATGATGACAAAATCGGCCAGATGGGGTTCCAGAGATAAGCGTCCTACTGATGACAGGCCAGAGATGAATCCACTGCACTCTTCCAGTGCTTGGCTTAACTCTGCAGAAAACATACTTCTCTCCCTAAGGTGAAGGGCTGTGACTTTGAATAGAGCGGCCTGTGCTTCTAAGCATGGGAGGGGTGCCAGTGAAGTCAACTTAACTCTTTGGGTGCTTAAAGTTAAGTCTGAGCTCCAGAACCTTGCTGGGCCCAGTTGCAGATCTGCTGATAGTTTTGCAAACGTGGTTGCAGAATCTCAAGTCACATCTGGAAGTTTTGCTCGCTCTGATCAATGGGACTTTTGCCCGAGAAGCAAATGACTGAGGACTCCGGGCTTGATTGTAAAAGAAACGTGGGAAGAATGAAGGGAAAGCTCAAATGATGTGTAGGCAACATTTTTTCCCCCCTAAAATTGTGTGTTTTTCAAGGTTCCCCATTTGCAGCAGATCGTTAGGAGCAACTGACAAAATAATTGCAACGCAAATGGGCAATGGAGCCCCAGATTTCAGCAGTGACCCAAAGGCAGATCATTGGACCTTCAGAAGCGATCAACATTAGTTCATCTCCTATCACTACAGAGTACTTAGTGGCTGCTGTTCCCAAAGGTCACTGGTGCCTCCTAGGATCACTGCAGCAAAGGTCAGTGCTTCACCCCAGTGGAAAGATCCATTACGCTGAGGCTAAGCACTAACATAGGGGGTTGCATTTAATTGTCCTGTTTTATAAGGGACATTGTTTGGGTTTAATAACGTTAGCTTTGAAATAGTCACAATTAAGCGTTCAAGTTCACAACTCATTGAGGCAAATAAGGTGAGTTCCGACCTTTGTTGCTGCTATTGGACCAAATCCTTTTTGCCTTAGTCTTACTCACTGATTTCAGTGGAATGATTCCTGGGTCAGATTTCTTGCTGTGCGAGGGGGAAAGTGGAGAGTGCCTCTTTCTTCTTCTATAGAGAGGAGCGTTTGCAATCCCAAGACACAAGTGGTCTCACTGCACATTGCCCCCTTTGCATCCCTGTAGGCTCTTAAAGCTCAGCACAGAAAATATGACACTTTGCATGTAAAATGATCCTTAACAGGTAAACTTCATCTTGGGTTTGATGGGAAAGGAAGTAAAACTCCAGACAGCTGTGTGGTGGTTCTGAGCATGCTCAATGAGCATCATAGGTGAAGCTCCACCCTCTTTGTGCCATCTTACAGGGATGGAGGACAGAGGAATGAAACATTTCAGAGTTGGGGTATTTCTGCTGAAGTCTTATTCTCAGAAAGGGGGCTTAGACTTTTTCTAAATGAGCTAAACTCAAAAGTCGGTGGAATGGAATTTCCTCAAATTTTACGCAGGCACAAACACAAAGAAAGCACCTTTTGGCTGAGACACAAAGCAAGAAGGTTCACCCCAAAAGCAAAGTTTTCAGAAAATTCCAAACTTCAGAAAAAGGAGTTATCAAGGAACAAGGGCTCTCGTTCAACCACAAGTTTGGGGCTGGACACAGGAATTGTGGCGCAAGATTCTCTGGCCAGCGCTATGCGGGAGATCAGACTAGATGATCCTAATGACTCATTCAGGCCTTACAATGAAACCATTATACAGCCTTCACTACTGCTTTTGCTTCCTGCAAAAACTGTTTCCCTTTGCAAGGGGGCTCAATGAGAGGAAGGGAATTTCCTGAGGACTGGTGTAACAACTGAGCCGACAAATCCCTTCCGGGTTCCTGGACAAGATGTGGGAATGACCAAAGAAGAGACTGGTGCCCAGGAGGTGCCATCATGGGTTTTACACTGACCCCAATGCCTGCTGGAACAGGAGTTTAGTCAATGGTGGGTGAATCCTCATGTAGGAAGACGCGATCAACAGAGTTCATGGTTTATACACCTCACAATCATGGCTTGGTACCTTGATTTGTTGTCCCAATCACTTGGGACAAAAGCTGCTACATCTAAATGAATCCATTCATCTGTTTTTATACCATGCTCATCCACATGGAACTTGCAGCCAGGCCGAGGGTAAGTATCCAAACTGAAAATGAAAAGACGCTCAACGTAAGATATCTTAGCTTGCAACAACAACAACAACAAAAATGTTACCGGAGCTTTAACAGCCATGAGTGGGCAAGACCTGTCCGTGCTCACCAGCTCTGACTGCTCTTCTGGGGTGGCAGTCAATGTCAACTTAATATAGTAGATTTTATGATGAGCCCACGGTGGACTCAGACAAGCAATTCATTTCACATAGAAGTCACAAACAGCCAAGGGGGTAGGGATACCTTAGGTCACTGCCATCTTCAGTGGAATACCTTCAGAGTCATACGGCTGCAGCTGAGACTGGAACTGGGCCCCGTAGCTGGATTCAAGCCAGAGGCTCCGTATCCTGCTATCTGTTCCTTGAGCCATGTGGTCCCTGCAGAGATGTTTTGCAAATGGATGTGAGCGTGTTTGAATCCAATGTGCAAGAAGAGCTTCCATTAGCCAACCTCCAGGCTTTGGGGATTTGGCTTGAACTCAGAGTCAGCTAATCCACCCTTTGAAAGCAGATTGTTTCACACCATAAAATTGCTCTATAGCCACTTATGAGCCTGCGGTAGAGACCCCTTCAGCATTCATTGGATCTCATAATGGCACAGATGCTGGGGAACGTGCTTTAGGGGGCAGCTGAACGCCAGACGAGGAAACGTACATATTAATCAAATCCAATGAGGCCCTCTATCTCGCTACCAATTAATCATCCTTTTTCTCAGGAGAGAAAGCAGAAAAGAAAGAGGAGAGTTCTTTATAATCCTCATTAATCACAGCACCCAATTTGAAAATGTGCTCTACCATGAAGACCTGAACGGGAAGGAAAAAGGGAACTGAGAAAATATTCTTGGGGTTTTTTAATGGACGTGGATAATGGAGAGAGCATTCAAAACAACTGGCCTGTGCTATGCAGGAGGTCAAGCTTGATGATCATTATGGTCCCTTCTGGCCTTCAAACTCCGTGAAGCTAAGAAAACACACACCATCCCCTGCCACAGATCCAAAACCAAGCCCTGGTCTCCGTTATACCTTAGTGTATCTCTGTTGGCTGACTCTCCGATCACACCCACACTTCTCACCGCACCACAAATTCACCTCCCGCTGTGTATGTCAACAGAAGCATCTGTAGTATTGGCAACTGTCCATTCTGGGACACTCTGACCCATGCCAAAATGTAGGGCGATGGCACTAAACAGCACAAGCTGTGTTCAGTCAGTGGGAGAGCCAAAGAGCCAGAAGGAACCTCAGGGTCTGGTTGTGTCCAGCAGCCTCCATAAAGAATCTCCTTTATATTCATTAACAAGGAGCATCCTCTCTTCTGTACAACACGGGAGATGCCGCAGCCTCCAATTCATTGCTCTGGAAATGGAAGTAAGTCCCTTTACTTGTTGCATGTAAAAAGCTTAGGGGCAGAGTTTGCCACCTTCCTTCATTAGTGCTCCATGGCAAGGTTATGCGCACCAGAGAATGGAGAGGTGTCATGGGACTCCATGAGCACAGGGGTAGCAAAATCTGGCACCTCCTCTCCTACAGGCTCAGTAACATTCTAAGAAGCAACATGCTGTAAGTCCAACTGTTGCCTTTTGCTACAGCTGACTGGGCCTTGGAAGCAGATTGCCTCCAAACAAGTGAGATTGTCTCTGGGCATAGCCAAACTCCTCCTTTTCCTTCTTTCCTCCATGTCCAACAGCTTCCTCACAGCCGTCCTGGTGAGGCGGGGCTTTTTCGTCTCTTGGCAGAGAGCCGGTGAGCTCTCTCTTCCCCTCGCTGAGATAGGAGGAATTCATCCACCCGCATCAGCATGGACAGATCACACCCATGTTGCCAACACACCAGACGGCCTCAGGTTGTGTGTTTCCATGCACTGTGGGGAGCTTTTGATTACCTTCTAAAAGTTATTGAAGCAAATCTGCAGCCACCTAAGGTCTTTGTGGTTATAACTAGTCTACATGCCAGCGGACCCGCTCAGAACTTCGACACAATAGTCATAGAATCATAGAATATCAGGGTTGGAAGGGACCTCAGGAGGTTCTAGTCCATCCCTTGCTCAAAGCAGGACCAATCCCCAACTAAATCATCCCAGCCAGGGCTTTATCAAGCCTGATCTTAAAAGCCTTTAAGGAAAGAGATTTCACCACCTCCCTAGGCAACCCATTCCAGTGCTTCACCCATTCTAGTGAAAATTTTTCCTAATATCCAACCTAAACCTCCCCCACTGCAACTCGAGACCATTACTTCTTGTTCTGTCATCTGCCACCACTGAGAACAATCTAGATCCATCCTCTTTGGAACCCCCTTTCAAGTAGTTGAAAGCAGCTATCAAATCCCCCCTCATTCTTCTCTTCTGCAAACTAAGTGGCATGCTAGGATCTGTAAATCTGTATTTATTCTTGCCATATACAAGCAAATAAAAAAAATGGTTTCTGCTAAGTTTATAGAAACTTTTAAATTTTAAGAATAACTGAAATGTACTAACATCTGTGCACCGACATTGGGTGGACCCATATTAAATAGTGTTACAGTAGGTGACAGCCTCAGAATGGAAGGCAAAACCAGTGAGGGTTTGTGAAGTTTTTCGGTTTGCTGACTGAACCCAAAAATTGAAAGAAAAGAAAATTGGTTTGGGTCAAACTAGATGTTTAGTTTTGGAGGGTTTGGGGTTTTTTTTACACATTTTAAAACCTAAAACTGAAGTAAAATTCTAAATGAACATTTGTTTCAAGTTGCAAAATTGAAACATTGACATTTGGGGGGATTTTTTTGGTTTGGTTTTGACTGAAACAATGTCGTGAAACTGCCATGGATTCGTGAAATGTTTCAGGCAACTCGCATCTGCATTTTCCAGTGGAAAAAAATAGTCGGAAAACTTTTGCCCAGCGCTAGTCCTGTTTTTAAGGCCCTGCACCAGGGGATACAGGTGCTTCCTTTGTTTCCAAATTCTTTGGGCCAGGGATCTATGGCCAAGGACCAATCGCCGTTGGAGTCTCTATGAGCTTCTGGAATCTGATATATCAATGTTCAGATATCCCTTTAACCCGCCGCTCTGATCTGCACTCTTCTGGTTTTTTAAGCAGTGGAAGTTTCCCCAAACACAGTACATTCCTGAGCCATCAGGAGAAAGGATTTTTATTTTTTTATTCTCCATTTGATAATTTGATACCTCGGTCGGTATCTAGATTAAGTGTGTGTGGCTGGTCCCCAGTTAACCTCTCAGATCGTAAAACCTCAATAATGACTGAACACAGAAGTCCATAAAGTACCTGCTTTTCCCAGCGCAGCCGTTGGCCATGAATCTAAGTAACATACTGCAGGTGGACGGGCCTCCCAGCACCCAAGAGTTCTCATCACCGATCCGCTTCATATAATTCAAGCCGCACGGACAGATTTACACCGGTTTTGAAACAAAGGATTATTTCCGTGGTTGCCAGTCAATGGGGACGCAACAGAGTGAACGGAACGGGGAGATGGCAGTTGGAGCGAGCAGCATGGAGACTAATTGCTGTTAACCCCCAGGTTTCATCACTCAAGTGTTAGGTTGCAGGAAAGTTATCTTTCCCGGGGGCTCTCACACTTCGGCACTGAAAAATAGCGATGGGAAATCCAATCAGTCATACCCTGCTTAGGCCGTAAACCAATCCTGCCGGCTTGGGGCACTTGGCAGAACAGGCGCTAGTTTTCTTCTTTCCCATCATTTGTCTTTGTCGTTTCTTTCAGTCGTGGGCGAGCGTAATGTTCATCTCGGCGCTGGCCTGAGCCAAGCGCCAGGCATGAAAACGCTGTGCAAGCTTTTCTTTCTTGCCCTGCTGGGGCACCCTGTTGCATTAATTTAGATGAACTGTATGCGTCAAAGGTGTTCATGTGTCCCAGTCACTGTGCAACCTTAACCAGTGTTCAGCGAAGTTCAGGATTTGGTATGCCGACGCATTGGCCTGCTTAGGACCATGGTGAACACGCCATTAGAAATCCATTTAACCTTCTATTAAAGACAAAGAAAAGAAGAGAAAACAATCAAAGCATTTGCAAGTAAAGTATACCGGACCCTCGCTATCACCCGGGGTTCGGGATCCGTGCATGGTCCCGCGCTAACGTGGGGGATGTGTTGCCATGGATCCCAATTTAAACATTTACATTTGGGATCCATGGCAACACCTGCGCTGTACGCGAACCCGCGCTATAGCGACACGGGTTATAGCGAGGGTCCGGTGTATGAAGGTTTTTCATTTGAAAACATCCCTTTTTCCCCTTTCTTTGTAGCTGGAGAGAGTGTTGAGTCCTAAGATTATCTCTCTTCTTTGTTATGTGTATCCTGAGAATCCCAATCAAAGATCAGGGCCCAAAGGTAGCAGGCTCGGCACAGACAAGTACCGAAGAAGGCAGGCAGTGCTCCAGAGAGCGTGTCATGTATGTGCCAGACAAGATGCAGCAGCTGGATGAAAGAAACAAACAAGGTATCAGTGGATTGGGTGAACATGCCCAGCCTTGCCAAGAAAGGGACAGCAACTGTCAGCATGAAGGAGAGGAGAAATTACCACTGCTATTGACCTGGATGGGGAGCCCTCCAAGTGGGGCCTTGTCCAAAGTCCTTTCAAGTCAATGGGAGTTTTTCCACTGACTTGAAAGGCCTGTAGAACAAGCTGATAGGGAGAAGGGAGCTCTGGGTCAGCAGTCTTAGTAGTAAGGACAAGCCAAACCTCTTCCTCCCAAGCATTCCCGAGGAGCATTCCTGGAAACTGCAACCTGACCAGATGTCCTGCACCACTCAGGATGTGAGTCAGGGACTTGCTTCACCACGTGCAGGGATTTAGCTGGGGAAAATCTCTATTGACTTTGGCCTTGTTTGAAGGACTCTTGCTTATCTGGCTTTGCTTTTGGCTGGGGAAAGCCCACTCTCCCTCTTGGAACCTGGCTGAAGGGACAGGGGCCTTTCCAGTGGGAATTACCTTTTGCTTTCAGTTTCCTTTGACTCCAGAACTCGCGGGGCCCTGAACCCGCATGGACGGACCAGGGAGGGAAAGACTGAGCTGTGTGAACTTGACTCAGGAGTTCTGAGGAAATCTACATGTGGCTCCCCGTTGGGATGTGCTGACACTCCACCTCAGCTGAGGAAACTTTCAGACAGGCTACAGTCATTGTATGGTGACAGACCCCTTCCTCTCGCCACCGAGTTGGCAGGAAAATGCCAGCATGGGAGTTAAGTGCACTGTAGGGCGATTCTGTACAGAAAAGTGGGGGTCAGCATGTGTCCCACTGGTCAGCGTGTGTTCTGTGACCCCCGTTGTGCCAGGGCCACCCAGGCTGGGAGTCTATTGTGGTATCAGTCGGGTGGCTTAGCTTGTAGTGGCTTTTACTTTTTAACTCTCGAGGTCACCGGTTCAATCCCCAGTGCACTGGCCAAAATGGTGGACGTGGCAAATGGAGGAGGGAATCTTTTAAGTTTGGGAATAGAAAGTCTTGTGGCTAATGCACCAGTTTGGGACTTGGGGAGAGCTGGGTTCCATTTCTAGCACAGCCCCCCGGTCTCCCTGCCTGACCTCAGGCAAGTCGCTTCATTGCTCTGTGTTTTTACAATACAGGCATAATACTTTTCCCTTTCTCCCACCGGTTGTTTATCTAGCCTGTTAGCTCCTTAGGGCAGGCCCCGTCCCTTACTCTGGGTCTGTCCTGCACTAGCACAAAGGGGCTCTGATCTCAGTTAGGACATGTGGGTGCTTCTGTAATGCAGATAATAAGACTAAAGCGGCCCACAGGGGTACTGTACCAAGAATGAAAGGCTCTACACCGAGTATCCTCGTAGCCGAGAACTCTACACCATGGAGGTCTTTGAGGGTGTTGAGTTCTATGGGCCGGGCTCTCACGACTCTGACGAATTCCATAGGGCAAGGTCACTGTGCCATTGGGGCTGAGAAATTCTATAGGGTGGAACCCACCAATGCCACTAAGTCCTACATGATGGAGTGTGCAAGGCTGGGAGAACTCTTGGATCAGCCTCCACAAGGCAGTAAAACCAGGGATTGGGAAGAAAGGATAGAAAGAGAGACGGAGGCCCAGCCACAAAACTGAGATCCAGCTTGAGATTTTGGACACCACTAAAAGTGTGGAGGCGTTCAGTCTGGGGATTTGGTTTGGCCCATTCTAGAGAGAGAAGGGGCCAGCTCCCAGAATTGATCTGGATACTGGTCCCAGCCCAGCTGGGAAGGGAGTTTGATTTTGAGTTTGGGTTCGGCCTGCTGTCAGGTCTGATTCTCATCCACCATCTCAGAGAACATCGTCTTCCTCAGATCCAAACCAGAGCGGCTTTCCAGCGGGGAGACGTGGCAGTGTTTGGGTGGGCCAGACAGGCATGTAAAAACAAACTGGTGACCCCAGGTAGTGAAACCATCTTAATTTGAGAGGACAAGAGAGACCCTTCCAGTCTTGCAGAGCTAGAGTCTGAGAGACTGTCACTGCACCGTGGACTCTAGTGGGAATGTTTTCTGGCAATGATTTTGCCAACCAACCAAAAATATCTATATTAAAATCTTTCACCTGGAAGGCTCTGTGCTTGTTCTGTTTGAGGAAACCTTGACTGTCAAATAAACCTCAAGAACAATTATCAGCCTGGCGGCTTTTTAATGTATTTGTGTATAGAAATACAAGCAAGATGAACAGATTTGGATTGTACCTGGCACTTGTTTAAGGCAACGTTACAACCAGTGTGGGAACAGAGACTCCATTGTAAACCCCTCTGCACACCGACACTGACCCAGTAGCCAAAAGCAACAAACAGGCTTGTCATGAAATGAATGTGTAAAGGAAGCAATTAAAATTGGAGAGAGAGAGAGGCAGGGGGGAAAAATGAACTTTTTGTTCAGGAAACAGCAAAAAACCGTAGCTGTTGGCCTGGTTTGGAGCGGCTCTGAGCGGAGCGAGGGCTGCCATGCAGGCCACAGATATTTGCGCTGTGTTTTTGAAAACAAAAGCCCCCACAGTTCAATCAGAGCCATAGCACTCCAGCCATGGAGGCCATCCGGTAGTGCTGTGCCAGCGTTATAAATACACTCGCTGAGGTTTATCTAGGGGACTCTCTTTGCTCTTCCAATGACACATTCAAAGAGGCTGAAGCAGGGAGCGCTGGGGGCAGAGAAGGTGGGTCTTGCAGTGAGTAGAAGAAAGGGGTGAAACAAATCGAGAGGGTGAAGATGGGGGGCATCTTCCCAGTGCGGAGCTTCTGCCTCTCATCTCATCCTGCCACCCCTAGTCTGGCCTATGCTTGGATGGACACAGTGGCTAGTAATAACTGATGCAACCACCCTCAAGCAATCCTCTAGGGGCAATAAGGAAAGGGACAGTTTACATCCCGCTTAAAACTCTGCCAAATCCCTGGGGACGGTAAGCACTTCATGGCAAGGCCTATGTCCCTGGGTGTGGGTTGGGGGACGCCTAATGCCGCAGATCCCTGTTGGAGCCTCTGCACGTTAGCATTGTATACATCTGTAGGGGGCAGAGCTGAGTCAGCTACGTAGAGAGACCAGCTGTCTAGATACTTGAGTACGCTGGTCGCCATAGTGGATATGGCCTTCATGACCATCGTGGTATCAGAGCAACTGATCAATAACTTGTGTAATTAGAGAGTGGTTTGGGATGCAGAGGGACACACTCCTCTTTGGTGTAATGCCAGGGCTTTTCTGGGGTGAGATGCAGACCAGGATATGCAGAGGGCTATTCAGGAAGCATTTGCAAGAACTCCCCAGGCCGGCAGAACACCCTCCAGAGCCATAGGCGCGGACTCCGTGGGTGCTCCGGGGCTGACTGACTTAGAAAGGTTGAAGTTTGACCTAAAAAGGAGACATTTTGATGCAACTCGTATGAAAATCTGTGTCCTGTTGTTCAGCCGTCTCTGGAAATGAAATACGTGGCTTACCTCCATTCCTTCCCAGCAGCCAGGGCAGCCACAACACAATGGTAGAACAGTGGAGACTCGTCTGATATTTCTGGGACTGGCCTGATACTGATGCGTGTGTTGAGCCTCTCTAGCGGGAAGAAGGGGACCCCACAAGGGCTTTCAAGGCCGACGCGCCAACATGGTGTGTGACTGTTGTGTTGCCGCATAACAGTTGCACAAGGGACTCTGGACGCTTAAAACTGAATCTTACCCTTGAAAATGTCTGATGGGGAATTGGCAGGGAGATGGACTAAAAGATCTAATGGATTACTCACCACTTCGGGGTCATGTTCTGACCTGGTGCTGTTTGAATATGTCTGCCTAGGCAAAGAAAGATGGCGGCATCCTTGGAAATGTCATGCAGAGTCCACTATCCTGTGGAACAGTCTCCCCAGGGGAAGCCCCCTGGCGTCAGATGTTTGCAAGTGGACTGGCCAAATCTGTGCAGAATGTGAGCACTTCAGGGCAGAGACCATATTTCCCTGGTCCCTGCCCTGAAGTGCTCACATTCAGGTGCGCACCCAAAAGAAGCAGGGTAGGTGGCGCCCAATAGAACGGGGCGCAGATCCTGACTGGGACCTCCGCATGCTAGCGTGATATAAATTGGCAGGGGGCAGAGATGCATCAGCTAAGGGGAGAGACCCTCGTCACCAGAGGAGTCATTGCACTCATTACCATAGAAGGTTCAGAGCAACTGGTCAATAGACTATGTAATTAAAGGATGGCTCTGGACCGGGAGGGGCATGTTCCTCTTTGGTATAACTTCAGGGCTTGTGTGGGGGGAAATGGGGACCAGGATATGAAACAGATTGTCCAAGAAGCATTTGCATGAACTCCCCAGCTCTTTCCCAGGAGCAGGTAAACAGCATTTTCAGGGTCCCTTCATCACCAGCACAGCCACCCTCCAGAGCAGGGAGGAAGCAGGGCTTTGGAGTTACGGCACAGCGTTGGGTTCAATTTCTGGCTCCCCTGGCCTTGGGTGAACCTGCACAAATCCCTTAGGGTAAAATTTTCAAAGGGAACTTAGTCACTCAGGACCCTAAATCTCATTGAAAGTCAATAGGATTTCAGCTCCTAACTAAAATGGAACCTCAGCTCCTAAATGACACAGGTGCTTTTGAAAATTTTACCCTTTATCTGTCTTTGCCTCAATTCCCTATCTGTAAAATGGGATCATAATAATTTCTTCTACCCCTTTTGTATTGTATTCTCTATAGGTTCTCATCCTGTGCTCGTCACTATAGTATCTGAACACCTTCCAGTTGTTCTTTTAGCAAGGTGATTGACACCTTGTGTGTGTTAAAAGAATGAGGAGTACTAGTGGCACCTTAGATACCTAGTTTAATGGTATTTAATGGCAAACCATTAAATTAGGCTTGAATAAAGACTGGGAGTAGCTGGATCATTACACAAACTGAAATCTATTTCCCCGTGCTAGTTTTCCCCTTCTGTTAGTCACACCTTCTTGCCAACTGTTTGAAATGGGCCATCCTGATTATCACTACAGAAGTTTTTTTTCTCCTGCTGATAATAGTTCACCTTAATGGATTAGTCTCTTAGAGTTGGCTTGGCAACCTCCATCTTTTAATGTTCTCTCTCTATTTATATATATATATCTTCCTACTGTATGTTCCATTCTATGCATCTGATGAAGTGGGCTATAGCCCACGAAAGCTTATGCCCAAATACATTTGTTAGTTTCTAAGGTGCCACAAGTACTCCCAGTTCATTTTGCGGATACAGATTATCTCGGCTACCACTCTGAATCCTGTTGTGTGTGTGTTTTCTCATTGTCTTGCCAGGGGCAAAAGCTGGTGAGTCTTGTTTTCATCGGGTTTTGGTTTTTAAATGCACCTGTTGCAATAAAGGTTATGTTAGAGAAGGCAGGTCAAAGAAAAATGCCTGGCACCTGGAGAAGGAGGTGGAGAGGTTTGTGATGGCCGTTACTTCCCGGGGAAGTTCATCCCGCAGTCCAGGATCAGCTCCAACTCTCACACATGAGATTTGCCCTTACGGTGTAGAGCTCCATTGTGCCAGAGGAGCAGAGTTGTTGACCGTGGTCTTCACCCTGAAGCTTTCGGCTCTTTGGATACGTTGGCCTAGGCCACAGAGCTCCTTGAAGATAAGGAATGAGATAAGATCCACAGAGATCCTTGAAGATAAGGAATGAGATAAGATCCACAGAGATCCTTGAAGATAAGGAATGATTGCCAGCACTCTTTGCCAGTCTCTGTTGCCAAGTGGCCTGACATTGTGCAGTTTCACCTGAGGTGACACTTGGGAGGCAAGGAATAAGAGACGCAGGCGAGAAAGCATTCCTGCTTGTCAGCGCTGCATTCTCCTTTGGAGATGTGTTAGAAATAGCACTATAGCAAGGGAGACATGGCCGACCCTGTCACCAGAATAAGAGGGCACCCCAACCCCCAGCTCTTCACTCATCCCGGACCCAAACTAAAGAGCTTTTGCTGAGTCCTTGGCCCTGACAAACCCCAGCTTCTCCTGACCTTGATTGCAGCCATCTGCTCCAAACAGGCATTGCCGCGCCACCTCCCACGGCCAGCCCTGCTCCCCTCCTTGCTGCCAACGCTAGGCTGTGAAGCAGGCGATCAGCTCAGGACTTGCTGGATCTGCCAACACAGCAGGGGCAAAAAGCCTGGGGAAAATTTACATACTGTTTATATTTGGTGTTTTACTTCATCTTTTTAAAGTCTCAAAATCCCTATCTCTAAATCTATCAGATCGTCCCCAGATCCATCAGTTACCCCCATGTACAACTCTGTGCCCATTTTCCATCAGTTTTCCCTCAAATCCCATTCCTTGGCCCTTTATCCATTCCCCTCCAGTCCGTTCTTTTTATGATTGGGGTAGCACCAGGACCCCTGTCACAGACCAGGGCCCTCTCATGCTAGGCACTGTACAAACACACAAAAGGACAGCTCCCACCTCCCAGAGCTCACACTCCAAAGCCATGAGGTCTCTGTGTTAGAGTCCCCCGGCTATGCTTCGTCATGGAAAATCACTACCCACTAGAAAGGGAAAACCTCTTGTGTGCTGATGGCATCTGTCAAAGGACAGCAAGGCACTTCTGAAGCATTCCTGAGTTAACGCGACCTCCCCATTCATGAGTTAACGCAAATCCCTGCAAGGCAAATCCGAGCTTGCAGGACAAATCCTTGCAAGCTGGGATTTGCCCTCTTTTACAGGATAAGTGATATGCCCAAGGCTACACAAGCTGCAGGTGGTAGAGGCACCTGGTTCCCAAGCCTGTGCTTGAATCATAAGGGCCCCATGCCCACCTTGTCTGTTATTGCAAAGCATTGGAGATTATACCATAGGGAATTGTCTTGTACTGGCCAGGAGAAGATGGATGAAACCAATCTCGGAGGGGTTGCAGGCACTTTGGAGGACAGGATTCGAATTCAAAATGACCACGACAACCAGGAGAATTGAAAACAACAAGATGAAATTCAGTAAGGACGAATGCAGCATACTTCTCTTAGGACGGAAAAACCAAATAGACAACTAGAAAATGGGGAACAATTGGCGAGGTGGTAGTGCTGCTTGAAAGGAGCTGGGGGTTATCATGGCTCACAGATTGTTACCTCATATTCAATGTGATTCAGTTATGAAAAAAGCTAGTATCATTTTGAGGTATTAAGAGGAGTGTTATATGTAAGACATGGGAGGTCATTGTCCTATTCTACTCGGCACTGATGAGGCCTCAGCTGGTGTACAAAGTCCAGTTTTGAGTGCTGCACTTTAGGAAAGATGTGGACAAACTGGAGAGAGTCCAGAGGAGAGCAAGAAAAATGAGGAAAGTTTTAGAAAACCTGACCTGGGAGGAAAGGTTTCAAAAAACTGAGCGTGTTTAGTCTTGAGAAACGGGGGGACCTGATAACATTAAGGGCTGGTATGAAGAGGATGGTGATCAGTTGGTCTCCATGTCCGCTGAAGGTAGGACAAGAAGTAAGGCGCTTCATCTGCAGCAAGGGGGATTTAGGTCGGATACTAGGAAAACTTTCTAAGTCTAAAGGTAGTTATGCTCTGGAACAGGTTTCCAAGGGAGGGTGTGGAAACACCTGCCAGGCATGGTAGGTTTGCTTGGTCCTGCCTCTTTGCAGGGGATGGACTAGATAACATAGCAAGGACCCTTCCAGCCCTCCACTTCCATGATTCTGGCTAGGGTTGAAAAGCATAGTAGCAGGGCAGTTGGGGTCGACAGTGATTCTCTGACATCCCACCCACTGCACCATTAACCACCATTTAATCATTTAGCAGGGGTGCTCTCTCATTATCGTCCTGCACTTGCCAGCAGGAAACACTAGCAGGATTCTGTATTGATACTTAGTGGCTTCTTGTATTAATCCCCCTGAAATGACTGAAGGGGAACATCACATCTCTGCGCCACCACAAGGGGGCAGCATTTTGGAGCGCTACAGGCATTTAGAAAAAAATCTCTACTAGACAAGAGTGGCCGCCTTCCCTTACGTGGGGTAAAGGTCAGCAATGAGGCTGTGACATCAGAGGGTGGGCGGAGCTCTAAAGAGGGGTTATAAATGGACCAGCAACATGGCCTGCATGCCAGCTTGTGTGAATGCCCTCGGAGTTTGTTCCTGGCTCTGCCACTGACTTGCCCTGTGCTCTTGGGCAAGTCACATGCTTGTGCTATGCCTCAGTTTCCCCATAATAATATTACCGTTTATTTGCTTCATGGGATCCTCTGCTGGAAGGCTAGAAAGGCAAAACCTTAAACACAGGGTGCTTTCTTCCTGAACAAAGGTGGTTGTATTAAAAGTGGACCTCGCTGTAATATTTTGCACTGGCGGGAGGATGGAGCACAGGGCTGGATTGAATAGTAAGGATTAACTCATGAATGCTGGTGCAGATCTCTGCCAACGTGCCATGCACTAAGTGCCAAGTGTTGTAACAAGAAAGAACTTGGCTGCAGTCTAAGACTTCGACCAACGGCAGCAAAGTGGCGAGGGGGTTATGTTGAAGATGAGACGCCGCTTCATGGTATTATCCTGAGATGCCTGCTGTGTCTCTGGGCTGCTTTGGGAAGGGAGCCGGGGATCAGCCATTGTCTGTGGATTTCTGGTTGCAAAGCGGGGAGGCAGATAATGTTACTTGGCTCCTCTGCAGATACTGAGTTGATGAAGGCCTGGTAAGTACCTGAACAGGTAGATGCCTGGGGTCTGACAACAGTAGTGCTGCTAGTGATAGCACAAGGAAGCAGCAATCAATGGCCCTGGAGAGTCCCTTCCCTGCAGGGATTGGGGGCCTCAGTCCCTGTCCAGTCCCCAACTGCCTCCCACCATAGAGCCTGATTTCATAATCTCCATGGACAGATCCATGTGAAGGGGTCAGTCCTCTGGCCACCTCGGTGGCTTTCTCTGGGGATGAGCCAAACCAAGAGCTCTGTTCGCAGCAATAGTCAGAGCAACTTAGAATCATCTCGTCCAGCCTGGCTGGGCCATGTCAGAGGGAAGCACCGCACACCCCCTTCCATGAAATGAACCGCTTTGGAAGCTTCTGGGAAGTTTGCAATTGAATTATCCGAGGCTTTCATCCAGCCACCTTCTGTGCCTCAGGCAGGGATGGGGAAACAACTCCCCACCCCCACCCCCGCTGGAAAGGCTGTGCTTCCCAGCATACCAGTGTAACAGGGCTTGTGTCTTTGGAGGAAGAGCTGAATCAGCGTTTCCCCATTGTGCCCGCCTCACCTGAGATGTCCAGGATGCTCGGAGATTCCTCCTCCTTTATTTGTATTGAGGCAGTGCCTCACAGTGACAGGGCCCCATTGTGCTAGGTGCTGTACAAACACAGAGCAAAAAGAGAGCTTGCAGTCCATGGCCGGTCTGCACTTACAAATTAGAGCAAACTAGCAACGTCACTCAGGGCTGTGAAAAATGTCGACCTACCCCCTGTTGTAGACATGGGAAGGTTGATGGAAGAATTCTTCTGCGGAGTCAGACTCTGATTTGTGTTTAGCACTGTTAACTTACAGGGGGGGGTCACTGGCTGACATTTTGTGCCGCTGAAAACAAGAACACCTGCCTGGGTAGAAACTGACGTGAGCATCCCTGGAGGGTCTTGCAGACATGGATAGAAATAGAAAAGCCAAAACAAACAAAAATAATGATCTGGGGTCCTGGGAACAGCCCCCACTTCATGCAAATGACTCTGTTCCTCCCCAGGAGACAGAACAACCCCACAAGTGCACAGGTCCCGGGGCAGAGCAAGGCACCTCAAAGACAAACTGAATATTGTTACAGGTTTAAGATTAGCAGGTGCCGCAAGTCTCCATCGTCTTATTTATGAATATTGTTAGCGAGTTTAGTTAGTAGGTTGGTGTCACAGGGTGAAGGGTGATCCAGTGCACCTGTGTCTTACTAGTACACCCTAGAATGGTTAATTGATTGGGCTTAGGGTGAGTGCCTTCTAGAGAAGAGGGTGGTTAATTGTAGCAATTAACCCCAGCTGCGGGGAGGGAACAGGAAGGGAAATAATTAGAGCTGGGAGCTCAGAAGCAAGGTAAGGAGACTAGATGTCAATGTTGGCAGCAGCTACAGCTAGCCAGAACCAGTTAAGGGCTGGCCAGGCAGAAGCTGAGCTCTGGAAGAAGGACTCAGGGGAACGGCCTGGAACTAGAACTGGAACTGGGTGAGAGTGGAGCTGGGGAGAAGGGTCTTGGGAAGCTCCTAGCATAAGAAGGGCTGGGAAGTGGCCAATGAGGCTGGCGTTTTCTGTTTGGTGGCTTAAGGGAGGCCGAGCTCTGAACGGGGGCAGGCTGGCAAGGCTTTGGGGAGGTTGTAGCCCAGGAGAAGGGTCCTGGGAATCACCCACCTCTCTAGAGGGAAGAGGGCTGGGGAAATAGCCGAGGAGGCTGGTGTTCACGTGCAGTGCTGAATGATCTCAGGGGGAGAAGAACAGCATCTGTACAAGGGGAGAAACTGAGTTTGTCATGCTGAGAGGTGGGGAAAAGGCACTGTGTTGTGTCAATAAATCTGCCGTGACGAGAGTTTTGTTGCCTGATCCCAGCCTTGCTGGTGTGTTGAAGCACCACTGGGAGCAGGCAATCACATGAGAGTTGCCACGGAGCCACTGATGAACAGGAGGGGTGTTGAGACTGATTCCCCACTCTCACACTTTGAGTGCAGAAGGTTGGGGACCTGCAAGGATTCTAAAAATTAATACTGGCCACACTAGGCTTGTATTAAACTCCCAAAGTTACAGCTTCTTTCTGACTTTGGATGGGTAGATGCTGCCACCACCCAATTGCAAAAACCCCTTTGAGATCCCAGGAAGGTGCATTTGGGAATTCCTTCCTGTAGGGTACCCTCAAGCCCTTTCTCCCCCACTCTGGGAAAGAGCTGAGAAAGAAAACTAAGGAACTCAGCTGTTGCCACCAGCTAATTAAACAACGTGTACAAATCTCTGAGGACACAAAAATTCAATCATGTTCTTTAAAAGGGTAAATTTTATTAAAACCAAAAATAAGGAAAATACATCTGGAACCTTGGCTATTGTTAGATTTAAAAAGCGCAAATATAATAATTAAGCATCAAGAATGGTTTTCTTGAGGTCCAGCTTAATGGTTACAAGCAAACAGAAGCATTTGGGGGTAGCACAGAGCAGTCCATAAAGAAATAAAAGAGATAAATCTAATTGCATCTTTCTAGACATTTTCTGATCTACTTATGTATCTGGAGTTTCAAATGAGTAGTTTCTGGGTATGATCTGACGATTTTGCAAACCTGACCCAAAGCTTTTTACAGCATAGTTCCAGCCCTGTCTCTGCTCTCCGGGAGAACAACCGAGACAGACAAAGGGGAAGTTTTTTTCTCTGTTTTAAAAAGTTCTAGTCTTCCTATTGGCTGTTTTGGTCAGGTGCCCACTCCCTTCCTTTTACTTATGCAGGGAGACTTTTTAACCCTTTACAGGTAAAGCAAGTAGAGAACAACTACTAAGAGAAATTTTATAGCTAGCTGGCCGGGTGTCCATCAAAAAGAGCTACGCTCCCCTTTCATTTATCACAAGGGGGCACTGCCGAGCAAGGCTACGCACCCCTGACACTTAGTGCTAAGTATTTGTAACTGTGTGTTATATTAGTGATATTTGGGGACTGTGCCTTTAAGGGCTGAGCTTCCCACTCTGTTCAAGTTCTGCTTCCAGCCTGTAGAGGGCAGCGAGATGCATCCCTCACCCCCCTCACTGGGTCGCACTGGCATTCGTGTCTGTGTGTGAAATTTCACCCAACCTTTGTAAAGATAATCCAGCCCTTGTACTGGCGGTTTACAGCCAAACAGTTCTCCTGCATGGCTGTCCAGACACCCACTTGGATCCAAAATGATGTTTATTGTTTCAGCAGTGTTATCATATGAAGACTGAGCTCATTCCAAACATAAGCTGTGCCCGATCCAGGACGCACATTAATTTGGATAACATACCGGCCGCATCCTCTCTTGGTAGGATCTTATCGGAGAACAAGCTGGGTTAGGCTTCGGCCTGAAGAATGCAAATGTCATTGGTTAATGCTTCATTTGAACCAAAGAAAATAATCATTCTCGCCCCCACCATCAGCACGTCTCTGCAAATTAGTGTTTAGAGAGAGGCGATATTTATTTCTTCATGCACTTTAGAATAAATTGACCTGCTGGCCCCTAAGGGGGATGGGGGGCGCAGTATTAAGGTGAAGGTGTCCTTCCCTGTTAGGTTTCAGAGTAGTAGCCGTGTTAGTCCGTATCCGCAAAAAGAATGAGGAGTCCTTGTGGCACCTTAGAGACTAACAAATTTATTTGGGCGTAAGCTTTCGTGGGCTTATGCCCAAATAAATCTGTTAGTCCCTAAAGTGCCACAAGGACTCCTCATTCTTCTTCCATGTTAGTGGACTCGTTGTGCCTTCCCTGGAGACGATCACACCTGATTCACAGCTGCTCCAAGCTTGGTGGTGTCGCTTGCAAAGCGCAGATGTCAGAGCACTGCTGACTCAGAATGGTAGCGTTTCACGCCAATAGGGGACATCGGGCAACAGCGAACCAGACCCTTCTGACGCTGAGCGTAAGTACAATGAGTTTGCGGGTCTCACTGGCAGTACCTGCTTGAGAGAGGTGCTCCTCTGGCCGGGGAGGATGTGGCTTGCCAGGACTACAGATGCTTCTGTGGTATCATGGGATAGGGGGTGGGGAGGAAGATACTCGGTGCTACTAGTTCCTTGATTCCATGCGTGCTGAATGTAAGCAAACATACAAAAAATCCAAAGCATGTGGGCGGGGGGAGGAGCCCATCCAGAGATGGCTCGTGAGCCAAGGAGTCCCCTCCAAAGCTTTTTTGTTGTTGTTGGCTCCACTCCAGCCCAGAGGCGAGCAGTGCAGGAAAACATTCAATAGCTTTAATTTCCTTCAGAGGTTGGAAAGAGAAGAGCAGAAATCCCAGAATGCTTTGCTTCCCTGCTGTACTGCAGGCTCCCTCACGTTTCTGAACCTGTCTGGGCTATGGGGACGTCAGCTTCTAGCTGTCGGAAGGCGCTGGCTCAGTGGTTGGAGCCGGGGTCCCTTGGGAGTCAAATCTCCTTGTGTGTCTTCCTGGGTCTGGAACGGATTTGCTCGTCTTTCTTTGTGACTCTTGCATACGTTCAAAACATGGCAGTCCACTCAGTATGCAGCATGTCTCAATGGGGCCAAGTGACACCAACGTTTGTGTGTTTAGCCAATCGGAGAATGGGATCTATATGGACTGTGTCACATTCCGCTCTCCACGAAACGGGTGTGGATTTGGTGTCTCTCTGTAGAAGCCGGTGGATTTACTCCAGGATTACACCCATGTGACTAAGTGGAGTCTGGCTCAGTAAATCGGATCAGCATCAGCTGCGAAACAATTATTACCAAATACTTAGATTGTGCTGCTGATTTATACAAACTGGCCCAGTGAAGGCAAAATCCTGGATAACTGTCGAGTGCGGGGGGGAGGATTAATTGTGTGCTGAGAAGTGGGGAGGGTGTTTAAGGGGACAGCATGACAAGCCAAAACCATGAACAGAGAAAAGGAGGTGTTGAGGTATTGTATGTAGGGACTGATGGGAAGGGAGATCAAAGCTGCAAGATTAGGTATATAGCTGATGGAATTTTTTTCCTTGAAAATAGTTTTTTTAATTTTTAATTTTTTCACCTTTTGACATTTTCCCGTTTTTCCATCAAAAAATGGACCAAAAAACATTTTCAGTAAAACAGTTCGGCTTTTGGATTGGTTGACGTTTTTAAAAAATCATCTTGTTGTTTCTGAAAACTAGAATACTTTTGCCCAACATGTTTTTTTTTTCTACACTGAAAAGTTCTTGAGAAGCTGAAAAATTTCCAAAGGAAACTTAAAATTCAAACCTTCCCACACAAAAGCATGGACTCTTTTCAACTCGTTCTAATTGCTGGAACTCAAGTGCCGATATAATAGGTAAAAACTGGAGTAGGATGTAGATTCTAGTGCAGATCTTGAATTCTGATGCAATAAGAAACAGGAAGCCAGTAGAGGATCAAGAGCAGAAGGTGACTTTAGCCCCATCATTTTGGACTGATTGAACAGAAAGGCTGCAATAATTGAGGTGAGAGTTCATTCTAATCAATAGGAAGGAGAACCAGGGTGCGGACGAAGAGTTTCGACAGATGAATTTGAAGGATGGGTAGGCTTGGGTGATATTAAAGACAAGGAACTATGAAGACTTCACAAGTGACAGAATGTGAGGAGAGAAGGAGAAATCAAGGGGGACCGGAAGAAGCAAATCTATGGGGTGACATAGAGCTTTGTCAACATCTAGAGAGACTGAAAAGTCCAGGGAAGCTCAGCACCACGTCCATAAGTATTACAGTGTATTTCTCTGATGGCAAAGGCGGCTTGTAAATCCATGTGGTGACCCTGTGTCCCAGAGTGGAGAGAGCTGAAGCCACCTCCCTCAGCACATTTAGGGCAAAAGATTTTGGGATATCTGAGTCACTTCAAGTTGTTCCACTCTTCGTGCAATGTTTAGGCCACAGGTCTTGGCTCCTCTGCTTCTCCAGCAGCGTCTCGGTCACCCTGGAGGAAATTTTAAAAAAAAACGTATGAGGAAAAAATGAAGCAAATAAAAATATTACTGAAAATTCCCGGAGGCCAGTGAAAGGGGATGAGTCCAGCAATCTTTCCTGGAACCCAAGATGGCTGCTGTGGCTGTGCCTACTGGGGCCCAGCAGTTAGTCAGGAGGTCACATGACCCTCAGAGTTCAGGCAAGTCAAAGCAGAGGATGAGCGGAAGTGGACAGAGGGGAGCTGGTCCACTGACAAGGGTATTCCATACCCTGGCACAGGCTCCCTATGTGACCTCAGGCCAGTTATCAGGCTCCCTGGGCCTCTGTTCTCCATTTTCTATCCTGGGTACTGGCACTGCCCTGCTTCCGTGGCATTTTGTGAAAGTAAATGCCCTAAAGATCATGAAGTGCTCAGATACTACGGCAATGTGGGTCAGATAAGTTCCTAAGATCGAGCAGTGAACACTTTCAAACAATAAGTCATGGTGGAAAGGGTGGAATGACACATACAGAGGGCCAGATTCTTGGCTGGTGTAAACTAAGCCAATATTTTTACTGTTGGTTACCAGTCAAAGCTAAATCCGCTTTGAAGGACAGTAGTGGGAATTGAAGGTCTGAAAGAATCCAGTGTAATTTTCATCCTCCTGCGATGGTCATGCATGAGGGACTGATATCCTTCGAGACCAATCCTTCATGTTCAAAAGTCAGCATGAGCTGTCTAACTCTGCGAGATGTGCCTGAGCTTAGTGAAACACTGAATGTTTCCAAGGCTCCGAAGCAAATCATGTTTTTGCCACAGACAGTGCTAAGGACATTCTGCTCGGTAGATGGGACCACCAACTCGGCAGGGCTAGTTTTGCCTGAGTGAGTGAAATTGCTTCTTTTGAGGCATCTCTCCTAGGCTGAATGAACCTCTTCCTGAATGTTGGGAGGTTTGAACGGTCTTCAAAGAGGCCTGAACCAAAGCCCACCAAAGTCAAGGGAAAGTTCTTGGATCCCAAATGCTCTAGCAAAAGACCTGCTTTGTTGGGATTATAGAGCTGATTGATCTTACACTTTAAGTTCTTGCTTTTTACTGCTTATGTGTTCTGGCCGAAATGGTTTAATTAGGATTTGGCAGCAAATGTTTAGCACCACCTGCTCTATTTCCTTCCCTGTCCTCATCGACAGGATACCACAATCCCACGCTGGCGTAAATCCAGAGTACCTCCAAAGACTTCAGTAGACTTGCTTCAGATTTACATCGCTGTAACTGAAAGAAGAACTTGGCTCTACTTTTCATAAATTTTAAGGCCTGAAGGGACCATTAGATCATCTAGTCTGATCTCCTGTATAGCACGGGCCATTACATTTCATCCAGTTATCCCTGTGCTGAGCCCAGTAACTTATGTTTGGTTAAAACCTACCTTCCAGAAAAGCATCCAGTTTTGATTTGAAGACATCAGGCACTAGAGAATCCACCACTTCCCTAGGCAGGGCGTCCCCGTGGTTAATCACCCTCACTGTTAACAATGCGTGCTTTTTGTTTAAATTTCTAGACCACATGTGTGGTGGAAACTCTGTTTTCTGTTTTGGTTTTCCCAATCTCTTTTCTTCTGAAATGTAAAATTTAGTCTAGTGAATTGATCACTCCTGGCCACAGTGTCTGTCTTCTGAAGTACGAGTTTCGTTTGTCATGTAGTTGCTCAGCGAACATTAAAACTGTTCCCAAAGAGGTAGCATTTACCTAATTGCAAATCTGGAAATAGTGTGATGACATCAAAGGACTTGATCAGACTCTGCTGCACTGTAGTACCTCTGCAAAATACAAAATCTGTCCCTATTTGGGGCAAAGCTCTCCACCAGCCTCCTTCCTTTCTAACACTCACATGCTTGTTTTAAGGTAGAGCACGCATCTGACACACAGATCCATGATCCACTGCATCCCGGGAGTCTGCTTCCTGGATTTAGGCTAAGGGCCAGGGTTCAAGCTAAGGGTAAACCATATATGTGTCAAAATGAGCAATGTCTTTTGGGGTCACATATACTTTTGACTTCAACACTGCTTTATGTAGGTTGTAAAATTAATAGGTGGGAACTAGATTTATTCATCCCCCTGGCATGTTAGTTGCTTGTTAGGTTAAACTCACTGATTTCCTGGTACAAAAGTGCTTGTTAAATAATCTCCCTGAAAATATTCCTCCGGGACTACTCTATCTTCTGGAATCAAAATTCACAAATATCAAAATGTGCAAAAGGTCCAACAGCAGCATTTCATCCCCAAAACCCTGAGCTATTTGTCAAATGCAAGAAGAACTCACTAGCAGAAACAGGATCTTGGTAGTTCAAGCTATTTCTGGTGTGCTTCAACAATCACACGCAATGTGTGCCCTCTCTAACTCACCTGCTTTTATTTTCTTCACTGGCCCCAACTGTGCTCTCCCTTATACTGAGGCTAGATTGTTGGTGACCATGATGGAGCTGGGGCCTAATCCGAATCTCCTTGAAGTCTATGTATCAACTTCAGAGATCATTCACTCTAGCTTAAATGAGATCAGAATCAGGCCCACTGGGTCTGTCCCCATTATGCAAAAGACTACGATTCCTAAAAGCTCTGTGACCCTTTTCTTGGGGCTGCTTGCAGAGAATGCTTGACACCGAGGTATGAAGTGATTCCATCCCATTTGTCACACCTGGTTTAACCCGATGTCCCCAGGAGGCCTTTGTCAGAGTGACCTTCCTCTGGTATCATGGCACCGAGGATCGGAAAGGGTATGTCTACACTGCAAAAAAAAACCCAACAGCCCTGCAGCAGTGAGGCTCGGGGCCCTGGTCTACAGACTTGGAGCTCCGGGTCTGAGACCCACCCTCAGGACGTGAGCTCCTCCCCACACTGGAGTGGCTCCTCTGCAGTGTAGACATACCCAAAGCAGTCGGAGTCATGCCGGGCTAGAAGGCCACCTCTCTTGAGGGCTCCCTTAATGGCCTTCAGCAGTTTGAAAGAGACGAGGGCGGCTCAGGGGTTCCAATTCATGGGGCGGCTGATGTGGTCCGGGCTGCGTAACTCTACCATATGTGAGTCTGCCAATCCTTCTCCATTCTCTCCCAGCCCTGAGCTCTCCACTCCCATGGAACTCAAGGGATGCCCCTCGGTCCCAACCTGCAGCCCCACCTGCTATTACAGGTCTGGGGCTTCTCTCCTGAGTGGACCGTCCCTCTCGTTTTGGTAGCCCACACCTCCCCCGCAATCTCACACCCTATTCCCCCCACCCTCCTCCAGGTGTGCGCCCCACAAATACAATAAAATCCTCTCTGGTAAAAGGCGAGGGAGAGCTATAGCTGCCACACTCGGGGACTGGCTGGCACTGTGGCAGTATTACAAGAGTGTGTTATTCAGGCTATTGGAGGAAGAAACCCAGAGATGCTGGAGGGCACCAGGACAGGCAGGGAGCTTGGGCAGAAAGGGTGTGTCCCGAAAGTCACTGAGCAGAGGGCGAGGGTGACACAGAGCACCCAGGCATTCTCCAGAGGGCACCTGTCTTTACTTCATAGCTGAGACTGAGGAGCTGACGTCAGACATCACAGCAGCTGTGAGCCCCCCATTGGCTCTCCTAAGGAGCCCTCTACGCAGGTTCGCTCGTCTGCTCCAGCATCACAGCCCCATGAATCACAGTTGTGTCAGGATTTTTTTTAAATTTAGGGAAAGGCAAAGTGGTTCAAATCAAACTTCTTCCCGGCCGGCAGTTTGATTTAGACGATAATAACACCCAGCGGCCCCGGCTGAGATCAGGCTCTGTCTCCCCAGGCACAGCACAAACCCTTGATGAAAGACGGTCTCTGTCCCAAAGAGTTTGCAGTCTAACCAGACAAAGGAGTATGCCTGGGACTGCTACATTCCTGCAAAGGACTGCATTGCCAACTTTCATGATCTTGGGGTGTTTTTCTCTGAAAGCCCCAGCTCCTGGAGTCTTGTGATTAAGTGAGAATCTCAGTGTGTGTAGTACATTTCTAGACCTCAATAAAAGGGCTTGGACAAAAGCTTGACAATGTAACATGAGTGCGACTTCAAGACTCAAAATCTTGAAGGCAAAAAGAAAGAACCTGAAAATGTCTTATTTGTATGTAAATCTCATGGGCTTTTTTCAAACCAGCCTCATGATTTTACAGGGCCTGATTCATGGATTTTGGCTGGGCAACACTGCAGCATTTTCCCCCACAGACCCACCATCCTCTCTGCTATATAAAAGAAACTAATAGTCCTCATGGGCAACCCCTAGTCAGCAAGTGTCGGTGCTGGGAAGGCAGCTTTGCTGAGGGTTTTCCGATTGTCCGGACAGCCAATGGTGCTTTTCGCTTTTTGTGTTAAGTAATACACTTTGGAAAAAATAACCCCAACTATACATACAATATGATGGGGGCTAATTTAGCTACAACTAATCAGGAAAAAGATCTTGGAGTCATCGTGGATAGTTCTCTGAAGATGTCCATGCAGTGTGCAAACAGGATGTTAGGAATCATTAAAAAAGGGATAGAGAATAAGACGGAGAGTATCTTATTGCCCATATACAAATCCATGGTGCTCCCACATCTTGAATACTGCGTACAAATGTGGTCTCCTCATCTCAAAAAGGATATACTGGCATTAGAAAAGGTTCAGAGAAGGGCAACTCAAATGATTAGGGGTTTGGAACGGGTCCCGCATGAGGAGAGATTAAAGAGGCTAGGACTTTTTAGCTTGGAAAAGAGGAGACTAAGGGAGGATAGGATAAAAGTATATAAAATTATGAGTGGTGTGGAGGAAGTGAATAAGGAAAAGTTATTTACTTGTTCCCATAATAAAAGAACTAGGGGCCACCCAGTGAAATTAGTGGGCAGCAGGTTTAAAACAAATAAAAGGAAGTTCTTCTTCACACAGCGCACAGTCAACCTGTGGAACTCCTTGCCTGAGGAGGCTGTGAAGGCTAGGACTATAACAGGGTTTAAAAGAGAACTGGATACATTCATGGAGGTTAAGTCCATTAATGGCTATTAGCCAGGCTGGGTAAGGAATGGTGTCCCTAGCCTCTGTTTGTCAGAGGGAGTGATGGATGGCAGGAGAGAGATCACTTGATCCTCACCTGTTAGGTTCACTCACTCCGGGACACCTGGCATTGGCCACTGTCAGTAGACAGGATACTGGGCTAGATGGACCTTTGGTCTGACCCAGTATGGCCTTTCTTATATTCTTATGCTCGCCTACAGGCCACGTGAATGGCGGCTGCTGTCCTCTTCCCCAAAAAAGTGTGGAACCCAAACTCTTCCCCTCAACACACAAGCTCCGTTTCTTGCTCAGGAAGAGCAAATCGGTGGGACGAGACTGGAATCTGACACAGAGCACAGAGCGTTTCACTGGAACCCAGTCCCCACCGCAGACCTTCCAATCAGTTCAGCTTGGGCTGAGCTCATCTTGTTCTGAGCTCTCCCGCGTCCAGCCCACCGTTCGGAAAGGTTTGCCCAATGACGCTTTATAGCAACATCTGTTTACAGCAGCAGCAGCTCCGTATCCAAACAACTCCTGATTACTTTCATATTTCCCTTAGGGAGAGAGAGAGCGAGATCATTTTCTAGCCTCAGCAGCTCGGGTAATAAGGTTCCCAGAACATCCTACTCAAAAGACAGCATTTGGAGGTCATTTCGTGTAAGGCTGTTCCTGTAAACATCTTTCTGGATGCTCTGAAATAAACACGGATCCCTTATTGAAAACACTCCTGCCAGACAATGCCATTTGTCCGTGATGAGCTGCAGCCCCGCTGGTTCTTTCCCCCTGACATAATCCTCTGAGGTTGTGAGCCAGGATATGTCAAAGCAAACCTTAGGATCTGCCTGCATCGGACGGTGTTATAGAGAAGTCATGAAACTGGCAGAAGGAGCGGACCCCGGTCTCTGTACCTTGATGGCAATTGCAAACGCGGCCTAGCAGGGATCTCTCGTTAAACCCATCAGCCGCTAGTGCTTGAGCTAAATGCCAGCTCCTTGGAGGTATTTAGGCATCAAATTCCCATTCTAAGTTCAGTACCTTTGACAAGCTGCACCAAAGCCCCCCCCCAGCCAGCAGCTGTAGCAAACAAACTAACTTGTCACAAGGCCCAGCAAGAACACAGGAAGAAGCCCCTGCACGGAGCCAACGCTCAGGATTTTATCGGGAGTCCCAGGAATTTTAGTTCTTTTCTTAAAGTCCCAGCTGCTGCTATCGCGATCTCTCACCCAAAGAATCTCAGCTCACTTTTTTACATGGGCATTTCTAGCCCTTGTGGTTGCAGAGAAAAGCTTGAAAACTTGAAGCAAAACCCCATAAAGGCTCAAAAGCCATGAGGCAAATGAAAAGACCCAACTTTTATTATTATTGGAGCCAGGCCCATGACAATTAAGCCAGTCTCTGGCCTCCAAAAATCCCGAGATTGGCCCAATTGTCATGAGATTGTTTGGACTTGGCAGTACTGAACCCTCGTTATGGGAGTGATAATCATCCTAGCTTTTCATCAGTGGACCTCACAACACTGCACAGAGGAGGGCAGGATCCTGAGCCCCAGTTTACAGCTGAAGAAACTGAAGGAAAGTGACTATCCACCAAGCCACAATGGTAGTTCCATTACAGATCTCCCCGGTCTGTAACACTTTCCATCTAGAAGGCCCCTTTGTACAAAGTTTGAGCACAGTCCCACACTCCATGAACTAGAACTGTTTGTGTAGGAGCCTGTTCATGTGGACCCTTTATTATATATGTGCAGGAAATGCCTCTGTTGTTACTGAACTGCAGCCACCTCTGGGGTGTAAGATGGCACTACTTTGTCACTGCCGTGTGCTAGATTGAAGCCAGTGACCTAGATAGGGGCAAGGGGTTCAGATAATATGGTGATGGGCTCTGTATAAACACCTGGATGGAAATGGGTAAGAACACCCAGCTGGGCAATACCCCTCTTCTTGCAAAAAGTCATCTCAAGAGTTCTTTCATGGCAAGAGCCTGGTTGTAATATTGCATCTGAGACACCTCACCTCTGGAAGCACGGTGCCCTGCAACACATGTGCCATTGGTTAAATAGAAATCGCCATATATTGTGTTTATCTGGTTCTTTGAACATGGAAAACAACGGGCTTCCAGTGTGTAGAGCACGCTACCGGTGCTGTTATCTCAGATGCTTCAGCAGGTGGCGCTCTTCCCTTGAATCTGAGCTGACAATTAGCAAATTAGCTCACTTCGCCAATGATTGGGAGGAAAGTCAACTGTGTGTGTTTACGCCCAGGTGTGCCTGCCTGAGTTTATGGCTCTTGATGCTGGAGGTGAAGCTCTTTATCTTTATCTTTAGCTGCTCTTAGTCAACTAGCTTTGCATGACTGCAGTGTATGAACACGCTCTGTCCCAAGACACGTTATCGCTGTGTGTCAAACAAAGGCACGAGGCCAAAGCTAGGCCATTTGTTGTGTAGCGCTAGGCCGGGGCGGGCTCTGTGGAGGAGCAGGGCATGATGCAGGGGTCTGGCCCTCCGAGCCCAGGCGGGCGCAGCTCCTGGCTCTCAGATTTTTGTGATCACAACAGGACTCAGGGTGGTGTTCCCCGCTGCACCCCTTTGCTGTGCCCTGTGGCAAACGACTTTGCCTTTGCCAGTGTGGGCAGCCACATTGCTTCATGCACAACTGGATGGTGCTCAGATGATACAGCGATGAGCGTGGTATAAACACCCATAAAGAATAGAACAGACCTCTCTGACCCAATCCTCAAAGATATTTAGGTGCCCGATTCCCACAGAAATCCATGGAGTAAGGCCTCTTTGAGGATCTGGACCTCAGTTTCCCATCTGTACCTGCAGAGGACAATCTTTACCACCCAGGGGTGTCGTAGGGGTTAGTTAATGTTCGCCAAGTGTTTGGAAATCCCCTCGTGGAAGGTGCTCTGAGAGGGCAAAGCCTATTCTTCTTCCCTTGACGCTTCGATGCAAGGTCTACTCTGTCTTGCCCTTAGCTGAGCTGAACTCGGCTTGCCCTGCGGGCACACTCTTTACTTTGTAAACTAATTGGCTGCACTTTCTGACCTAGTATGTAAATAATCTAAAGCTGTGTGCGGAGAGTGCTCCTGGGAGCCAAGGCTTCTGTTTCACAGGAGCTTGCTCAACCCTCAGGCTAAACCAGCAATAACAAGCTGTCCGTAGGCTCCCAAACCACTGCCTGGGTAAGAATTCTCTGCCATGGTTTGTGTGTCCATATTGTAAAGTGCTGTCTCATTATGAGTGAGGAGACTGCCGTGGGTTGGGACAATGAGTTAAGGGTTTCCCCTCCACTCATTAGGGGCTAAGCAGCGAAGCCCCCCCCCCCCCCCACTTACTATTATTTATATTACTGTACCACCTAGGAGCCCTCATCTTAGCTTAGGACCCTGCTGTGGTAGGGGCTATACAAACTCAGAACAAACAGATGCTCACTGTCCAATGGGCAGGGATGGTGTCCCTAGCCTCTGTTTGCCAGAAGCTGGGAATGGGCGACAGGGGATGGATCACTTAATGATTCCCTGTTCTGTTCATTCCCTCTGGGGCCATGGTTGGCAGACAGGAGACTGGCTAGATGGACCTTTGGTCTGACCCACTGTAGCCGTTCTTATGTTCTTAAAAGGGATGAGTGATTCTGGGGGCTGTGAATGTGGGGTGCTCAGTTGGAGACTCTCTAAAGGGTCAGAGTTTGATTTCCAGAAGGTGCTGAGAAATTGCTCCCTCTCCTTTGAAAATCAGGCTCCTTTTAGGTGTCTTGAATTTGGCACTCAAAGCCACCAGTTGCTCTGAAAATCAGGGCCAGGAAGGATCTCCTAACTGAACAGAATATCTGCTGTATTTTCAGAGGAAAATTAGCCGGGGGGAATGTGGATGGTGGAAAAGAGGAGGGGGTTACATTCATAACTGTAATTATTTCACATACCCAGAAAGCTGTAAAATAAATTAGCAAAGTCCCCTTTCTGATAAATCCATTTTAAAAAACAACCACCGGTGGCAAAAGTGAATTTATGGCCCATTGAAAAAGGTCCAGCTGAAAACTGATGAAATCTCTTGTTTGGGTAATAAATCAGCTTCCGTTAATGTAACCAGGCTGTATATTTATACACCCTGGGTAAATTCATATACTCATTATTCAAGGCGGGGAGGAGGGGGAAGGCAGTCGTGATTCACATTTATAAAGTCCTTGTTCTGGTAAATCTACAGAGACAATTTGGAAAAAGATACTGGCCTCAATTTATGGCACTTGAAAAAGATCCAAGCCAGAGTAAACTTTGTGTGCCCATAGAAATAATCAATCTGGTTAAAAACTTCCTCCTAATTCAGATCTCCGGAGTGAGCATCAGACTCGGCTGAATAATCAACAGCCATTTGAAATGATTGTTTGATTTGACCATGCCCAGTGCCATGGATCCGATTGCAGGATGGGGACCTAGGTTTGTTCATACTGGGAACGGGTTTCTGTTTACATGTGTGTTTGGGGAATGGCTGGGTGGTTGTTGGCTTTTTTCCTTTCCTCTCGTGTACAAACCCCATAAGAACAAGTTCAGGAGTGGGGAGGCCCGTGAGCTAAACAGGGTCAGTCATCCAGACACACCCCCATGGGGCCATTCGCACCCCAGAAGTAATGAATGAAGAAGAGCTGCTCTTGCAGTGATTTGATTTGTGTTTCTGTAGCAGCCACAGGGTGCTGGGCCCTGTCCTTGTCCTTGCAGGGAGACAAGTCACGCTCCCAAAGGCTACGGCTACACAGCAAAGGAACCCCATGGACAGACTCAGCCTTGGACTAGCCAGGTGGACATGCTGGCTCGGGCTCTGACGCTCAAGGACAGGAGTGGGATTCAGAGCCGAACTTCGGCCCGAGCCAGAATGGCTGCATTGCTATTTTTAGTGACATAGCACAAGCCCGGCTCTATGGAACCAGGCTCTGAAACTCGCTGCCCTGGCTCTGTTAGTTTCTTCGCTGTTTAGACATCCCCAAAACGCCCCCAACACCCCGTGTGATCAAGCTCACCCGCTGGACAGTTCACAGGCAACCTTGTCAACTGAATTTCATTCATGAGAAGTCCTCGAACAATGGCCAGTAGGCAAAGGACGTGAGGGGGAAGCAAAGGTTAACAGGAGAAGGGACTAAAGGTTACACTTCGCAATGCAAAAACTCAATCATTCCTCGCTGAGGGGTGGGTGTGACAGGTGCCACTTTGTGCCTGTCTGGACAGGGTAGGAGTGGGTTGCCCTGTTCCACTGCAAGCTATGGTCCATGAGCTCAAGCTGTGTCTTTAGCTTTGGAGGCCCCTGGTTCAATTCCTGGAGCGGCCACCAAGATACAGCCTCACAATTACAGTGTAATTACCACTGAATACACAGAACACGAAGGTGAACTGCGTGCCTGAGAATAATTAGGGTCCTGCACACCAAAGAGTGTGAGAGTCACCCGCCTCCCAAGACGAACTCTCCCAGAGTGAAAGATGGTGGGAGTGGCTGTGGGCATTTCTGCTGGGTGGGGATGGCTTTAGGAAGGGTGGGAGCGGATCACAGTTTCTCCAGGCTATGGGCGGCTTCGCTTGAGAGCCAGGAAGAAGTTATCGGAGTAGCTGCAACTAAGGAGTGTCCCGCTTGGGTGTCGAAGCAGGCTGGGGAGTTGTATTCCCAGGGAAGAGGCAATGAGCGGTGCCTGGAGAGGTATTCCATCTTCTTGGCAGCTTCTCTGGGGTTGATCGGCGCCAACCCAGAGAGAGAACACCAACCCCCAGCGTTGAGACCAGGCAGGCAGGCTCGGAAGTTATCAGCTTCAGCCATCGTGAGATACAGGCTGGTTGAGTGAGTTTTCCAGCACAGAATCACCCGGGGAATTATGCAGCAGGAGCTTCTTGGAGGTGTTTATCAAAACCGAGGCAAGATGTTCATGTCCGAAATAAGGGAGCTGCTAGAAGGGCAAGGTTTCATACGATCAGTCTGCCAATGAATCAACCACATGAGCGCAGGAGTACACGTGGCCAAGAAAAGACACAACCATGAAACTGTGGTAAACCAAAGACCAGCAAAAACCAAAGGGCTAAAGCCCCTATTCAGGCCTGGTTACTCCCTTCAGTGGGAGTTTTGCCTGAGCAAGGAATTCAGCATGTATCCCTAGAGAGTAGGGAGAGAGGGCTATTTGATAGTAACCCTTGGCTCTTATCTAGCATTCTTCATCAGTAGATCCCAAAGCACTGTACAAAAAGGGTCAACATATCATTATCTCCATGCTACAGATAGGGAAACTGAGGCACAGAGCAGCAACGTGACATGCCCAAGGTCATAAAGCAGGCCAGTGTCAGAGCCGGAACTAAAACCTCAGTTTCCCGGAGTCCCACTTCAGTGTTATAACTCCACCTCCCCTGGCATTGTTTCCCTGAGTGTTATGTCTGCTTAGTTCTGTTAGGGCCTAGCGCACTTCCTGGGTGGGGAGCAAAAAGGGGCTCAGCTTAAAGGTGGAGGTGTAGATGGTGAGCCCCAGACCTGCTGGGGAGGACATCAGTCCCATTCTGGCCATGCTAGAAGCAGCTGGACACAGTCACTTAGCAGTTCACGTTTGGGATGGGGGGCACGGGGTTCTTAGCCTGCCCTGGGCAGAGATGTTGCAAGTGGATTGGAGGGTCTGGGCAGAGGTAGAGAAAAGAGAGGGGTGTAGGGTGAAGAGAATTCACTGGTGTGGGAGAGGGGCAAGAGCATGAGAGAGGCTTGGGAGGAGAGGAACGGGAAGGGAATAGGGGCTGCGGAGGAAGATTTAGGACAGCTTTTAGCGGAGCTACTGACGGAAACTCTCATCAAATTCACACCATCGATCTCACAAAACTAAGTGATTGGGCAACAAAATGGCAAATGAAATTTAATGTGGATAAATGTAAAGTAATGCACATGGAAAAAAATAACCCCAACTATATATACAATGTGATGGGGGCTAATTTAGCTACAACTAATCAGGAAAAAGATCTTGGAGTCATCGTGGATAGTTCTCTGAAGATGTCCATGCAGTGTGCAAACAGCATGTTAGGAATCATTAAAAAAGGGATAGAGAATAAGACGGAGAGTATCTTATTGCCCATATACAAATCCATGGTGCTCCCACATCTTGAATCCTGTGTACAAATGTGGTCTCCTCATCTCAAAAAGGATATACTGGCATTAGAAAAGGTTCAGAGAAGGGCAACTCAAATGATTAGGGGTTTGGAACGGGTCCCGTATGAGAAGAGATTAAAGAGGCTAGGACTTTTTAGCTTGGAAAAGAAGAGACTAAGGGGGAATAGGATAGAAGTATATAAAATTATGAGTGGTGTGGAGGAAGTGAATAAGGAAAAGTTATTTACTTGTTCCCATAATAAAAGAACTAGGGGCCACCCAGTGAAATTAGTGGGCAGCAGGTTTAAAACAAATAAAAGGAAGTTCTTCTTCACACAGCACACAGTCAACCTGTGGAACTCCTTGCCTGAGGAGGCTGTGAAGGCTAGGACTATAACAGGGTTTAAAAGAGAACTGGATACATTCATGGAGGTTAAGTCCATTAATGGCTATTAGCCAGGCTGGGTAAGGAATGGTGTCCCTAGCCTCTGTTTGTCAGAGGGAGTGATGGATGGCAGGAGAGAGATCACTTGATCCTCACCTGTTAGGTTCACTCACTCTGGGGCACCTGGCATTGGCCACTGTCGATAGACAGGATACTGGGCTAGATGGACCTTTGGTCTGACCCAGTACGGCCTTTCTTATGTTCTTCTGTTCTTACCGACTGATCTTCTGGCCAAGGCCCGAGACTGGGATCCAGCTGATCTGAGCCCAATTCCCAGCCCTGTCAAAGGCGCCCCTGTTATTTGAGGCAAATCAACTCAATCTCTCTGTGCCATGGGTCCCCTTCTGTAAACTGCAAATACTCCCGTTATCTGTCTTGTCTATTTCAATTGTAAGCTCTTTGAGACAGGAGCTGTCTCTTGCCATGTGGTCATCCAGCATCTGGCATAATGGGGCCCTGATCTCTGTTAAAATCTATAGTTCCTAGCACCATATGTGTTTTTTTCCTCACCAATGCTAGGGGATTCTGGGAAATGACCCCTTTTCTGTTCAGCTTGTTTGTTTCACCCAGCATTGGCAGGCACACCTGGTGTGTGAGCGATGAGGGTGAATCAGGATCCGGGAACAGCCGAAAACAGCTGCGGATTCATTAATCTTGCTCCCTTCACACCTGTGCAGGGAACCTCACCTAGCTATTAATGTGCTAATTAAAATGGAATCAGTTCAGATCATCGGGACAGGCGGGACTCAAAGAGCTTGTTTACACATTCTTTTTTCACAGGTCAAAATGATATTTTTTAAAAAAAAAAAAGTTGTGTAACCAATTCCCGGTGACTCAAGCAGGGTGTATTTTTGGTGTCCTGCCGGAGCTAACAATCATAGCATTGAGAGGATGATTGACAGCTGCCAAGTTGCTGAAGTTTACAGTACACTGATGAACAAATGATGCCCATGTTTATCCCCTGGCATTCTTAATCTGCCTGGCTTCCGGCTCAACACCAAGGATAGTGCATTGACTTGCCTGGTGATAACGCTGTCTGCAGAGGCAGAATCCAAACCAGAGCCTTGCCCCGAGCTGCTCTTTGTATGCAATGGGGATTGGCTGGCACGTGACCAAACTAGTGGTCCTGGTGGAACACAGGCTTTTTCCACGGGCCTTCCCCCAGTGGCTAAAGATACACAGTTGTTCTTTCCATCTTTTCCCAGGGGTATCTGATGTGATTCACCGAGGAGTGGAACTGTAAGAAGTTACAACAGAGCATTTCATCACAGGACGCAGAGGTGTAATTGACAGAATCAGTGAAACTAGGCAGCTGTTCAAATCCCCTTGTCAAAGCCCTCGCGTTTCCTATAGAGATGGGTCCCATCCAAACCCCTGGGGACCTTCAGCCCTGCATGCAGAGCCAAACTTCATACCTGAGCCCCTGTCTCTGGATGTGGGAGTTTAGATCAAGCTGTTACAAACTCCCTCTAACCCGGGGGCGGCGAGGGGAAACTGATCCAAAATTTGCAGCTCAGGGACATGGCTTATTTCAAAGGATATGAAATGAAAACTAGCAATTGGCTCACTGTAGGGCTGGACAGAAAGCAAGAATTCAATTTTACGATTGTTTTTTATTTTAGCCAGGTTCAAGTCCCTGGGCAGGTTTCCTACATGTGAGGTGAGTGTTCTAACCACTGGGCTACCCAGTTACTTTTGCTTGCTCTATTCCTTGAGTTGTTCCTCTTTGTATTAAGTACTCAATAGGCCACAGAGACTCTGTAGCCCGGTAATTAGAGCACTCCCCTGATATATGGACGATCCCCATTCACACTCCTTGCTCTGAACAGGGCAAACCAGGCACTTGACCCTGACTCTCCCATTGCCTACATAAATGCCCTAACCACCACGCTTCTCTCGCTGGGACAGACCTGAGAAAAACTTAGGCTGAAACAGAGACATTTCTGTGAAAAGGTTCTGTTTCAGCCAGTTCCTCTGAAAAAAATGTTGAGTCAAAAAATTCCCACCCAGCTCTCTTCAGCCTCCAAATCCCAAACCCCTTTGCTTGAGAATGTGGGCTGGACACATTGCAAAGACAGGCTTCAGAAAGAGATTTGTTAATGCTTCTTAGGGTACGTTTACAGTACGAAATTAGGTTGAATTTATAGAAGTCGATTTTTCGGAAGAGATTTTATACAGTCGGGTTTTGTGTGTCCCTGGTAAGTGCATTAAGTCGGCGGAGTGCACCCACAGTTCCGTGGTTAGCATTGACTCTCAGAGCGGTGCACTGTGGGTAGCTATCCCACAGTCCCTGCAGTATCCGCTGCCCATTGGCCATTCCATTTTTTGAGCGGAGTTCCGCCTGCACAGATTCTTCTCCCCATACTGTGATCAGATCCAGTACCTCTCATTCACTCCATGATGGAACTCTTTTGCAATTCTGGGACTGCACGAAATGAAATTCAAAAGTTCCCGGGGCTTTTTCTGGTACCTGACTAGTGCATCTGAGTTGAAGGTGTTGCCCAGAGCAGTCACAATGGAGCATTCTGGGACAGCTCCTGAAGGCCAATACCGTCGAATTGCATCCACGGTACCTCAAATGCGGAACAGCGGTGTTGATTTTAGCGCTACTCCCCTTGCCAAGGTGGAGTACAGAAACCGGTTTCAAGAGCCCTTTAAGGCGTCAAAACCGGGTTGGTTGTGTGGATGGATTTAGTTTTAATTTGACATAACGCGGCTAAATTCGACATAATCGCGTACTGTAGACCGGGCCTTAGTTTCAGCCAAGTCATTAACATGCCAAGAATAGCCTCTCTCTGGTTTGTTCTCCCATTTACCAGCTCGACGCAGGCAGTGAAAAGGGTCAGCAAAATACCAACTGCTTTGGTGAGCCTCTCTGACCTGAAGCAGAGAAAGGAGTTTGGTTTATGTTCAGAGCCCACAATTGTCTTGATATGGATTGTTCACCTAGTCCTAGTATTAGAGATAACAGTCCAGATCTGGGCTGAAGGTCAGGTGACCCAGACTGTCACTTATGGAAAAGAGACAAAGAGGGTGAGGTCATATCTTTTGAAAGCTTGTCTCTTTCACCAACAGAAGTTGGTCCAATAAAACACATTCCCCAACCCACCTTGTCTCCCTAGTGTCCTGGGACTGGCATAGCTACAACACGGCATTCAGCTTACGGAAATGGTCTGTAGAAGTTAATAGAAAATGGTGATTCTTCCTTAGGGTTTGGTTTTGGTTCTGGATCATCCCATATATTGCGGTTCTCTGCTCCTATCTATCCCGGTAACCTGGATCTGAACAGCTCTGACCAAGAAGAGCTTTTAAAGTTCAGATCTGGATCTTAATTCTGTGCCTCTAACTCAGGAGTGGGCAAACTATGGCCCACAGGCCCCTGCTGCCCGGCCCTCAAGCTCCCGGCTGGGGAGGCTCTCCGTGACCCCTCCCCTGTTGTCTCTCTTCCCCTCAGCCTTAGCGCACCATGCGGGTAGCTCCTGCTGACAGCTTCAACAGTGCTGCGGGCTCCGTGCTCCTGCAGGGCAGAATGTCTAGTTCCCGCAGGCCTCGCAGAGCCAGACTCACTGCACTGCTGAGTTTCTCTTTGTTGATGAGAAGGTGCAAGCCCAAGCAAATGTTATAGTTTGGGTGGGGCTATGAAATGGCTTGTACAAGTCCTGGTGCACCCTGGGAGCTCCCGGCAAGTTGTAAGCTCAGCCCCCCGCCCCTGGAAGCTTTGGCCTCATCTGGGACCTTGAATTCAAGAAGAGCTTTGTCCTTGACTTCCATGAGCTCAAACTCGGTCTGTGTGGTCTAATGAGGAGTAAGAATTACTGGCAATTATTAATTGAGTCAACTGCGGCACTGGTGTAAGGACGTGCAACTCCACTGACTTACACCAGGGTTGGATCTGCCCCATTAGCTGGGCTGGTCCTGGGTTAGGGAAGACAAGCCCCAAAGACCTATAACTGTGAAAGAAAACAATGTGAGTCTCTTGTTCAACAGAGCTCCAGACCGGGGGACTGAACTGTTTCCAGCTGTGGAGGAATGTCCTCCGCAAACAACGTGTCTTATATGCCAGGCACGCAAAGGAGCGGAGGGGATTCTATGAGGAGGCAGCCGAGTTGAGATACCACTGCGGCCCCTGATCAGCTCAGAAGGGGAGGCTGTTTGACCATTCAAGGAAATATTCTCCGGCCTTGTTTGACAAAGAGACAGCTGCCTGGGCTTTGGTGACCTTTCCCTTGTTTGTATTTCGTAGCATGCTGAGTTGCAGCCTGTGAGTCAATAGTATCCATGTTGCCACCACCCCCTGGTTATTGTATCTGGACTATATTATGAGCAGCATACAGGAACAGGAGAGAAACCCCAAGGAAGAGAGGGGCTTGGTTGGGAAACATTTGGTCCCATTGTGGGCCATTGCATGATATTGTTACTGGGTGGTATAGTGTAGTGGAGTGTTGGACTAGGCAGTCAGGAGGTTTGGGTTGTAATCCCAGTTCTGCCACTGACCTGCTGCCTTTGTCACATCACTTCACCTGTTTCCTCTCCTGCCTTAGTCATGACCATTTTGATTGTAAGGTTTGTGCGTCTCGGCGCATTCCTGCAATACAGTTGATAACAGTGTCATATCAACGCCGCGGTGACCCGCAGCCCTAGGAGACCTCCCTGAAGGAGGGATTAAAGTGGGCAGAGTTTCAACAGGTTGATGCCAAGTGCAAGGGTGGCACTTTGGCAGCTCTCAGGTGGTCAGCCCTTGAACCTGTCCCAGACTCACTGCCTAGACTCCCAGAGGAAGAGGGAGCTGTCAAGAAGGCGTAACTCAAGAACCACAACTCATGGCCCGAAGTGGTGACACAAAGAGAGGTAACCTATGGGCAACGTCTCTGCTATGAGACCTCTCACCTGAGGGTTCCCACGCGGTTCAGGGCCAGGGCTTACATCTTATCTTTGTGGAGCAATCAGAGGGTCAGGAATTTGTCGGGAAACATTTTTTCATTGGGAAATGCCAATGCAACAATGCCAAAACAGTGTGGGAATAGGTGAGTTTGGATAAATTTTGCATTTGAAACAAATTTGCAAAACAAAGCTTTTAAATTGTCGACCCCTCTTCCCCTTTCTCCCTTCCTCCCATTTCAATATTTTTGAGGTTGAAAAGTTGGCGGGGTGGGGGGGTTGTTCGAATGACTTTTCCTTTGGAAATTTAAGCAACTGTATAGCTTACAAGAAAAGCGGGGAAGTCAGTTGAAATTGAAAAGAAAACATTGCCATCGTCCTGATCTGAGATGTTTATTGGATTATGGGTTTGTGGAAACAGTTGACATTTCTATTTTTTTTCTCTCAATCTGGGAGTGGGGAACGCTTCCAAACTATCAGACATTCTCACTGGATACTTTCTCACCCAGCTCTAGTTGTAAGACACCCTAAACCCCATTTGATCTGTGTCCAGCGGTCACAGACAGTGCTGGATCCCTGTTTTTCCAGTGTTTTGGGGTGCCTGGAGCCAGGATGAAAGCCAAGGGGCCCCAGCTGAACCTAGGGGAAGCTGGTGGTGAGGGCAGAAGGAAGAGGAGATAATCAGAAGGTAGATGCAGGAGCCAAATTCTCTTTCCAGTCACCAAAATAACACACAGCGTTGATGGGGGATGTCTTGCTTCAGCGATCACTGCTCCCAGACACCCAGATCACGCTAGCCAGGACAGCCGATGTCTAGCCAGGAGTCTGTACTATTTCCCTCCAGATGTAGGTCTCTGGGCAGACCACCTGCAATGCTTCTTGCCTGGGATCTGAGGGAGAGAGCTACTGCTGGACCACCACACTGCAGCCCCTGTCCCTCCACAGCAAGATGGCCCATTGAGACTCGGGGGCTCTTCAGCCTTCACTCTGGCGATAATCCTCGCCGCTAAAGCTGTGAGTGCGCTGAGTCCTGGTCAACTCGGAGAACTCCTTCCCATCACAGGCTCCATCAGTGACGGGGGGGACCAAATGAAATTAACAGGCAGCAGGTTTAAAACAAACAAAAGCAAGTATTTCTTCACACAACGCACAGTCAATCTGTGGAACTCCTTGCCAGAGGATGTTGTGAAGGCCAACACTCTAACAGGATTCATAAAAAGAACTAGATAAGTTCATGGAGAATAGGTCCATCAACGGTTGTCAGCCAAGATAGTCAGGGACACAACATCATGCTCCAGGTGTCCGTAAACCTCCAGTTGCCAGAAGCTGGGACTGAATGACACAGGCTAGATCACTGGAAATTGCCCTATTCTTTTCATTCCCTCTGAAGCATCTGGCATTGGCCATTGTCAGAGCCAGGATTCTGGGCTAGACGGACCATTGGTCTGACATAGCGTGACCAATCTTATGTAATAGTTACATGATATCAATGTCCAACAAATATTCTATATTGAATGACCAGCTGTCTACAATGGAGGAAGAGTGGACTTTATTTTGGGATTCTATCACAGAGCCTGTTGGAGAACAACTGGGACAAGAAGAGTGAAAAAACAACATTGGATTACAAACCATGGGAGGAAAAAAAAGACGTGTGATCCAGAAGGGTTGCATTGGAATGTCAGAGTTGAGTTAATGAAGAGAGGAGGAAATGTGCATTTGAGGCTTTAAGGTTCTAATTGGATGTCCATTCTCATGGCTTCAAACATAAGAACGGCCACACTGGCTCAGACCAAAGGTCCATCCAGCCCAGTATCCTGTCTTCCGACAGTGGCCAATGCCAGGTGCCCCAGAGGGAATGAACAGAACAGGAAATCATCAAGTGATCCATTCCCTGACGGTCATTCCCAGCTTCTGGCAAACAGAGGCTAGGAACACCAGCCCTGCCCAACCTGGCTAATAGCCATTGGTGGACCCATCCTCCATGAATTTATCTAATTCTTTTTTGAACCCTGTTATAGCCTTGGCCTTCACAACATTTTCTGGCAAGGAGTTCCACAGGTTGTGAACTAGGTGAAAAAATACTTCCTTTTGTTTTGTTTAAAGCTGCTGCCTATTAATTTCATGTGGTGGCCCCTAGTTCTTGTATTATGAGAAGGAGTAAATAACATTTTCTTATTTTCTTTCTCCACCCCATTCATGATTTTATAGACCTCAATCATATTGTCCCTTAGTCGTCTCTTTTCCAAGCTGAAAAGTCCCAGTCTTATTAATCTCTTCTCATACAACAGCCATTCCATACTCCCTACTCATTTTTGTTGCCCTTTTCTGAACCTTTTCTAAGTCCAATATATCTTTTTTGAGATGGGACGACCCCATCTGCATGCAGTGTTCAAGATATGGGCATATCATAGATTAGTATACAGGCAATATGATCTTTTCTGTTTTATTACTATCCCTTTCTTAATGATTCCCAACATTCTGTTCACTTTTTTGACTGCCGCTGCACACTGGGTGGATGTTTTCAGAGAACTATCCACAATGAGCCCATGATCTCTTTCTTGAGTGGTAAGAGCTAATTTAGACCCCATCATTTTATATGTATAGTTGGGATTGTGTTTTCCACTGTGCATTACTTTGCATTTATCAACATGGAATGCCATCTGCCATTTTGTTGCCCAGTCACCCAGGTTTGTGAGGTCCCTTTGTATCTCTGCCTGGGACTTAACTATCTTGAGTAGTTTTGTATCATCTGCAAATTTTGCCACCTCACTGATTACACCTTTTCCCAGATCATTTATGAATATGTTAATTAGGACGGGGCAGTTAAGGACAAAAACAGATAATATTGCCAGAATCTTGATGCGTAACTTAAGCGTTGCCATGAGCATTTCTGTGAATTAATGAACAGAGCCCCACCAAGAAGTAATATACGACTTAATCCAAGAATGAATCCAGCAGGAAACAGGCCAGTAACACAGAGGGAGTGATGCTTGCGGTCAAACCGTTACAAAATGGTAAATCACCTGGGCTTGACAATATTTCAGTAGAGCTGCGAAAGGGTGGAGGCCTGAATGAAGTTCACTGGCTTCAGAGTTGTCTTAAAAGTTTGGGAAATTGATCACATTCCAGAAGAGTGGAAAAGGGGTGGCTGGATCGTGAGAGCGATCTGTGTGTTCAGATGATAGGGGATAGCACTGCTCTGAGTCCCGGGGAAGGTCTTAAGAAACATACTCCTGAACCGACTGCAAGACTGGTTCAGCCCCAGAACTGTAGCCAACCAGTGTGGTTCTCACACAGCTCAGTCCACAATCGAGGTTATATATGTTCTGCGGAATGTTAGTGGGAAAACTAGGATGACAAGTAGGGTGACCAGATGTCCTGATTTTATAGGGACAGTCCCAATTTTGGGGTCTTTTTCTTATACAGGCACCTATTCCCTCCCACCCCCATTGCGATTTTTCACGCTTGCTGTCTGGTCACCCTGCTAACTAAAGGAAGTTAACTTTTGTCTATAGACTTTGCAGCCCATTGATTGTGTGGATCAGCGCTATGGATACTTCTATGCCAGGATGGAGTGCTTGAGGACTTAGTGCAGTGGTTCTCAGCCAGGTCTCCGTGTACTCCTGCGGGATGTAGAGCTCTTCCGGGGGGTACATCAACTCATCTAGATATGTGCCTAGTTTTACAGCAGGCTACGTAAAAAGCACCAGTGAAGTCAGTACTAACTAGAATTTCATACAGACAATGACTTCTTTATGCTGCTCTATATACAATACACTGATATGGAAGTACAAGATTTATATTCCAATTGATTTATTTCATAATAAGATGGTACAAATGAGAAAGTCAGCAATTTCTCAGTACTAGTGTGCTGAGACACTGGTATTTTTATGTCTGATTTTATTTCCGACTCTGTGGGTGCTCTGGGGCTGGAGCACCCCCGGGGGAAAAATGGTGGGTACAGAGCACCCACCATCAGCCCCCCATCAGCCCATCCTCATCCCCCCAGTGCCTCCCACTAGGAAGTGGGCCCCACGGATCAGAGCCTCCCCTGCTTCCCACCCACTGCGATCGGTTGTTTCGCGGTATGCAGGAGGCTGGCGGAGGAGGAGGGAGGAGTAAGGATGTGGTGTGCTTCAGGAAGAGGACAGAATTGGATGGGAAGAGGTGGAGGTGGGGGTGGGAAGAGGCGTGGCAGGGGTGAGGTGGAAACTGGGGCGGAGCTGGGGATCGAGCTTCCCCCGGCACTTTGGAAAGTCGGCGCCTGTGCTCTCAGCTATGATATTTCATGTTCTAATAGACTAACTGACAACATAGCAGCTTGAGGGCAAAGGAGGAGGGATCAAATGTAAAGATTCCTCTTTAGAAGCTCTTGAATATGCAAATGATATTGCCTTCATTGGAGAGGCAACTGACCAACTGCAGCTAATGCTGGAAGAGCTGCACAAAACTGCAGAACCTTTGGGCCTTAAGATCAGTGATGATAAAACCAAATCTGCTCATGCTTCCCATCAGCTGGAAATGAACAGCCCGCTGAGGCTGCATGTTGCTGGCAGTGACACTGAATGGGCGAATAGTTTTATCTGTCTGAGTAGCCAGCTGACGGCCGGCGGCTCTGGAGCTGAAGAAGTCACGCAGTTGATTGGTCTTGTGTCAGTGGCATTTCAGCATCTTCAAAGGCCCATGTTGGGGCAGGGGGATGTTCGTGTGACATCTAAGCTATGCGTGTTCAAGGCAGCAGTGGTGACAGCTCTGTTATATGGAGCGGAAAGATGGCCATTAAAAACAGCTGAGGAGAGAAAACTAAACAGCTTTGTGTCAGAAGTCATGACATATTCTGAACATCTGTGGCTTTAATTTTGGTCACACGTGAGGGGATAGTTGAAGGATCCCAGCAAACTGAAGCCTTGCCGCAGCTGAGAACAAGGCAAATGCCATGGTGGGGTCATGTCTGCTGTGCAGAAGAATGCCTGTTTTTACAGAAGGTTTCCAGAGCTGGTTGAAGGAAGTAGACCACAAGGCCGAGGATGAACGAAGTTGGAATATGCAATTTTGAGGGATTTAAGAAACCTAAAACCTCCCCTACTGACTCTTGCTGAAGGAAGAGGACTTGCACAGGACGTATGAGAGAGACGTCCAATTATAAGTGCCACCAGGACTACCTCATAGCCATGGGAATCTGTGGCGGAGGCTTTGGATGTCTGTAGTGGGAAAAGGGAGAAGGTCTGAGGCTGGAGTTAGCATTGGGAGTTCCCTTCTGATTACAGTGGAAAGGCTTTGCCAAAGGGAAAGGTTTTGCAGCTCTTCTTAAATATGACCCAACCCTGGATCTGACACATTCCCCCTGCAGATTCATTCCACAGCCAGATCCCATGGATGGAGGGAGGAGGCTACGGCCCTGCTTCTCAGGGTACCTCTACATAGAGATAAATACAACCCATGGCTGGCCTGAATCACGGGCTTGCGGGGCTTCGGCTCCAGACTGAAAAATTGCTGTGTAGACATTTGGGCTCAGGATGGAGCCCAGGCGATGAGACCCTGTGAGGGTGAAGGGTCCCAGAGCTCGGGCACCATCCAAAGCATGATTGTCTACATGGCAATTTTTAGGCTCAAGCTCTGTGTCCCGAGTCAGCTGAACTTTGCACCCCCTAGCATGAATAGATTTCCTCTGCCTTTCCACCTCCTTGGCCAGCCATCTCGCTCAAAACTGCACCCAGAAACACATGTTCCCTACCTTGCCCATCCCCTTGTGACATTCATTGGCCATTTTGTATTCCTTTGAGTAACTCCAAAGTATTATGGGGGTACCGGCGGGGACGGGAGGGGTACTATACAAAACAAAGCGCTATCACGAGTCTCAAGCTGAGAGTACAGCACTGAATCCACAAGGGCTGCAGGACGAGGATGTGATTTAAAAATGCCACATCAAAGTGTTCGGGGATGTTTCTGATGAATGTAACACACACTGAGAAACATCATGTGTTTCTAATGAAACTCACTGTATCACCTGAGCAGACTTTAATCGTGCCAGTGAACATTTTTTCTAGGGCCAGTGAAGTCAGTCTGTTGGTAGAACTGGACTCCACACCTTTGACTTCCCAGAAAATGATCTCAATAGGACAGCTGCGTAATTTTCCTGGGAGGAGAATCCATGATGATAACTCACTGTCAAGTTTCAGCTCTGCCTATTTTATATGAGAATTTCATCATTCCATAGGCACTGCCTTTCCCAATGGGTTTCATATCTATAAAGGATATGCTTTGATGTTGCATTTGTAATTATAGCTGTATTGATGTATTGATGTGTCTGGCATTTATACATAAGTTAGAGCAGGTGCACAGATTAGTCTCTATAATTAAAGCTGAGATCCAATCCCGCTGCTTATGACTTTCCGTAACCACTTCATTCTGGGGCTGAAATTTCTCACACTCAGGCTTTGCCCAGAGGTGAATATGTTTTGGAATGGGTTTTTTTTTAAGTTTGAACAAAATCATATTGAAGGAGGGTTTTTAAAGAAAGAAAGAAAGAAAGAAAGAAAGAGTTCTTCAAACTTGGCTTGTATTGTAGATCTCAGCCAGCTTTGAGGAAGGCAGTACATTTTTAAAGAAGATTGGTTCAGTGTTTTTAAAGATATGGATATTTTTAAAAACAGGACATTTCATATTTGCATCATAGAAATGCTTCCTGATTTTTCTCTGTTCTGTGTTTTACCAACTTTAAAAACTAGTGTGCTTTGTACTGTTAGTGGGGAAGGCTATCCTGTGTCTATTCTGGGGATTATAGCCAGGCAAGAATCAGATTTTTTGTTTACTAGTTAAAGCCACAAATTCAATTACTTTTCCGTTACGAAACAGAATGAAAACAAAATTCAACATTTCCCATTAAATTCTGAATAAAAGTGTTTCTTTTGTTTAGATAAAATCTAAATGTTTTGTTCCAGTGTTGACATTTTAATTTTATATTATGTCATATAACATTGAAATGGAAAATCTTTTCAAAATGGAAAATTTGAACGTTCCTTTCCAAAACATTCAAAATGCATTTTTTTTTCAATTTTTTTTTCCAAATGAAATGTTGTCAAAATCAACACTTTTCCATGGAACATCTCACTTTCAACAAATCTGCATTTTCCAGTGGAAAAACATTGCACTGGAATATTTTTGACTGGCTGTCCTGAGGATATTTGTATCAGTGTAACTACACTGATGTCGCTTCACCCTCGCAACCTCCCAATGTAAACATTTCAGACCAGTCTCACTATCTCAGTACAAATATAGAAAGGCCCCTAAACCATGAAAACTCTGAACTGCCGTAAGTGCAGAGTTAAGAATAGCACATTTCATAAAGGATCAAAATGGTTTCCAGGCAAGAAGCTTACGTCTTCCATTGGCAAATTATAAGAGCAATTTATATTCCATGCCAATAGCTGAGAGTAATGCAGTGGAGAGATTGAGAAATTAAGCACTTTGAAGTTGGGAAATGCAGAATTAAGAATGCAAATTCAACTCCATGCCCTTTCATACCTTTTAAAATATAGTTTCCTTATATCAGGATTACAGCTGGCCAAATTATGGAGACATTGCACACAATTTCAACCAGAAACAGGGATGAAGTATGGTGAATATTTTGCAAAAAAATTCATTCTGGCTTTCAACCAGTCATAGAACAGATTTTAAAAATGGAATTTTTCAAAGTTTCAACATAAAAAGGGCTACTTGTGTGTGTGGAAATTTCTGTGACAGTTTTCCCCATTGTTTAATGTAACCCTTTCCAGCACTGCTAATGGTTCAGTAGTTCACATGAGTTCCAGATTTTTGCCTCTTCGTGGACTTATAAAAGCCTCTGGTGTTAAAACAGTGGCTTGCTTTCAAAAGCAACAGTCTACCTCTCTCTGCTGCCTGGGCAAAACAGGAGCAAACTGCTCCTACTCTCAGTTGGCAACATTTTAAACCCAGTGTGCCCTGGTGTCAATGATTACACAAAAGAGAATCGGGCCCAGAGTGGATAATGCAACCCGGAATTTCTTATACAACTTTATTCTTATTCATTATGCTATTACAGTAATGCTATTACAGTAATGGCTAAAAACTCCAGCCAAGATCAGAGCCCCATTGTACTGAGCACTGTGACATGTACGTGGCAAAACAATCCCTGCCCAGAAGAGCTACAAGACCATAAAAGAGTAGGCAGGGAAAACAGAGGCCCAAAGAGGTAAAGTGAGTTGGTCAGAGTCCCACAGCAATTCAGTAGGAAAGCCCAAGTCTCCAGCTCCTACACCAGTGCCCTGTTAGACCCGGCTGGGTCTCATTAGCATGGAGTAAATGTCTGTAAAATTCAAACTTGGCTTCATTTTTAAAGTCTAATGAAAATATACAAAATGAGACAAGTTCTGAAGAAAAACTGACTTCATCAGGACTCTGTCCAGGCTCAACAGTCCACCCGTATGGACCAACTCGCAAGAAACAAGCCTCAGATGGTATCCTTTGAATCAAGGCTGATGCATTTTGGTGCTACTGTGTTGGGGAAAGCTCATGTTTTGCCACCCATGAGGGCACAGGGGATACTTGTCCTTTTGGCAAAAGGAGAACGCCAGAATCCATACTTGTCAATCCGCTGCCCTTTGCCAGCACTAAATTCATTTAAAGATGTTAAAGCAAAGTACAGTGTACCTGGTGAATTTCTGCCTGCTCCTGTTTTACTGTGAGACGCTTCTTTCCCAGGGCTCTCTTCAAGCTTCAGCAATCGGGCGAGCTGGGGTATTTATTTAAAAGCAAAAAAAAAAAGATATAATACAGACAAATGTCAAAAAAATAAATAAAATGTCAAAAGCGCAAATATAGGGAACAGACCAAAGAAATACATTTGATTCTTTCTTGGGTACCAATCAGCTCTCCAGAAATCATCTCCAGGGAAATCAGCCAGGTTTCAGAGACCAGAACAATAGCCGTGTGGAACGGATGATTCCAGCAACTAAGGATTGCAAAATCTAAAATATCTGCTGATAAATTGATATAGAACTTTGCCCTGAGTGCCAGAAATAAGCAAGGGGTATTTCCTGTAGCAAGCCCCCTTGGAAAAAGCTAGGCATTTGGAAACCAACTGTCCTGAGTTCACAAGAGAGGACCACAGCAAATGAAAATGGAGAAGCCCAGATGGACCAGAGAGGCCTGCACTGCAGGGAGATATCACATTATGTTGCACAGACCCCGGACTGCAGTGTTGGGTGACATTTGCAATAGCTCTACCAAACGTCGGAAAAAATAACACGCTGGAAATGGCGCCCCAGGATGGTCTGTGAGGAGCTGAGATTTTGCCATGACTGGGAAAGCAACATCCAGGCCTCCTTCCAGACACTCAAGCCTTGTCTAAAGTCAAAAGCAGAGAAGAAGAGTCACCTCCTTCTTCCCATCTTTGAATCCACTACAAGAGCCTGGTGTGGGGGAGAGAATGGGGCACAGGGAGACTTGCCCAAGGTTACACACCCAGCCAGTGGCAGAGCTGCAAACTAAACCCAGCTCACAAGAGTATCTTTGTCTAGCAGGCCACCCTTCCTGCAGAGCAGCAGGCGTCTGTCCTGCCCCTTGGAAATGTCACTGACTCCCATTAACCGGGGCTCTAGTACTTTAATTTAAAGGAGACAGGACGGAGGCAGATGCAATACAGAGGTGTGTTGTGGGAAGGGTGTTGTAAAACAGAGTAGCCGAATCCATTAACATACTAAAATGTTTTTGGGTGTAAAAGGTGCATAATTGGCAGTCCTGGAGAGTGAAGTCTCTCTAGCCACAGCTAGCATCTAGACCCATTTTCCCCACACTGCTCCAGCCCAGAAGATAACATCTAAAGCTAGTCCCCACTAGCCATTCAATTCTTAGCCTTTCTGCGGGGACAGCCAGTGAGGGGCCCGTTCTAGCAAGGGGATGGGGAGGCTAAGATTTGTCCACTAGAAGGGATGAGATCACCATGGTCACGTCAGCTTTAGGCCTACATGGGCTGGATTTGAACCCATAGCCTGCCATAGAAAGGTGCTTTATCCTGTTGTCAATACAAGCACCAGCTTTTGCTGTGTGCTTTTTTCTTATTATACCTCACAGAGGTAGCCTGACCCTCCTATGAGAGTGCAGGAAACCGAGGCGAGGAGGGATGAAGGACCGGATGCTTCAAGTATTTAGGTGCCTAAATCCCATCAATTTCAGTGGGCATTAGAGGCCTAAAAACTTTAGAAGATGTGGGCCAAAGTGACTTCTCCCAATGTCCGTAGGGAGTCAGTGGCGTGGCAGGGTCAGTAATAGAATCCAGATTCCCAGCCCCCTGCTCTAGTGCTACTTAAGTGACCAGCCCACGGTGAGGAATTAATATGAAGGACAGAAAGAGCTAAATTTTCCCAACCACTAGTGCTTTTGTGTGCCGGCCCTGGAGCAGCTGTTCCAGGAGTCTGCCTTTTGCAAGGACTGAATGCTTGGCCTCTAACCACCTGGCTCCAAAAAACCTCATTCGCTTTGGAAAAGCTCCCTCTGAACTGTATGACTCCTTCTCCTCCAGGACCCTCTCCCAGTAACTTTCCCCTCGTGAGGAATCCCCCGGCAAAGATGGAGAGAACTGTTGCTCACGCCTGACTTGGGGGAAAAAATGCCCATAAAGTTGTCTCTACCAATGAGCTTTTAACAAGCAGAAAATGACCAGAACGAATCTTTAGCACAGAGTCTAACAAACACCTCGAAGTGGGGAAATTGGGTCCCATTACAAGCTGTTTGAAGGAAGAAAAGATTAGCATCAGCACAGAAGTATTAGATGATTAGTATTGTTTTAAGAAGCAATCTGAGATGTCATCTGCAGATACGCTACTGATCCATCTGGGCAGAAAAGAAAGAAGACCGGGGGGGAGAACCCAACAACCCTGTTTTGTTTCTCATTACTGCTCTAATTCTGGTGTAATTGAAAACGGCCTGAATGTGTTTAGGAACATGTAGGACATCTGTTTCTCATTGGAAGAGTTTCGCTTTTTCGAGTGGCGCCTTCCATCTTCATCACAGTCCAAAGATTCCCACATCATAACTTGTCCTCTTTCTCTCGTTCTTTCTTTTTTCTTCCCCCCCCCACCTTCCAGAAAATGTGATGTTGAACTTTCGACTCCATGTAAAACAGTTGGAGGGAAACCATGATAAGCCCCCAGAGATCCCTTGAGCCTTTCTTCCCATTATCCTACTTGATTCTTTGCAGCTTCTTGGTTCTTTAAATACAGCCGCGAGCCATTTAATGCTGGTGGCATGAAGGAAAGTGGGGAGGGAGGGGAGAAGAAAAGTGGAGGAAGCATTTGGAACACTGAACATCAAAATGGAGAAACAAAGACAGCAGAGAGCAATGTCCGTAAGCCTGCCCTGAACATCAAGGTTTGCTAAAAGGTTAGATCTCTCCAAAATTGGTTCCGTTGCTTGTGGCTCTCCTTATTACATGTACGTGTATCCAAGAGTGAAGAGGCCCACAGAGATCGAGTCATGGGCTAAGCCAACCAAAGGGCAAAATGCTAGCGTTCCTCTTCGATCCACCTCACGAGTCTCCAATGTTCTCATTCCTTTGGATGGCTGTAGAACCGTCTTCCCTGGAAGATGGTGGACACCCTATTGTTTAGGACTTTTGAAACTTGATTGGACAAGAGAGAGATTGCAGGGACCAATCCTAACTCGGCAGGGAGATGGAGAGCATGGTCCAAGAGGCACTCTAAAGTCTATTACTCTAATGTCTATTACTCCACAGTTGGAAGATCTATGCCTGGAGAGAAAGCAGAGCACCAAAGTGACTGCAGGGTGGAATTTTGTGCTGACATTAGTGTTAGCTGTTTTAGTCTGTATCCACAAAAACGACCTTAAAGATTAACCGATTTATTTGATAAGCTTTCATGAGTAAAAAGTGGGCATCTGAAGAAGTGGGTTTTTACCTATGAAAGGTTATGCCCAAATAAATCTGTTAGTCTTTAAGGTGCCGCCGGACTCCTCCTAGTCCTGACATTATCAGACAGCTTTGCTATACCTTTATTAGCAACCCAGTCATGCATCCTAACCCCTCATCATTAGCTTGACTAAAAATTGGGGACTACGACTCCTCTGCTCCCAGAACACCAACAGGAAAAAGATAGAGACAGCTGTCACCTGGCTACGGTGCAGGGAGAAGCACAAGAATGCTGAGATAGCAAAGAGAGCTGAGGAGCAAGAAACGGGAACTGCAGCAAGCCGCAGCACAAAGACAGTGAAAGAACCCAGGATGGAACAGGAAGAAGAATGGGCGCTGCTTGTGTGAGCAGCGGCAAAACACATTGGCCGGGATGCACCGTAACTCCCTCGTGTTATGAATCGCACCGTGCATGTGAGTGGCACTTACGAACATGATAATGGTGTCGATTTGTGTATTCAGCCAAAGCTGAAGTCAAAGGCCTGATTCTCACTTATGCTATTCATTTTCCACCGCGCAGATAAAGGCCCTTAAAGTGGGAGTTAGTTCTATTTAGCCCAACTTTAAGGCCCCTTCACACTACTAGGGTGAAATACTGCCTCCATTGAAACCGATGGGAACTTTGCCATTGATTTTGCTGGGATCAGGATTCCCTGCCTAGAGCAGTGTAAAGTGGTGTCAGTGTAAACAACAGTCAGGCCCAATGTGAGCCCTGCTATAGCAAAGTTAGCAGGAATTGCACCACAACCTGTAAGGATGTGACAATGCTGATAAAACTGCAGCAAGCAGACAAGGGGATCATATGCCTTGCCAAAGAGCTGGCCCAAAAGAAACTACTGGAGCTGTTCAGAATGTGTTTGACAGATCAGTTTTCCATCAGAAAAATTCAGTTTTGTTGAAATCAAAATGTTTTGTGGGGAACATGTTGATTTTAACAAAATTTTCAATGGGAAAAATTTGATGCCATTGGTTTTGACTTTCCCATTTTAAGTCAGAAGCATCAGAATGTTTCATTTTGACTTTTACGTCACAATATATGAATATCACATCTATGTGGATAAATGTCATTTATCCACATGTATAATATTAAAATATGATGTCACCATGTTTCGATGTTATCTAAACAAAATGGTTTTACTTTATTGAGGTGAAATATTTCAGCACTATCAAACCAGAATGTTTTGATGTTTCTGAATTGGAATTTTTTGATACTTCCATTCCCCAGGAAATTTTGAAATGTTGACTTTTGGTCCAATTGCAGGATGGAAAGTTGAGTGCAGTGTTGGAATTTCCAGTGGAGCAGAAATGCCATTTCTTACCCAACACTAGGACATATGTATCGAGGGGTCACTTTGCGCAGCTGCCCCTGAGATGGAGCTCAGTGGGAATTGAAGGTGCTTAGCTCCTGCCTGTGTTTGACATTCAGTGAAACATGGAAAAGCAAGCCAAGAACTACTGATTACTGTAGCAAAATGAAAAGGGCTAATGGGTGGCTTTACAAAATGAAAGCTGAGGTGCTTGCGTGCCTATTTGTATCCAAGCCACAAAGGATATCGGTCTGTTGTGGGTCTCAGCTCTAGGGTCACGTTTTAAACTTTAAACTAAACTTCAGGTTTTAAAAGAGCAAACATGAGAACATAAGAAAGACCGTACTGGGTCAGACCAAATGTCCATCTAGCCCAGTATCCTATCTACCGACAGTGGCCAATGCCAGGTGCCCCGGAGTGAGTGAACCTAACAGGTAATGATAATCTCCTGCCATCCATCACTCCCTCTGACAAACAGAGGCTAGGGACACCATTCCTTACCCATCCTAGATAATAGCCATTAATGGACTTAACCTCCAGGAATTTATCCAGTTCTCTTTTAAACCTCATTAGAGTCCTAGCCTTCACAACCTCTTCAGGCAAGGAGTTCCACAGGTTGACTGTGCACTGTGTGAAGAAGAACTTCCTTTTATTTGTTTGAAATCTGCTGCTCATTAATTTCATTTGGTGTCCCCAAAGCAGCTGGAGGTAGGGAAAACAGGGAAAGGACAGAAAGAAAACAAAACATACCAAGATATAGAACATTATTATTGCCAGGGAAACGTTGAGAATTATTGGCAAATAAGTTTTAATGACTACTGCAATCGGGGGCATCAGCTTTCTATTCAATGCAGTAACGCACTGCGCCCACATATAATTAATAGTAGATCCAGGCAGTATGCAGAGCATTGCACAGAGCACAAGGCTGAGCTACAGGCCTTAAAATCTAAATTCAGTTGAATCTGATGGGAGCAGGATTCAATCCTAAAAAAATAGGGGGCAACATGCCCATTGAGCCTACGGACCTCACTGCCACAAGAGGTCATGGAGACAAAGATCACAGCAGGAGTCGAAAAGGTCCTAGACATTCATATGGATAACAAGGATAGCCAGTGTTATATTTAAAAATAGACCAGAGTTTTGGAAAGGATATAAATCCTGCTGATTTAGGGCCACGTCCAACTTCGATGTGAGTTAGGAGCAACTTTCCTGAGGGCCAGATTATCCCTTAACTGCAGGGGTTTTGCATTTTCTCTGAACCTTCTGGTTCCGGGCACTGTCAGAGACAGGGCACCGGACTGTATAGACCTAGGGTCTGATCAGTCTGACGATTCCTATGCTCTGAAACTGATGTTGACTGTATGTGTAACGACCACCCTCTGGGTCAATACGCCGGGGAAGCCTCCAGAGCTAAACATATCAGCTGCTGTAGCTTAAACTAAAGACTCAGGCTGCCATAACTGCAGCTGTAACAAGTCCTGTCCTCTGTGGATCAGGAGACCTATGCACACCCACACATGCTCCCCAATGGGTTACACACGCACGTCAGCAAACTCTGGACAGCCTCTTGCTCTGATCAAACTGGGACTTTAAGCATGAATGGAAGGATGGGGAAATGTCAAGCTGGGTGGTGTTGGTGAGGGGGGACGGTTCTTAACAGGGATTACTATTGAAATGTGTCGTGGTCTCCCTAGGAGATGAAGCTGGATGCTTCATCACTCGAATCATGTCAAACCAGTCTGAGCAAAGCACTGTGGGGGGAAAACTTCCTCCATCGGCTGCAGGTGATGGGCTAGGCTGGTCCTTTCCAGCTCTGATGTCTCCGGTCAGCCAGGTTCAGTGTCTCTCCTTTAGAATGACAGCTAACGTCATCCCATGAGTAAATCAAAGGCCTCTTCTGGCTTCTTCCCCTCCTTCATATAGAGTTTGGCCCCTGTCTCTGATCTCCGGAGAGTAGCTACTGGGGTGTGGGCTTGTGTGATCCCTATTCACAAGACTCTACCAGCCATGAGCATCATATTTCTAGAGAGGGTCAGAAAACCGGAGGGTTTTCCATGAGGGGAAAAAAATGGACTTTTCGTGAAAAACTGAACACCAAAAATGTTTGGTGGCAACCATAGGATGAGGTATTCCCCTGCGCTCGTATGATTGATGACGGCGGCTCTTGGCTCGACAGTCGGACTAATCACCGAGCAGCGAGATGAGAAGCGACGTTACTTGCCCAAGGCCCCATTGGCAGAGCGGGGAGGAGGGGGAGGGGGGCAGAACCCAGGGTCCTTGCTCCTCATAAAGCATTTTAACCCCCTCGAGCACCCGGCCTCCCGAAGGACAATGCACAATGCTGTGCGTGAAGCAGCCACATGTGATGCCCCATAGGGTGCCCCTTTGGAAGATCTGGAGGATAATGGGCTACTGGGAGCTCTGCCATCCTCCCCAGCGGCTACCAGCAGAGATGGGGGTGGGGAGGTAGCACCATGCTACTGCCAGGCTCAGGACTTGCCCTGGAAATAATCCGCTCCGTCAGGATCCAAGCTAAGGCTGTGAAGTGCTGGTGAAAGCTAAGCCTTCCTTTGGCTGCTTGGCCACAGTGTGGCAGTAAACATCCATTTCCCTCTGCTCCTCGGAGCATGCTCCTTACTTAGGAGAACGTGTTACAAAGGCCAGGCCCAGTCAGGAGGGAGGTGGAGGGACTAGCAGGATTGAATATGCAACCGGACCCTTTACGGGGTAGGATATATCCCCTTCCTGCATGGCTGTGGGGCAACAGCAACGATTTCTGCTCCTGCCCCTGTTTCCAGACAGCTCCGAGGGCTGATTTCAAGGGTCTGGCCCCTTCCCCCTGACAACCTGGGGCAGGGAATGATGTAAGAAGTGTCAGTGGAGTGGTAACGGCAAAGCTACTCCTGGGTGCCAGGGCCAGATGCTTGTAGGGAGCCACTGCAGTGAGTCAGATGACAAAAAGGAGGAATCCCTCTTAGCTGCACCTCTTCTCATTCCCTTACAGTTCGGGCTCTGCCAGGACAAGGAAGATGGAGCACATCTGTCAGCACAGAACAATATAGATTCTGGTTCTTAGACACTGGAGGGTAGAGAGAGGCTACAGAGGGACCTAGAGAAATTAGAGGATTGGGCCAAAAGAAATCTGATGAGGTTCAACAAGAACAAGTGCAGAGTCCTGCACTTAGGACAGAAGAATCCCATGCACTGCTACAGACTAGGGACCAAGCGGCTAGGCAGCAGTTCTGCAGAAAAGGACCTAGGGGTTACAGTGGACGAGAAGCTGGATATGAGTCAACAGTGTGCCCTTGTTGCCAAGAAGGCTAATGGCATTTTGGATTGTATAAGTAGGGGCACTGCCAGCAGATCTACAGATGTGATCATTCCCTTCTATTCGGCATCGGTGAGGCCTCATCTGGAGTATTGTGTCCAGTTTTGGGCACCACACTACAAGAAGGATGTGGAAAAATTGGAAAGAGTCCAGAAGAGGGCAGCAAAAAATTATTAGGGGGCTGGGGCACATGACTTACGAGGAGACACTGAGGGAACTGGGTTTGTTTAGTCTGCAGAAGAGAAGAATGAGGGGAGATATGATAGCTGCTTTCAACTACTGAAAGGGGGTTTCAAAGAGGATGGATCTAGATTGTTCTCAGTGGTAGCAGATGACAGAACTAGGAGTAATGGTCTTAAGTTGCAGATGGGAAGGTTTAGGTTGGATATTAGGAAAACCTTTTGCACTAGGAGGTTGGGGAAGCACTGGATTGAGTTCCCTATGGAGGTGGTAGAATCTCCTTCCTTGGAGGTTTTTAAGGTCAGGCTTGACAAAGCCCTGGCTGGGATGATTTAGTTGGGGATTGGTCCTGCTTTGAGCAGGAGGTTGGACTGGATACCTCCTGAGGTCCCTTCCAACCCTGATATTCTACGATTCTATCCTATGATGTGGCCTCTATAATACTCGGGTAGCAAACCCAAACTCCATGGCATGTCTGCTCTGATAAGAGGCACCCAGACAGCTGGCACGGGTTGCCTCTTTCGGGGAAAGTGCAATGAGTCGGAAGGTGAAGGCGACATTGCTGGACTAGGAAGGGCCCAGGTGTGGCATGAGCGCCAGACGTTTTCAGGTTTGATGTTTCCATTTTTATTACTTTCCTTTCAGTTGAAGCATTTTGGCTCAGTCTTTAAGCACAGAATCATTTCCATTTAGAAATAGCTTATCAAGGGTTCATAAACGCTGACTAGGCAGTTTAATAAATGGTTAATCAGTGATTGTAGAGCCCAACAGGTGGTTCACACCCAGGGCTTATAATCACCCATAGCACCTTCCACTGATATTAGCCAATGGAGCCTTCATATAAATTGTGACTGCATTAGTGTTTGCTGGGCTGGGTTTCCGATGGATATATCTCTCCAGATTCCTAATGTGCCCATCACCATGGACTCTAGAACCAACAAGCAAGCCCTTGACTGCCTTCGTCACCAGTATCCAGATGCCAAGTATTCCAATCCTTGTTTTCCAGGCCTCTTTCCCCCACCAACCCTTCCACGCAGCGCAGGGAAATGCAAGCGTGTTTGTCAGCCTTGTCTGTAACTCCCACTCTCCTTGGGCCAGACTAGCACTCTGGCACCGGCCCAGCTGAAAAATTCAGCCCACCCTTAACGTAAGCCCTCGAGCACTGGTAGGAGTGAGCCACCTGAGGGCAGAATACCTTCTTCTCTTGTTGCCCAGCCTCCCTTCCAACCCTAACTCCGGCTATAAAGTTGGCTGGGGAACCAAATTTGTTTGCCGCTGTCGTTTCCAGCTGCTTGGTATCCATGAGGTTCTCTTCCAGCCTATTTCAACATCTCTTCCCCTCTCTGCCTCTTGAACGGCTGCCCATGAAAAGTTCACTCTACCACATTTTCTTTCAGGGCCTAGTGTCTTCCAGGCTGAGGACAAGTCTCATCCAGTGAAGCGGAGCCTTCAGAAGCATTGCTTCAACGCGGTTTGTGCAACACCTTGGCAGAGCCTCCATCAGCTGCGATGTTTATCTTGCTGCTTTCATATGGATAGTAGCTCGGAGGTACCGCTGATTAATTTTTTTCAGCCCTTTGATGTGCCGGCAGCACCTTCTCTAGATGTTTTTGCAGCCAGGGGGTCAGGTGGAAATCACAGCAGCAAAGGTCTTTGGTCTGACTGTTCCCTGGTTCCAGACACAGGGTCAAACACAGACCTGGGGCAAGGTTCTGTGCTTCAGCCCAGAGAGAGGAGTGAGCAAAGGTTTTGCCCTGTCCAGATTGTGGGCTGCTGCTGGTCCCTAAATGGCCCCCGGTGTAAGATAGAGCAGCCCCAAGGGAACTTGGTCTGCACTGCAACCCTGAGCTTCTCCCTCACCCAACATGCCCCCGCCTATCAGCTGCCTGCATGCACCCTACACCAGAGCTTGCTAGGGGATCAACCTGGACAAACTGACCTCAGGCCTGCGCTACTTTTGCCCCCTTCCCCTTGCGGCTCAGTTATGGGCCCTTCCAGAGCCAGAGCTGCAGCTGGAATCAGCCCTCCAGTGTTTCCAGGCACAGCTCCAGGTAGGTCCACAGAGTCACCCCTGCTGATGCTAGGTGGTCACCTGGCCCTCAGCTGTGCAATCTGCTGTGGGCAGAACACACCTTAAAGCCAGGGCAGGGGTGCCGGGATGGAGGGGGGTCAAGTAGCCATGGCCCCATCACTTGTTACTGTCCCTAAGGGCGAGTGATGGGGGGGAGGAGGCAGAGAGGAGTGAGCAGGGGGAGGGTGTTGGGGGGAAACAGGTGGCACGGGAACATGGCCTTAGGGAAAGAGGTAGCATGGGGGTAGGCGACTGGGGGGAAGGGGTGGTGCAAGGGTAGGGCCTTGGGGCGAAGGGCCAGCGTGTGGGCGCAGGGCCACGGTTCAGGCACCGGTGGGCCCCCCACTTTTATGGCACCTGTGTCGTAGCTGATTTCCTGTTCCGTGAAGGTAAAGTCTGACAAGCCCTCTGAGGGAAGTGAGCTCCATTAACAGAGCCAGTGTGGCACCGAGTGATCTTCCCCAGCCATGGGTTGGTACCTGCCCTTGTTTTTACTCCAGATTGTTGGTCCGGCGCTCATTTTAGGCTTTCGTTGTCTTGTGTTTCTTCTAATAAAATTGGTGCAGATGAGTCTGACTCCCCTTGGAAGGCGGCTACCACATGAACAAATATCTGTCCCAGGAAGCTCAGCTCCGACAACTCCCTCATTTGCCCAGGTGGAGGCGTCTCAGTCTGCCCTGGTCAAACACCTGGGCACTTTGAAATAAGTCCTGGCACTGCAGCCCCGATGGCATCCTCAGTCTTGGCTTCAAAGAAGCCTGATGCTAAAATTCACAGATGCATTGATTCCAAGGGCAGACAGGACCATTGTAATCATCTTGTCTGACCCGCTGTCCAGGGCAGGCCAGAGACCTGCCCCACAATAATCCCTAGAGCTGAGCTTTAAAAACAAAACAAAACAGTCAATCGTGAATTTTCAGCGATGGTGAATCCACCACAACACTTGTTAAATTGTTCCCCTGGTTAATTACTCCCACTGTTAAATATTGATGCCATATTTCCAGTCTGAATTGATCTAGCTTCATCTTCCTGCCATTGGCTCTTGATATACCTTTCTTTGCTAGACTGAAGAACCCATGAAGAAATATTTGTTTCCCATGTAGGTGCTTCTTGGCTTTAATTAAGTCACCCCTTAATCTTCTCTTTGTTAAGCTAAATAGATGGAGTTCCCCGAGTCTCTCACTATCAGGCAGGTTTTCTAATCCTTTAATCATTCTCGTGGCTCTTCTCTGAACCCTCTGCAATTCATCATCATCCTTGTTTAGTGTCAGCTGATATTACACCTAAAGCCATGCCATCCACAGGCACTATAGCTGGCAGACCAACCTGAAACTGATGGGTGATTTGCACAAATTTCTCAGGGCAGCCAATTTTTGAGGCGCGTGTGTGCAGCTCTTGTCTTGTGGCTGCCAAATAGCTTTTGTCAGATCCACAATGGCTGGAGAGAGGTGTATGTTTGTTTCCCTCTATTTTCCCAAGTTTAGGAACATAGGAAGTATCATGTTGGATCAGACCAGGGGTCCATCTAATCCAGTGTCCTGTTTCTGACTGCGTCCAGCATCATCTGCTTCAGAGGATGGGGAGAGAAACCCTGCAGCAATGGGATAACCTGTTCCCCAGGGCAGGGACACCCCCAGAATTTCTTTATGAGATAGGCACAAACTGAACCCCCTTGTGGCTTCCCCCCATGGGGTTCCCCACCACCCTTCTCTAGATACCTCCCCAAGCGGGTACTCACCGCAGCTCCCTGTACTTGTAACAGGTCTTGAGTGCTTCTCCCCACTGCCGTTGGGCTGGCTCCCACACCAGGCCTGCCCAGCCTGTGCCCTGGTATGCACCATGCATGGCGGGCATACAGCTCAGGTTCCACTGCCCCAGGCTAAGTCCTTCCTGACCCCCAAATGATAAGAGAGAGGTTCCTGCCCTGAAGCATGAGGGTTTATACCCCTTCCAAAACTCATTTGTTTTTAATATAAATGCGGGATGGTCACGTTATACACATAAATGGATAATCCTATTTTAAAATCCACCATAGCTCTTGGCCTCACTGCTATCATGGTGCAATGAGTTCCGCAGGCTGATTGTGTGCTTTGCGGAAAAGCAGTCTTTTCTAGCGGCTTTGAATTTGCCACCTTTCCATTTCGTTAGAGGATTCATCAGAATTAACCACAAACAGTGGGAATAAAAGGGCGGGGGTGAGTGGGAACTGTGGGAAAGATCCTGTCCTAAAAGCCATTCTATGGTTCTAGAAGACCGTAACTAACTGGTGAAGTCAATAACGCCTTAAAGAAAGCTCAAAGAGTAAGGAGATACCATACCATGATAGCCGCCACAGTCACTGCTCTCTGGCTGCACGCTTGTAGTTTCGTGAACCCGAGAAGATCTTGCCATCTAAGAAATGGTGCCACAGCTACAAGGTACAAGCAAAGGAATCAGGGCAATAACTGGCACATGGCTTGCTAGTTCTGGTGCAAATAATTGTTCTATAAAACGGGCTCAGATTTGGAGTGATGAGTCAGGTCCCTCCTTATTTTATCCAGACTGGTGCAGTAGCCCCTGTTAGCAATGTGTGAGAAGGGAGATGTGTTACTCTTTGCTTTGTATGGAGGGACCAAAGCTCTGTGCTGATTCCAGCTGGCTGATGTTAGAATCGCCTAGAGTTGGACCCTTCAGAGAGGACCAGCTGCTGTGTTTGGATTCCTAACGCAATCCCTTCCTTCCCCTGAAAAGTGTTTATTTGGGCCCATACATTATTCTGTAGGCAAATAGACAAGTGCTAACCCGACCTATTCATTGCAACAAGTACATTTAGAAGTTCTTGATGCAATTAAATGCAAATTCTTAATAGTGAGCATCATTATCTATTGCAGGGGTAGGCAACCTATGGCATGGGTGCCAAAGCCGCACGCGAGCTGATTTTCAGCGGCACTTACACTGCCCGGGTCCTGGCCACCAATCTGGGGGGCTTTGCATTTTAATTTAATTTTAATTTTAATTTAATTTTAAATGAAGCTTCTTAAACATTTTATTTACTTTACATACAACAATAGTTTAGTTATATATTATAGACCTATAGAAAGAGACCTTCTAAAAACATTAAAATGTATTACCGACACGCAAAACTTTAAATTAAAGTGAATAAATGAAGACTCGGTACACCACTTCCGAAAGGTTGCCGACCCCTGATCTATTGGAACAATTTACAGAGGAATGTTGTAAGTTCTCAGCCACATTGCATCTTTAAATCGAGACTGGATGTCTGTCTATAAGATCTACTGTAACTTATCCAGATGTTCTGAAGAGGATGCAGGAATCACCAGCTGTGGTTCTCTGGCCTGAGTTATACAGGAGGTCCAACTAGTTGACCAGAATGGCAGTGTTGCCACCTCTTGTGAGCTTATCATAAGCGTCAAGTCATTTAGTGTTTTTCTTAAAGTCCCAGCTTCTGGAGTCAGGTGATTTCATGAGACTCTCAGCTTCCATTTAGAAAAAAAAAAGTGCTAGCCCTCATGATTGTGGTGAAAAAGCTTGGAAATAGGACTCGAGTGTACTCTGTGGGCCCAGCTACCTGAAGCTGGAAAGCAAGCAAAAAGAAACCAAAATATATTATTATTATTAAAAGAAAAAAAACATGATTTTTAAGCCACCCTTGTGATTTTGAGGGGCCTGAGTCATGCGTTGCAGTTGGCAAGATGGGAGTGGTCCCACCTGGCCTTAAAAATCTCTGCCTGTATGAACACCACATTGCTCTTTAAGCTGGGTGGCATGGAAGGGGTTAAAAGGACGATGGGATTAACGCAGTGTGACTTGGAACAGCCTTCCAAGGGCCCGCAGGCTAGAATGAAAAAAAACAAAACGAAGCAATGAGAAAAACAAGTTTGGTTTCCAAATAAACAAGTCTCCGCTCCCCTCAGGTACGGGGCTCGCTCAATGCAATTCAGCTCATCTGCCAAATGCCACGCCATGTGGAGCCAGTTACTGTCTTTGCAAGCGTTCCTGCAAAGCTCTGGGCCAAAAGGAAGGCTGAGGTCAACTCCACCCCAACCTCCTCACATACACCCCTCCCTCTGACCCCACCCTCCAAATAACATACACTTTCCCGCTGGCTTCAGCTCTGTCTGGCTTTGAGTTTGGGCCTAATTCCCTGCAGTTAGGTACAGCATGTTTATGTTTGCAGCAGTGTTCGCTTGGCAGAAGGGCTGGCGGGGAGAGGAGATCGGGGTGAAAGCTGTTTGCTAGCCAGCGCTCCCTGATGAGCGTGTTATTGGACCGGGGCTCTGGCCAGGTTCCACTTAGGATAATTACGTTCTGCCCTCGTAAAATTCCCCTTGCCGCATTTGATTGGACACAGTGGTCCTGCTTCGTGCCCTCTAGTAATCCATTGTGTCATGTGGCTGGGCTCCGATCACATTTTGTTTTGATCCAAATTGTTGCTACCTTAACTCTATGCTGTTAAATTCCTTCTGCACTCCTCTCTAGAGGGGGCTGCATTTCTGAGATGAAGTGGGGCAATGCCAGTAAGGAGAGGGCCAAATTCTGTCTTTGGGGAGGTGCCTCGGCCACTCACTGAAGTCAACCTGAGATCAGAGTTTGGCCAATGAACTACAAAATGTTTTTTGGGAATCCCTGGGCATGGAAGATCTTTTATCAATATAAAATTTAGTTTTATTTCTGCTTCTGTTGAACTAGTTGCAGCTAGCAAGAGATGTGAGGAGTAACAAGAAGGGTTTCTTCAGGTATGTTAGCAACAAAAAGAAAGTGTGGGCCTCTTACTGAATGAGGGAGGCAACCTAGTGATAGAAGATGGGGGAAAAGCTAATGTACTCAATGCTTTTTTTGCCTCTGTCCTCACGAACAAGGTCAGCTCCCAGACTATTGCACTGGGCAGCACAGTGTGTGGAGGAGGTGACCAGCCCTCTGTGGGGAAAGAAGAGGTTCAGGACTAGTTAGAAAAGCTGGACCAGCACAGGTCCATGGTGCCGGATCTAATGCATCCGAGGGTGCTTAAGGAGTTGGTGGGTGTGATTGCAGAGCCATTGGCCATTATCTTTGAAAACTCATGGTGATCGGGGGAGGTCCCAGAGGACTGGAAAAAGGCTAATGTAGTGCCCATCTTTAAAAAAGGGAAGGAGGAGGATCCGGGGAACTACAGGCCAGTCAGCCTCACCTCAGTCCCTGGAAAAATCATGGAGCAGGTCCTCAAGGAATTCTGAAGCACTTAAAGGAGAGGAAAGTGATCAGGAACAGTCAGCATGGATTCACCAAGGGCAAGTCATGCCTGACTAACCTAATTGCCTTCTATGATCAGATAACTGGCTTTGTGGATGAGGGGAAAGCAGTGGATGTGTTATTTCTTGATTTTAGCAAAGCTTTTGATACGGTCTCCCACAGTATTCTTCCCAGCAAGTTAAAGAAGTATGGGCTGGGTGAATGGAATATAAAGTGGATAGAAAGCTGGCTGCATTGTTGGGCTCAACGGGTAGTGATCAATGGCTCCATGTCTAGTTGGCAACCAGTATCAAGTGGAGTGCTCCAAGGGTCGGTCCTGGGGCTGGTTTTGTTCAATATCTTCATTAATGATCTGGAGGGTGGCATGGACTGCACCCTCAGCAAATTTGCAGATGACACTAAACTGGAAGGAGTAGTAGATACACTGTAGGGTAGGGACAGGATACGGAGGGATTGGGCCAAAAGAAATCTGATGAGGTTCAACAAGGACAAGTGCAGAATCCTGCATTTAGGACGTAAGAATCCCATGCACTGCTACAGACTAGGGACCGAATGGCTAGGCAGCAGTTCTGCAGAAAAGGACCTAGGGGTTACAGTGGATGAGAAGCTGGATACGAGTCAACAATGTGCCCTTGTTGCTAAGAAGGCTAACGACATTTTAGGTTGTATAAGTAGGGGGCACTGCCAGCAGATCTAGAGACGTGATCATTCCCTTCTATTCGGCATCGGTGAGGCCTCATCTGGAGTACTGTGTTCGGTTTCGGGGCCCACACTACAAGAAGGATGTGGAAAAATTGGAAAGAGGCCAGCAGAGGGCAACAAAAATGATTAGGGGCCTGGAGCACATGATTTATGAGGAGAGGCTGAGAGAACTGGGATTATTTAGTTTGCAGAAGAGAAGAACGAGCGGGGATTTGATAGCTGCTTTCAACCACTTGAAAGGGGGTTCCAAAGAGGATGGATCTAGACTGTTCTCAGTGGTACCAGATGACAGAACAAGGAGCAATGGTCTCAAGTTGCAGCGGGGGAGGTTTAGGTTGGATATTAGGAAAAACTTTTTCCCTAGGAGGGTGGTGAAGCACTGGAATGGGTTCCCTAGGGAGGTGGTGGAGTCTCCTTCCTTGGAGGTTTTTAAGGTCAGGCTTGACAAAGCCCTGGCTGGGATGATTTAGTTGGGGTTGGTCCTGCTTTGAGCAGGGGGTTGGACTAGATACCTCCTGAAGAACTGCAGCCAATGGGAGCTGCAGGGGCCGCACCTGCTGGCAGCGGCAAACAGAGACCCCCCCCCCGACCCGCCCATCTAGAGCCGCTGCCAGAAGGAGTGTGCTGGATGCTTTGGGAGCTGCCCCCCTGACCCCTCACACACCCCACCTTCCTCCCAGAGCCCACACCCCCTCCAACACCCCAACCTCCTGCCCCAGCCCAGAGCCCACACCCAAATTCCCTCCCAGAGCCCAACCCTGCACCTCCTCCAGCTCCCCAAACCCCTGCCCCAGCCCAGAGCCTACACCCCAACTTCCTCCCAGAGCCCGCACCCCCACCCCCTCCCACATCCCAGCCCAGGGCCTTCATCCAGCACCCAAACTCCCTAGCAGAGCCCAACCCTGCACCTCCTCCCACACCCAAACTCCCAGAGGCCGACCCCCACACTCCCTCCAGCTCCCCAACCCCCTACTCCAGACCCAGAGCCCACACCCCTCACCCTCTCCCACATCCCAGCCCAGGGCCTTCATCCCACACCCCAACTTCCTCCCAGAGCCCGCAGCCCTCAACCCCTCCCACAGCCTGCCCCCCTGCCGCAGGCCAGAGCCCACCCCCATTACCCCCCCACACACACACCTCAGCCGAGAGCCTGCACCTCACACCCAAATGTCCTCCCAGTGCCCAACCCCCCACACCCTTTTCAGCACCCCAAACCCCTTCTTCAAGTAAGGTACCTCACTTTATTTTCATTTACTTCCCATTACTTATAATATAGGAGGAGGATGGGGAAAAAAAAGAATGAAAAACGGGAGGAGATCAGAGCGAATGTTCATTTTCTTGGCTGGGTCCCGGTGCGGGGAGGAGCCGAAAATGAAGCTGTTCACTGGGCCTCACGAACTCTAAATCTGCCCCTGCCCAGTGGGCAGGTTACCCACCAAAGCCACAGCAGCTCCCGAGCTCTAACCCACACCCCCAGGGAGCCCAGAAGGAGAGCACCACCGTACTTGAGCAAGAGGGTTTGTGTGTAGACGGGAGGGGAACTGGAGCAACTCCCAGGTGAGAGCCCACATTAGCTCTGAAGTGAAGTCCCATCTTAATTACACCCGGGGCAAACTAGAGCCAGGTTGCTCCGGGGATCAGGAAAATGACCATCCTGGGGTCCAAACACAGTTCAGCCAGGCTGGAGTGTCATGCTCAGAGACTCTCCGTATTTCCAAGGGCTCTGTCATGCCTCTTGGGCCCTGCCCTGCATGCAGGTCAGTGCTATTGAGTATTGGCCCACGTGGACATGGCCCCATTGGCCACTGGCCTCTGTGGAGTTGCTCTTCCATAGCCAGGGGTTTGTCCTCTTTAGGACGCACAATGGAGCTCCCAACTGAATAAAGGCCTGTGCCCACGTCACTACCCCAGTCGGAGACCTGACACGCTCCCCTCTCTGTGGTCTACCAGCTCCACTGCCCCATCACTGTCCCATCCCTGCCCCTTCTGGCGTGGCTGGCACCGAAGGGGCACGGGAGAGGCCAGTGCGGCTATCAGGAGCAGGGGACGTGCAAGCGGGCTGACTCCTTGTGCCCTCTCCCATTTGCACACCTGGGCCTAGGCCTGCCTGAGGTGTGAGTAATGGCTGAGTAAGGCACTGCGGATTTGATGCAGGGCGCGGAGCCAGCGAAGTCCCTGAGTTCAAATCCTGGCTGTGCTGCAGCCGAGGGCGGTGACCTGGGAGACCGTCGCCATCTGTGGATCGGTGGGGATAATTAATGTCGGAGCGGTGCTTTGGCAAGGGAAAGTGCCGCGGATTAGGCCGATGACTCAAAGCCCTTTAATGGTATTAACTCACCTAGCCTCGCACGCTGCCTGGGTAGCAGCTAATGCGGTGGTGCAATGCAGAAACTCAAGCGGGGAGATGAAATGACTTGCTCAAGGCTGTGGACGGGATCGGCACCAGCACAGGGACTGGCTTGTGTGACGGGGCCACGGGATCCTTTTAACAAGGCATTTCTCTTTTAAAGCCATGGGAGATGGCATGGCCCTGGGCATAGGGCATCAAACTGGGACTTGGGCAACTTGGGTTCTCTTCCCGACCCTGCCATGGGGGGGTGGTCCTGAGCAAGTCACCTCACCACTCTGTGCCTCCATTTCCCCTTTGTCTACTTAGCTGTTAAACTTTTGGGGGCCAGTGGTTCACTCTTACTACAGCACCTAGCACGATGGAGCCCTTATCTTGGTTGGCCTCTCTAGGCACTGAGGTAACACAAATCATAAGTGTCTGGTTCCCATGAGGAGTTAGTGGGTGACACCCACTGGCAGATTAGCCACTGGGCCAACAAGGCCTGTGCCCAGGGGTCCAGTCAATTGGGAGGCCCTGGAAAAAATGAGCACCCCCATGCCCCAACCAGCTCCATCCGCCCCACCCCTCCACTCCCTGCCCACCCGATGCTCTTGCTGGGGAGGGGACAGGGGAACTACAGGGAGAAAGGGTGCAGAGGGGCCCCTGCGTGCTCGGTCCCAGGGCCCCACAAACCCCTAATCTACCTCTGGTGACACAAGGGGTGGGGAGGCGTCTTCAGGGCCACACACCGCTGCTAGGGAGACGTGGGAGGCGCTGGTAACGCTACGCAGGCCCTTGCCTCATGTCAAGGCAGGAGATTGAGTATCGCCGGGAGGAAAGGGGAATCACAAAGCACTGGGACGTGAAGATAATAAATACTGTGGAGGTGTGTGTGAAAAACGAGGGTATGCAGGAATCTGGCCAGGAAAGGGGCGTGGAGGGCGCAGGTCTTTAGAGTAGGCGGCACGGTGATGGAAAAGGCTTCAGACTGTTTGGCAACCCCCCAGGTGAGATGGGGTGTGGCACACGGGACAGGGCAGGGGAGAGCAGAGCCCTGCGGAGAAATTCAGGGCTGTGGGACAAGGAGGATGGAGCGGCAGAGCCAAGCGGGAGTCGGGGGAAGCAGGCTGGTGCTCCCTGTCTGAGCGTGGATGCTCCTTAGCGTCTTATTATTTAGACAACACCACGGGCGAGCTGTGAGAGCACATCTGCTCCTCCAGCTCACTGGGCGACCGCACAGGCCCACCCTGCCTCTGACCCCTGCACAGCAATAACCCAGGAAGCCCTTTGGAGGCCAACAGCAGCTTGCTAAAGAAGGGTGAGGCTTAATAAAGTAGAGAAGGTGACAGCAGCGTGCCCAGAGAGCAAGTGTGAAAAAGCGGGACTGGGGGTGAGGGGTAATAGGTGGCTATATAAGGCAAAGCCCCGAATATTGGCACTGTCCCTTAAAATCGGGACAATTGGTCACCCTCGGCGACAGTAATCCTGTGACCGAGTGGGCCATGTCCGCATCAATGGGTAACTTCCATTTTGTCTTGCACCCTTCATCTTGCGTAGTGCTGAACTCAAACCGAACCTTGCCCAAGGCAAGGTTACGATGATGTATTCCAGGTAGCTGCCCTTCCCAGGAAAGGCGTGTGACTCCCCGGGGACAGACTGTCATCACAAAGCAAGTCTAGGGCTATGAGCTTTGCTTGGCTTTCAACCACTGGCCCAAATGCATGGGACACTGCACTTGCTACACACGGGAGGCAGCATCTCAGCCCGGGCACATGGCTAATGGAGACACAAACTGTATTCAAGGACGGATGCTGCCCTGCAGACGGGGGCCATCCGTTGCCCCAGACTAGAAGAAGTGGCTAGTGGGAGAAAAGGCAGGAGGGGCTTTGCCTAGCCAGAAACACTGACACAACCGCACCTACACAGTGAGAGATCAGACCGAGGACAGGGGACATTCCTTTGCTAAGCCTGCCCGTTCTTTGCTTCCCTGCCACGTTGTTCCCGAAGAGGTTAAACTAGAAGCCAGGAGTGCCCACAGTGTGTGTAGGTGAGGAGGGATTTGGGAGTCAGAGGCATTGGATTCAGGCCCTCAGGCTGCTGGACTGCAGAGTCCTATGTCCCAAAGAGGGGCTCGGACAAGGGGTTGGAGCATGCCTGGAGCCCCAGAGCTAGACAGTGACTAGACTTTGTCCAGACCCACTGAACCTTGAAGCACCTGGGATCCGGTGGGCTGGGCACACTTGCAATGGACTGGGGTTGACACAGTGCGGTACCAGCCAGGTTGTGACAGCTCACACTTGTGCCACCGCAGGCTTGAATTAAATAAGAAAGGAATGAATCACTTTGCACAATCACTATTAGTATAGTGTCCACATGTCACCTCAGTGACATGCCGTGACCATTTCAGTGAGGCCTGCAACAACTCACGTGGCAGCCTCCATGTGGCATGACCACCCACATAAGGTGTTTGCAAGGTCACGCTGTGTGGAGGCCATTTTGTTCAATGTAAGCAGAGACAGGATGAGCTCTACCCTGACATCTGGTGCCAAGTTGTGGAAAAGAACATCAGGGGCTGATCTTGTTTGCATAGGCACACCCACCCCACCTAGCATGACCCCATAGCAGCCCAAATGGTCACTTTGGCTGCTGTGGGATCCCCAGTTTCTCTGTTGTTGGGTCAGAAAGATTAAAGAGTTGTTACCCTGATTATGTGAATCAAGGACAGTTGAACTGTTTTATGATGGAGGGACTCGCCATCAACTATATAGCACTCGCTAGACAAGGGACTTGGGTTCCAAAAGCCAGTAAACTGAGAGTGACTGGGGACAAATGTTTGTGTCTGGGTCTCTTTTTAAGGTTAGACTTGGCAAAACCCCTGGCTGGGCTGATTCAGTGGGGTGGCCCTACTTTGAGCAGGGGATTGAGCTAGATGAGCTCCTGAGATCCTTTCCAACCCTGACATTTTATGATTGCATCTCTTTTTTTCTCTACTGTGGAATGTCAGAACTAATTTTGATTCTATTAGGAGTCTAGTTACAGGCTGCTGAGCTGAATTCATTTTAGGCGAATGATGCACCAGGACTGGGGCTCTACTACTACAAGCTGAAATCATAGAGTGCTGTGTTAAATAGCTGAAGGGGGGGCTGAAGATATATTGCAAAGCAGCTGGTGGAGCAGTTTGCAGGAGGGCTTGTGGAGTGGAGTGGTGAGCGGAGCAGTATGCGTGATGGTAGGAGCAACCCACGGCTCAGCTGGTGGAGTGGAGAGGCTGGCGGAGCAGAGTGACTTGTGGGATGGCTGGTGACGTGGAGTGGCTCACGGTGAATGGTGCAGCAGAACCCCGCGGAGAGGCAGGGCAGTCGGCCTCAGACCATGTAAGGTGCCCCTTAACACCCCTCCCTCCCCATTTCCACCCAGACTGGGAGGTAAAACTCTGCCAATAAACTCTTGAACTCTGGGGCTGCACTGACCAGGGACAGAGATATTTGGGTTGCTGGACTTTTGGGACTTTGGGTGAGTTTTGGGTTGCTGGACTCATGAACCAAAGGGAATGGACACGGCCCAATTTGCTGGGGTGGGTTTTTGCTCATGGTTTGGTTTATGAACCCTAGTTGTGGTGTTTTCCCAGTGTAATGCTGATGTTGTTTACCTCATGTTATTAAAGGTTTTCTGCTACACCGAGACTCTGCGCTTGCGAGAGGGGAAGTATTGCCTCTCTGAGGTGCCCAAGGGTGTGTGTAAGATTTTCCCAGGTCACTGGGTGGGGGCTCGAGCTGGTTTTGCATTGCTTTGTTGAGAGCAGACCCCTATATACTGAACCCAGCCCCTGCTGCTATCAACTCCGCCTGGCAGAAGGGTTACATCTACAACATGAGCATGAATTGTGTTCTTTGAACATGCAGATGGCACACCACTGTCTCATACCTATATACAAGGCAGGTCTTTCTTAACACCCAGTGCTAGCTCAGCCAGCAGATTTGGGGTTCAGCACAGAGATCCCCTGACCTTTGTTATGCAGGAGGTGAGATTAGATTTGTAGTGGCCCTGTCTGCCCATAAACTCTCTGACTCTCTGACTGTTGCGCTCAGGATTCCTAATGTGGGGCTTCCAGTCCCGAGGAAAGCAACCCGCTGTACTGAGTGCTCTGTTGGGAGCCAGAAAGTCCTGTGCTCTAACTATGGCTCTGACACTACCACCCTCTCTGGCCTTGGGCATGTCACTTAAACTCTTCCTTTCCTTTTCCTCCTGCAACGGCTGGCAAATAATATTTATTTACCCACTTTGGCAGAAGTGTGGTCTCACAGTAAGTGCACAGCAGATGCAGGCTTTATTCTGGGCTCTGCCATTGATTTTTTTGTATCGCCTCAGGCAACTCACTTAATCCCACTGCAGCAAACTGTGCTCTCACCTGCACACCCATCCCTGCAGTGGCCTGAATTCAGCCCTGGTGTAGCAAGCTGCAGCTGCCACTGAAGTCGATGGGAGCGTGCTCCTCCAGTGCTGAGGCTGAGTTTAGCCCAGTGTGCCTAGTGGGATTGCACAGGGTATAGTGGACGGTCTGAAGTTAAACAGGGTTATTGCTCAGGGGTACAACCAGTGAAGCTCTTTGGCCATCCAGGGATGAAAGGTGCACTAGCAAAAGGGCTGTGAGGTGCAGCTGGTTAATACTTGCAAGTGCTTTGAAGCCAGGAGGTGACGTGCAAGCATTGACCCTTGCAAGGGATGTGATTTGTGCCCCTAAGCTGTCTGGGGTGCCTGTTCATTCCCTTCTCTGGCTCCTGCTGCTGCTCATTCCCTCTTACAGTGCTCGGCACCGCTCAGGTTCTGGGGGGTCTGGCAAAGCTTGGAGAACATGTGCCTAAAGCCAGCCACAGTCAGCCAAGCACTGAGCTTCGGGCCCATGACCATCAATAGGGCACAGGAATGTGCTTAAAGTCAAGCACCTTAATTGCATGGCTGAATAGGGAGGGTTTGCCAAAACGTGGCCTCAAACTGCAGCAGAGACTGTTCAGTTTAGGTGGTGAGAAAAGCTGTCGGTAGGAGCCGTTCCATTGACTTTAACGGGAAGGGGTTTGGCCCTTAAGACCATAAGAACAGCCAGACTGGGTCAGACCACAGTCCGCCTAGCCCCATATCCTGTCTTCTGCCAGTGGCCAGTGCCAGGTGCTTACCAGAACAGCTTGAGGCAACAGGACACGAGGTGTCAGAAGAGACATGAGTTGGACCAAGTCCCTAGATCCTCAGACAACCCCTAGACTCTAGGCTGGGTTCAAGTCCAGATGTATGACTAAGGCCCAGGCCTAGACCAGATGCTCACCTTGGTTCAGGGATAATAAATTCATTCCCGCCTGACACCGTGTCTTACGGGTCTGGATTTAAAGTGTCATGCCTGGCAGCGGTATTAGATGACGCCTTACAATAGAAATAACAATCATGGGTCAGGTGCCCATGGCAGGAGAGCTCAACCTTTACCTACCTGGGACCACCAAACCATTGCTTTTCTCCTCCCACCCCCCAAATCTTTTGTGAACATCTGATGCCATCACCCTGCCCACCCAGGGCTTGAAGTGGGGACCTCCAGCACTAAAAGCATAAATTGCACCAACTTGAGCTAAAGAACCAGTCTAGTGACTGATCACAGACTCATATGCTCTGGGGAGCAGGCACAGAGGAGGGGCTTTAGACACTAAATGCTGAGTATGTTGAATTTAAAATAAAATGTTTCTGGCGTTTGATTCAGCATGTTGGGGTTTGATTATCGGACATGGCACACAGGATTCTGAGACAGGGGCATGAAGGATTTGGGGATATGCCGCCATGGGAATTGCTTTCTTCAGCTTTGTTACCTCCCCACAGTTGGACGGCCCACTCATGCCTAAGGTAGCGACAGCCAAAGGACACTGGAAAAAGTTCCACCTTCAGAGCCCATCTCTTTGCAATAGCCAGCCCCAGAGAACCCAAGGAGGAGGAGAAACGGTTGAGCACATCCCACATTTCAAATGGGAGCTGGGTGAAGGAAGCATGGCATTCCATGCCCAGCTGGCATTTCATACACTTGCCCCTACCGTAAGATGTTCTCTAGTAATGCAGACAGGCTCCCTGCTGCTGTCCTAAGGATCCCTCACCCTTCATTTCTCTACACTTGGAAGACAGCCCAGCAAAGCAGCCAGGTGAAGCTGAAGGGAAGAATCAAGCGTTCCCATGCAAGGCAGGGATAATGGGACACCAGAGATGGAAGAAACTGAGAAGATCCTCCATCCCACAAATGCACCCTTCTGAGGGGAGCAAAGCAAGTGGAACGGGAGCTCAGTTGGTGGCAGCCCCCCCCCAAAAGTAGCTCCATGCTCTGATTTAACCCTTCAAACTCTTGTCTTTTATGATGCTTAGGAGCCTAAATACCATTGTGGAGCGGGGCTTCGGCCCCTGAAAAGTGTCCCAGTAGGTAGGGCAGTCATTCTTCCCTGCTCCTGTCCCTACAAGACACCCTGGCACCACTGACATTCCTGGAGCCAGGATCGCACTCCCAGGCTGTTTCAAGCTTTCCAACTTCCCACAATTTTTCTTGCAAAACCCTCGCTGACCCCTCACCCTGTGCCAACACCTTGATGCTTTGTACAGTGCAGGTAGGTGCTCCCACTTCAAAACGTGGTAGCATCGTGGAGAAAAGGTGGGAACAGTGCCAAACAAACTGGATTAAGTAGCAACTCTCCTCTCTCTCTCTCTCTCTCTCACACACACACACACACACACTCTTTTAGAAAAGGACAGATTTTCCCCAATATTAGCGGCATGGTGAAATAAAGGCCAGGAAAGCCTTTTGAGGGGGGAAAAATGACTTGGTGGCCTTGTACTGGGACTGAGCAGAGTTTATCGGGTATGTTTAGGGTTTATTTTGGAAGCTGAGCACACTAAACGCACAGGTTGGCCCGTTTGGAACCGGTGCTGTGCTTGGGAACTGAGTTAAAACAACCCAACCCTCCCCACCCCCGCAGGGCTAGATGCACAAAGAAACGTAGGTGTGGCAAGACTGAGGAACTCATGGGACTCACAAAGCCTCAGTTACGTCACCTGTACAATGAATGGGGTGATTGGGATCCACAGAAGGCCACGCTCCCCCACTCCCCCCACCCCTGACTTGGAGATCGGCCCCGCTTTCAGCTGGAGAGTCTCAGGGGCAAACCTGCTCTCGGAGTTGGGCCATTTTGCAAGATGCTTAAGCGGGAGGTGCTCCCCTGTCACTTTTAGCCCAGTGGTTAGAGAACTCATCTAGGATGGGGAGACCCCCAAATTCAATTTCTCCCTCCGCCAAGGGGTTTGACCAGTGATCGACCGTCTGAAAAGCAGGCACCTTAACCACAGACCTATGGGCTATTCTGCTAGGCCACCCCCTCAGCTCCCCAGCTGAAGCGGCTCCACTGTGGTTCAGGAATGACAGACTTACTGGGCCAGAAAAAACAAGCATGAAGGGGACTCTGTAGCCCACTGGCTAGCGCACTCACCTGGGAGTCGCGCAAACTGGGGTCATCCCCTCGCTCCAATGGCTCGTGATTTCTTCACAGTGGAACAGCTGCAATGGAGGAGATTTAGGGAGAGCCCCATCCCCACACCAGAATATCCCAAAGCCCAAGTCTCCTCTGCCTCCTGTCCCTTCATTCCTAAAGGATCCCAAAGCACTTCACAGGTAGTCGATATCTAGACAGGCGGGTCTTCTACTGCCTCTTCTGGGGTGGAGCATAACAGCTGTTCCATTGCAGCCAGGGGGTAAGTAATGAGTCATTCCTTCAGTGGAAGCTGCAATACAGAATTTAAGGTAGGCGGGACAGTAATTACCTGCCTTGGAATTTGTCCACGATGGTAGGTTAACTTGCAAGAAAAATAAATGCCATGCGGTCTTTATTTGACCATGTGCACTGGACAGGAGAGGGCTTGGCCTTTATACCTCAGCCAAAAGCACCGTTCCTTTCTCCGAAGGAGTCTGAGAGCGACCTCAGCTTGCAAATGCTGCCCGGTAGCTTTCCTCCCGCGTCGTGATTCGTGTGGGTGGAGGCTAGGGGAGGGCATCTCCAGGGCTTGACAAAACACTTCAGCCCACCGACGGGCACTCTTCTTTTGAAGCCAGGACGGGAAAGCTGTCCGCCACCTGGCCTCCATTTCACAATTAGCTTGACCAATGACCTCTGCAGCCTGTGCTGGGACAAGCGGCATCGCGCTCGCTGACTTAGAGATCAGCTCCCTGCGGCTTGCCCACGTCCCAATGGCTGCGCTGCGGGGCTGCAGTGGGCTGCCTTTGAAGGCCACGGGAAGATTCACACGGAACATGAGCAGGGTGGATGAGTGAGAGCGCCGTTGTTCTGAACCGGCTGCCAGCTCGCTTCTGAGGGGACATTCAAGACGTGACTGACCCCCACACTCCATGCCGCAGCTGCCTAAGAAACCCCTGCCGAACAGCTGTGCTGGGCAGGAACGCTTCTGCTGTCCCAAGGGGACATTCATGGAAACGACGTAGTTAGATACATGCAGCCATCCCCTCTTCCCCTCATAACCTTTTTAAGGCATGTCTCCTAACACCACCCCTGCTGCTAGGGCATATTAGCCTCCCCATTTCATGGATGGGGAACTGATGCCCACAGAGGCTAAGGCCCCATCTTCCAAGATATTTAGGCACCATTGATTTCAACAGGATTTAGGCACCTAAAGATCTCTGATGATCTGGGCCTACACCACTGGTCTTAGGACACACAGGGAGTCTGTAGCAAAGCTGGGAAGTGAACTGGGGTCTCTCAAGTCCCACTGGCCATTGTTCCTCTCTGGGTGTTAGTGGTGACCAGCTCCATTGAAATCTGGCTCAGCCTACCCCTGGCCATTTCAGAGTAGCTCTTTGTTCAGGTTTTTGATTGACAGGTATCCCCATGGGCATTCTTCATTATCACTGCCCCTTGACAGTCATGTAATTCAATCCGCGTCCTCCTGTATGGGCACCTAGAGCTGGGGTTATATCCAGGCCTTTCAGCACAAAAGCAAAGCCCTTCAACTACTTGAGCTGCAGGAGTGACTCCAGTAACTGGCAGGAGTAGTAGGCTCTTTTCCTCTTTGTGGAAGTCACCATGCAAGAGCAATATGCTTGCAAAGAAGGTTTATGTCCTTACGACACATATGTCCCATATATAAGGGCTTAGCTACTAGTAGGTTAGGCGTTATATAAAATAGCCTAACATCTAGAGATATTAAACAATCATTCTCTTAATTCTTCAGACCATCTTTCCTTTCTGATTGGTGACAGAAGAGAGAGGTCTTTGACCAACTCGAAAGGAACAATGACCTTGCGGTTCAGCCACTTGGCTGGGTCTCTGAAGGACGGGGTTTAAGTCCTGAATCATCCACAGACTAATCAAGTGAACTTGGACAAGTCACTCCGTTTTTCTGTAACTCAGTTTCCCAGCCCGTAATCTGGGGATAAAGCGTCCCTACTTCAAAGGGACTGTTGGGAGGATTAATTTAATTAATGTTTGTGAGGCTCTCAGATGCTATGGTGCCGGGAAGCACAGAACTACCCAGCCAGCTAAATAGACAGTGCATGACTTTAACCAAAATGGGTTTTATTAGTTTCTTTGGCTGTAGTGAGACGTTCTACCAGAAAAAATCTACATGCTGAGTCTTAGCTCTGGCAGGGTCTCTGCTTCCAGAGGTCATCAGGACAGCACATCAGCTTTGCCATGTTCTTCTAAAGCCCTCCAAGGAGTATGTCAGTAAGGGTTACCCCCTGGAGTAATCAGCCAGGGTTCTGGGCGTGTTTGTACAGCCAAGGCTGATGCCTGGGCTATCTTGCTTCATAGACGCATAGAGCCATGGTTGTGGGACCTGAGCTGACCTGAGCTAGCAAGAGTAAAGATGGCTGGGGTACATCAGCTCGAGTTGCAATCACACCTTGCAACTGCAGTATAGGCTTATCCGAAAATAATCCCTTCGTCTGGAGAAAAGAAGCCGAAGTGGGGGACTTGATAGCCTTCAGATACGTCAAGGGCTGTTATACAGAGGATGGTGATCATTGGTTCTCCAAGCCCACTGAAGACAGGACAAGAAGTCATGGGCTTAGCAGCAAGGGAGATTCAGGTTAGCTATTAGGGGAAAATGTCTAATTCTAAGGGTAGATAAAGCTCTGGAACAGGTTTCCAAGGCAGGTTTTACGAACAGGCTGGATAAACACCTATCAGGAAAGTGACCTGGTCCTGGCTCAGCAAAGGGGGCTGGACTAGATGACCTCTCAAGGTCCCTTCCAGCCTGACATTTCTATGATTGTATGAGTAAGATGGAGCCCATGTCTACATCCTGGTTGTCTCTAGAACTGAATGCTGCTTGCAAAGGGATCAGCCATTATCTGGCCCTGAGAAATTAACCTCACTGAGAAGAGAGGAGGCTTTTGAGTGATGGCTTCTGTCATTTCTGGAGAGCTTGCAGGCCAGTGGTTCACAGGACAGTCAATTCAACCCAAACTAGTCTGCTTGGCTTCTTCCAGTACTTTCTGTTATGGGAATAGTCATAGGGGTGGGGAGAGGAAAAGCTATAAAAATTTTAATAGCTTAAGGCGTGTCCCCTTAATGTAATTAACGAGGCGGCTTTAATTACGGTCCCAGCACAAAGAGCCTCAAAACAACCAGGAGTTGCGAGAGAAAAAAAAATAGGCTCTAATGTTGGGTGCAAGTACTAAAAGTTTTGGGTGTTAGCTGGCTCCTCATCCTGTCATTACATATCGTTGAAATCATCCAGCATCAAAGGATCATGCAAGGAATGAGCCGAATGCCATAATCATCTGGAAAATTAAAGTTCAGTGGTGCCAGCCATTGTGCGTTCAATAGCCCTGGGCAGGAAGGTCGATCTTGGAATAAGTAGGTGTGTCCAAGGGCTAAGCAGGCAGAGTGATGAAAAAATACCAGTCCCTGACTGGCCCAGCTGGCATCCTCCAGCCCATTCTCTGCACCGACATTTACGAAGCGGTCACTCTGCTCCTTGGACACAGAGCAGCAAATCCTCAGCTCTTACTCATTGTTTACTCAGGGCAAACACAGTGGGGGTGAGTCTGAGCAATGAATGAGTGAGCTCCCACTGAAGTCAGTGAGAGTTTAACCTGGGTCAAGGCTTCAGGATTTATCCAATGAACTTCGCTGGTCCTCATGTTCCTAAGGTGAATTTAGTGCTGGTGAAAGATACTGGGCACTTTTCACCTCCAACCACTTTGCAAAGGAATGGCGAGTGCTCTTCTCTCTGTGGTACAGATTGATGTGCCGGGCAGGCACACTGCAGGACGATGGTAAAGCGTGGCTCAGAACCCAGCTCTCCTAGCCCAGCGTCCACTCATCCGTTGCGCCAGACGGCAGTACTGAGGCCAGTGAATCATTCCATGCATCTGCTGCCCAGGATTATTTTCTATCCTCTATGTCTACGCCAGTCCAGGTATAAATGAGTCAAGTAATAATACAGCCGCCATTTCCCATGCGGGGAGCCTTTTTCCACCAGAGACCACATTGGTAGCAATTGTTTTTCTCCCTTTGGGCGCCTTCCTTTGCTGGTGAGAATCTACCTAATTGCAATCTCTTGAATGGTCTTAGTCACCGTGCAGTAGGTTTGTAGGGGCAAAGTTGCACACCCAGCCTGAAATCTGCATGTTCCATCTCTGTGCTGATTTTCAGGTGATATCTACAGCACGTTTATAGGTGCCCGTGTTATCATTATCAGCATGTATCAATTAAGCAGGGAGCCTTGTGCCTGGTCAATATGTGACTTCTAGGAAAACACCCAGAAAAACTCGACTCTTCACCCAGAAATACCCCAACAGGAATCAGTGTTCATGACTCAATGGAAGTGATCTTCCTTCTGAGTCTACACTGGGTCAATACCCCAATGTTGTGATCCGTGGCTGTGCTGCAGATGCTGTCTTTCGCATAAAACACACAATCAAGAGTCTCAAAAAAGAACAAGGAGTCCTTGTGGCATCTTAGAGACTAATCAATTTATTTGGGCATACGTTTTCATGGGCTAAAACCCACTTCATCAGATGCATGGAGTGGAACATACAGTAGGATCTGATGCGTCTGATGAAGTGGGTTCTAGCCCATGAAAACGTATGCCCAGATAAATTGGTTAGTCTCTAAGGTGCCACAAGTACTCCTCGGGTTTTTTTGCAGATACAGGCTAACATGGCTTCTACTCTGAAACCAATCAAGATTCTGATCACCCTTAGAGATGCCACGACTCTTTGGCAAGAAAAGGAGCATTAAAGCCAGTGGACTGGCTGGGTTTCAATTATTCCAGCTCCTTCCACTTGCTTTTGTTTCCTTTGGAGACGTTTCTCGCTTTGCAAGTGATGCTTCAAACGAGTCCGGGCAAAGCAAAATGACAGAGAAGCGAGCATGTAGTGGCACTGGGATGGAGTTGGTGGCTTGATGAGACTTTTCCCAGGCCCAGCGCTGGGACCTGGATGACTTCACCTCCTAAACAGACCGTTGCATAACACTGCTGGCACAGAATGGCTCCTGTGTTCAACCCCAGAGATGGCTGCATTTCAACAGTGAGCAAGCAATCCCTGTATTTACACCCTGTAAACTGGTTTATGATCCGTGGGGATGACAAGAGCTATACGAATGTCAGGCAGTATAAACTGTTATTACCCAGCTGCTTCTGAAAATGCTTTCTTTCAAGTTTTTCAACTAGTTCATGGCAGGATAACATCCCCGGCAACAGCCTAAATTACAGGGTGCTTCGGGCTGTTCATTAATACTGTTTTATAAGTATTCCCAGGCAAAAGTTGAAAGTGCTTAAATCCTGTTCTTTTTTTATTGCATGACATCCAGAAACAATTTTTTAACATCCAATAATTATCATTATTAATAGCTAACATTTATGTAGAACCTTTGATCCCAAGCACATTACAAACTACTGTCTATATCTGTAAGCACGCGCACACACACACACACACACACACACAGCCAATATCCCAGCACACACACACACACACACACACACACACACAGCCACTATCCCAACACACACACACACACAGCCAATATCCCAGCATAGTGCTAAGATGTATTCCACCGCTGGTTTTTGGATGAGCCCTAAAAGCAACCATCTGACACTGTGATCATAAAAGATCCCATTCTCCTTTTTGCAACGGTTGGGGTGTTTCCCCTTGTGCTTTGGCCAAATTGCAGCTTAGGTCTGAATTGCTTTACCCACCCCTGACGTGCATCCCTTTACAGCAACGTGGGAAAGAAAGATGTTAAGACGCTCATAATCAGCTGAAACTGCAGAAGGAATTTTTGTAGGCCACGAGATAATTACCAAAGCTGGAATTCAGTTTGCGCCGGGCTAACACTCCTACTGTTGTAAAATTGCCATAGGGATTTATAATGACCACAAGAGGCCACGACCTTGGTTTTCTGTCTCATCCAAAAACTGTCTGCAAGATACAGGCTGGCATACTGCTTTAGTATGGACTCTGATGGCCAGGCATCACCAGCGCCACTTTGTGTGTGGTCTCCCATCCATGAACTGAGAAGACTGAAATTTAGTTTATGAAAACTAACAGGGGCATGACCTAAAGTCATATGGCTGAAGCAATGTAGTTCAGAGGTGACTTGGCTTCTTTCTAAGCATCACAAGGGTTCCTGTTAGCTGAACAGGTCTCGACAGAGGTCACCCCTGAATAGACTGTCCACGCTAAATGTACATAGGATAATGCATCTCAGAATTATGTTTACTTTTCTTGCAATGGTGTTGCACTGTTGACTCATAAGTAGCTTGTGGTCCACTATGACCCCTAGATCCCTTTCTGCAGTACTCTTTCTTAGGCAGTCATTTCCCATTGTGTATGTGTGCAACAGATTGTTCCTTCCTAAGTGGAGTACTTTGCATTTGTTCTCGTTGAATTTTATCTTATATACTTCAGAACATTTCTCCAGTTTGTCCAAATCATTTTGAATTTTAATCCTATTCTCCAAAGCATTTGCAACGCCTCCCAGCTTGGTATTGTCTGCAAACTTTATGAATGTGCTCTCTGTGCCATTATCTAAATCATGTGAAACCATTCCCTTGATATCAGCAAGGTGGATTCCTACAGCAAGGTGAAAACCTTTGGGACGGCTCCTCTGTCAGTATAAGACAGGATAACCCCACTGACTTCAACGGAGCGAGGCTGGTTTACATCCACTGGGGATAAGACCCACTGACTCAATCAGCACCATTACCAAGGTACAGCTGCCGGGGCTCTGGCTGGTGAGCACGAACGGCGTTATAGCGATTCACAAATGGATCTGGCTCCTGGTCCATCTGTAGTTTAAACTGATCAATAAAGCATGATATTTAGTGCAGTAAAGAGCCATGAAACCCTCCAGTCCAGCCCCAGTGCCAATGCAGGATTCTTGCCTACAACTAATATTCTAGCCAACCCAGCTGATGAGACTTCGCTGTTCCTACTATTTGGGTACCACCATTAGCACCAAGGAAATCATTCAAAACCTTTGCAAATCTAGGCCCTCAAGCTGGTTGTAATGTTCGTGGTGAACAATTCGTCCCACGTAGCCTCTTGCGAACAGCTCAAGAACAGACCATTATTTTCACCATTTATTTGTGACTTGGAATTGTTTTAGTGGCCTTAGGCAAATGAATTTCAGGCTATGGGTTTCTCACTAGCTCTGTGCAGAGAGTATACCCTTGATTATTCAGCATGTCACATTTGCTAGTCAAGATGTGGGGATGGGAATTAAGGACCTGTTTAAAATTAAACATGGGGTTACCGGTCTTTCCTGCATCGGAGTCATGAACCCTGATGCTCCAGAACAGCCTATATATATGAAAGTTAGGCAGAAACTTTCTTCATGGGCTGCTTATTTTGTAACTCTGCTCTAGAGATTCTTCCACCTTCCTTTGAAGTATCTGGTTCTACCCAGTGTAGAAGATGGGAAACTGAACTGGATGGAACAGAGGGCCAATGCGCATGGCTGTTCCTGTGACTGCTTACTAAAGACCATGTTCCTTCCACTCCCGCAGGGGGGAACCTCGCCTTCATTAAACTGTTTTTATCCCCAAATGCAAACTAACTTCATGCCATGAGTTAACCCTATTTCAGCCACTGGCCCAAGGTTCTCTTTCTGCTTCCGAACAACTCTTTGTTCACAAGTTGTTGCAAAGAGAGCCTGCAGAACTGCGTGCGAAGGTGCAGTTCAGAACTCCCCAGAACGCCAGGATACTGTTCTCTCCCTTCTCATCCAACGTCAGCAGAGACTGCAATCAACTTTCAAACACACCGGGGCAAAGGGAGCTCTTCGTGCGTGATATGAGATGGTGGCCACGATTTTGGCGAGCACTGGGGAAGTTAGCTACAAAAATTTGAAGAGAGACGGATTTTTTTTGTTTGCAGTTTTTGGATTCCTCCCCCTCCCTCCATGTCTGGGAAGGGAAGGAGTGAGAGGAAAACAAAGACAACTACAGTGATTATTCCAAAGGAACTTGTCTTCCAATCTCATTCCTCTGCCAGAGATGGCAGGGATACCTAATAACATGTCTTATACTGCACAAGAAATATTTTAAAAAGCAGCATGGCTCAGAGTCATCTGATGCAGGCTCATGCTAGCGAGCTAAAAGTCGTAGCATAGATCTTTGAGCTCAGGCGGGAGCCCAGCCTCTGAAACCTGGGGGCTGAAGGTGGGTCTCAGAGCCCAGACTCCTGCCCCAGTGGGTATGTCTACACTGCTATTTTTAGTCCCATAGTACAAATCCAAGTCAGTTGACCCTGAGACTTGCTGCTGTGGGCTTTTGGGTTGTTGTTTTTTGGGGGGGGGGTTGCAGTGTAGACATACCCTAAGATGCAACAACGCCTTTATTTTTCTCAAGCCCCTCCCTAGAGATGGTGTTGGAAATAAAAAAACGCAATTGAACAAGTTCTGCCCCCTCTTACCCTGGTGTGAATCTAGAATTAGTCCAGGTTTAAGTTATTGGAGCGACTCCGCAACTCACCCCAGTCTGAATAGACTTAGTCCAGATATAAATGAATGGAATCCCTGTAGATTCAGCCTTGAAGAACTGAGCCCAATGTCTATCAGGATGGATCCTAGCTATCAAATTCCAAACTGTGTCCAAGAAGTGCTAGAATATGGGAACGGCAGGACTGGATCAGACAAGGGGTCCATCTAGTTTAAAATCCTGGTCTCCAACAGGGGCCAGCACGTGGTGCTTCAGAAGAAGGTGCGAGAACTCCACGGTGGCCAATTACAGAATAAACTACTGTGACGGTGGGCTTCTCGGAGCACCATGGCCGCTAGCCACCTTTTTAGCACCCACCTTTATTGTGAGGGAGCTCTGCCTACGCCGGGTCCCACACACAACCAGCCTGTCAGCCACTCAAGCCCTGCTGGTTGACAAGAGATGCACCCCAGCCCCTGAGTCCCTTCAAATTGTCTCCCTGTAGCATCCAGCCCCTGGTCACTGGATACTCACAGGAAAGTCCCCACCCTTGGTTCCCAAAGGAGCAGTGTTACTGGTGGTTACTGGATTTACCTTAGCTCACCCCAGAGATTCTCTGGCGGGGGGGATTCATGGCTCCGGATGAGGGAAGGGCCGAGGGTCTTGGGGCTCTGGCTGCAGGTGGAAGGGCAGAGCTGGGGGCCTGCCTCCCCCAAAGAGGGCTCCACCATGGCAACCGGAGAGCAGTGGCTGCTGGCCAGGAGCCCAGCAGTGCCAGGGCTATGAACTGCCAAGCCTAGAGGTGCTGGGACTAAGCCCTGGATGTGGCCCCAGGCGCACATGAAACAGTGAGGGTGGGCAGGGCTTTACTACGAGGATGGTCACACCCGGGACAAGCTCTCCTGAGAGCCCAGCTTGTAGTGCCAAGAACCCAGTCTGTGCAGTGTAGACGGCCCCATAGATGCTTTCAGGGGAGAAGATTTCACCTGGAGACCATTTTAACTGGTCTCCTGATGAAAACCTTTAATGGGTTCCCTCAGAGTCAGGCTCTGCCGGCCCCGACCCAGGCACGCCAGGATCCTGCCACCCACGAACTGACCAGATTGTCTAAGCACCAGGTGGGATTCCAGTTCTCAAGGGACTTCCCCCTCCCACCCACCGCAGAAGGAGGGGCAGGGGGGCTGCCGTGTCTGGAAGCCCCCAGAGCTCTTTCAAAGCTCCCGGTGCCCCTTCCCGGGTGCATTGCAGCCGTCCCAGCCTGAGGGCCGCAGGCACAACCAGACCAGGGGAGGAAGGAGGAGAAGAATTTGAAACCAGGCAGACGGATTTGCACAGAAAGTCACCAGAGCCCAGGGGGCCAGTCCTGGAGCTTCTCCTTATGCCAGCCTCAGGTCATGCTCTGGCAAAGCTGCCAGCGATGTCAACCTGGGATCTAGATGTCAACCTGAGTTGGCTGAGTGAGGCTTGAGCCAAGGGGTTTGCCGGAATAACCCCTGGAATCCAGCCCCCCTCAGGGGGACGGAGCAGTGCATGGGGAGAGGGCAAAGCCGCAGAGGTGAACGGAGTCTGGAAGGACCGAATTACCCCAGCTGGGTGTGTTATCTCGGTGAAGCGAACCCCCCCCCTCCCCCGCCTCTTTCCAAGGCTTTGGCTGATCAGGAGGGTTTTCAGCAGAGCGGGGGCGAGGCAGGACAGGACAGGGTGGGACTCCTGCCTGGAGCCACCAGGGCGCTGCCAAGGCAGAGGGGCGGGGGACCCAGGGGCGGGCAGGGGCGAGGGAGGGAAGGTGTGTCGTGCAGAAAGGAACGTGTTACAGTCGCCTTGAAAAATGAGCTCCAGGGAATGCAGCAGGTTGACAGGCCTTATTCTGCTTCTGCCACTTCCATGTAGGGGAAGGGCAGAGACCTTCCAGACTCCCTCCAGCTCTGCCCTCTCCCCAAAGACGAGCTCCTTCCCTGTGAAACACCCCAGGGCTCTTGTCTTTTTCCAGCGCTTCAGCAACACTCCTCAAGCTTGTCCTGCCAATGACATTACCCTTTGGAGGGAATTGTGGCCGTCGTCTACCACCCAACTACAGTCCCAGATCCTTCTCTTCTTGGGGGAATCACAACGCCAGCAAAGGAAGGAAGAATTTACAGCCTCATCCATGCACCAACCTCAGAGACAGCGGCCCAGGAATTTACCATCGCAGTGTCTCTTATGGGCAAGGCAGGCCCACAGGCCAGCCTAGAAAATACCAGCCCAGCTTCTGGGCCCAGCAAGCTCCTCTACCTCTCCTTCAGCTCCCTTGGGGCCAAAAGTAGCCATCCTCGGCCATTCCATCCATTTCTGGAACCCGGTCCAATTCGCCGCCAGCACGACTAAAATGCCAATCCTCTCACGGCTGCGCAGACAGGATCGGCAGCCCCAAGAGACACTGAAAGACCCCATAAGCTTTCCTCGCCTGATCCCTCTCCTCGCAAGCCAGAACAACCTGCTGCGGCTCCAGAAACAAAACAGCAAACGGCCAAGCCTTTGAAAAGCCCTTAGCCACCACCTTCGCCTGACCAGTTCTGAATAGATTAGGGAGCTGATTTAAAATGGGAGCTCCTGCCCACCCCATCCTCGTGTGAAAGCACCAACGTGTCTGCCAAAGCCGCCAGAGCTTGTGTTGAATGGGCCCTGCTGAGTTCGGGGGTAACTCACATCCTGGACGTGAACGGAGATCCCAGAAAGGAGGCCTGAAAAATATTCATGAAGGGCCCAGTTCAGAGGCCGCCAGAGTCTGTGGGGACTGTATTGATTTCAGCGGTGCCGGAGAAAGGAGCGGAAAGAGCGTGCCCCGATCACAATCCAGATGAGAGCTGGGAGGGAGGCAGCTTGAATGCTGTGATTTTAAAACACAAAAATGTGTCCAAGGAAACAAAGGGAGAAGGCAAAATATAAGGGGAGCGGCCACCTCTTCTGACCAAAGTGCCCCCTAAAGCACTGCTTCCAGCACTATGTGCTTTCATTGCCTCTGACTTTGCCTCAGATAACGCCAGAATGGTCCAAGCCAGAGAATGCTTTCGTTAGGGGACTTGTCCTTCTTAGAGAGGCAACTTTTATTTCATGCAAGTAGCCTAAAATCAAAATCTCGGCCTGCATCAGCCATCCCCAATCCCCCTGTCAAATTTACCACGGTTCAAACTGCAGAACCAAATTTCACTCCTTCCCCCGCTCCACACAAGGGGTCAACCCCAAGTCCTACTTCATTGCGGGCTGGAACTAAATGTTGCATCCAGGACCTTTCTCTAAAAAGCTCAAGGGCTGTTACATAAGAAAATAAAAGTATCCAGACTGGGCCAGACCAAAGGTCCATCTAGCCCAGTATACTGACAGTGCCCAAAGCCAGGTGCCCTAGAGGGAATGAACAGAACAGGGAATCATTAAATGATTCATCCCCTGTCGCCCATTCCCAGCTTCTGGCAAACAGAGGCTAGGGACACCATCCCTGCCCATCCTGGCTAATAGCCATTGATGGACTTGTCCTTCATGAATTTATCTAGCTCTTTTTTTAACCCTGTTATAGCCTTGGCCTTCACAACATCATCTGGCAAGGAGTTCCACAGGTTGACTGTGAGTTGTTTGAAGAAATACTTCCTTTTGTTTGTTTTGAACCTGCTGCCTATTAATTTCCTTGAGTGACCCCTAGTTCTTGTGTTCTGAGAAGGAATAAATAACACTTCCTTATTTACTTTCTCCACACTACACATGATTTTATAGACCTATTATATCCCCTCTTAGTCATCTCTTTTCCAAGCTCAAAAGGCCCAATCTTATTAAGCTCTCCTCATATGGAAGCTGTTCCATACTCCTAATCATTTTTGTTGCCCTTTTCTGAACCTTTTCCAATTCAGATATATCTTTTTTTGAGAGAGGGTGACCACATCTGCACGCAGTATTCAAGCTGTGGGTGTACCATGGATTTATATAGAGGCAATATAATATTTTCTGTCTTGATAGCTACCCGTTTCCTAATGATTCCCAACAGTCTGTTCACTCTTCTGACTGCCAGAATGAAGTATGTGTTTCTTTTAAGAAATTAAGTTGATGCTGGGGGAGAGTGCCAGGTTGGCAGCCTGAGAGACTGAAGTCTTCTTTCAGCTACATGGACAGATGGTGGCAGTGAGTTCCACAGGCTAACTGCACATAGTGTGGGGAAACTGTCCTGAACTCTGGGCTGGAGGGTCTATTTCTAGGGGGAAATGGGGAGTCCAGATGACTCTCAGCAAAGGGGATATTTGTACCAGTACAAGGTTTATAATGTGAACCCTTATCCAGGAGGAATTGGGCTCAGATAATTTTCATTACAACATGCAGTTATTACAAAGATACGCCCGAGTTGAATTTGTCAGATCGATGCTCCAGGCGGTTGGAACCATGGCTTAGTATACATAACACATCTGCAACACTATATAAATGATACTCCCATGCACATCAGGAAAAGGTGGGGCGGATTTTAAATTAAACTCAAGCATTCGCAATTTTTTCCATTTCCTTGCAAGGTCAGTGAATTCTACCAAACTTGACAAACAGGGCAAAGGTACTATTCCTGAGCCAGCTTGCCACTGCATAGTAGGAAAACCCCAATTAGTCAACATGTATAGCTGGTGAAAATCTCTCCATTTTTGTATGGGACAGGCGTTGAAGTCTCTTGTGATGTATTTTCAAAGTATTTTTCCATTAAATCTGTAATGACTCTAGTCCAATATCTGGTGAAATCTCCCAATTTTACCCCAAGCTTGGAGATTTACTTACTGCCCTGGCCCCTGAAATCCGGTAATTGCAGGAGAATTTCAGATTAAATTTTATTGAACAGTAAATTTCCAGCCCTCGTGGCTGAAGAGAAAGAACTGTGACCAGAGCATAAACTGAAGGCTCAAATCCAAAGGACTAATTAACACCCTCCACACGCAGACCCCCAAAAATGTACTTAAAAAAACCCTCATGATTTTAAAGCCAATTTTGTGATTTTTGAATGCTTTGGGTTGACAACACTAAATTGCTTCCTGTGATATCAGGGACTGGGTTTTAAGGGTCGAGCTTCCCAGGCGCAGCATCTGGACAAAGCGCAGTGAAGCTGTTGGCATTATGCACATCCAGCTGGAACTGGACTCAATAAACCAGAGCTCTTGCAAGCACAGTTACCACTGAACAGCACGCCAGACACGGGCAGCCATTTTGAGTTCAGTTCTATGCAGACTGTCGAAGAGGCGAGGCCCCCACACTGTGCCCTTCCTCACAGACTTCACTTTCACTCTTACGGTTACTCTTTGTGGACAGAGAACTACAACTGTAATGAGCTGCATTGGTATTAAAGCAGCATGTGAGGGGGCAAACCCCTGGAAGCCCAGAGTGTTACATTACAGTCACCGCAGCCAGAGCTGCACGGGAGACTGCTGGTGCACAGACACCGCTGCTGATCAGTATCATCTCGTCATTCCCTTGTGCTCCCTTTCCTGTCTGTGTCCATTCACGGTCTCTTGGCTTGTACTTCAATTGTAAGCTCCCTGGGGCAGAGACCATCTCTTTTGTACAACACCTAGAACAATAGGGGGTTCAATGACTGAGACATGACAGTAATAACAAATAACAACAGCAGAATTCAAAGGGTGCGCGTCTGAAGCAGGTCAGGAACCAAGACCATTATTACACCTCAGAAATCTTGGAAATGTCACTGCGTGGGATTAATCTGGAGTTGTATGTTATGATTATGCAGCTAGAGGATTGGTTGGGTTTTGTTTGTTTTTTCAAGCTAGGATTACAAACTCATTGAGGTAAACACCTCCAGGGGGTTTAAGATCGCCTTAGGAAACAGACATCAGACAGAGATACAATCTATGACACAGAAGCCATGTTTCACAGACATAAACCCGCAGATTATTTATTACCCTGGTACGGCATCCAACAATTCATCTGAGACACAACCCTCGTTACCACAGTTCTACCCAACAGAATCTTCACTTGGAAAAGAAGAGAAACGGTTAATGAGCTCCTGAGAATGATGGGAAATCTGTTTTAATCCGATGAAAAAAAACTGATCGCTGCTGCCTATGCAGATCTGGACAGACAGGGTCCGGTCGTTAGAGAGTCTGAGTGCTTTTCACTGTTGGGAAGCCCTCAGCTGCCTCTCAGTAGCTCCAAGTCGCCCAAAGGAAAGGGAAGTGCAAAGTAGAAAAAAAGCCTTCTAGATTTGAACGTTTGTCCGCTTAACTCTCAGTGAAGTTCACTCTGGTAGCACTACTCCCAGCAAGCCATGCACCTATAGGATCTCAGGCAGAAGTCAAATGATGCATCCCGCTTGGTTCTCCACTAGCTCATGGACCCAGGATTCTGCACTGAGCCTACCCACAAAGTAAGATTCGGCTCCCATGCAGCCTGTACCACCCCCGGGTCTCTGAGCCCAGGAGCCCTGGGTTACCTTGAAGAACTGGTTCATGTCCGAGCATTGCTGTTGCAAACTGCATTGTACTTACGCATGAAAAGCAACTAATTGCCTTCCACCACGTTTCCCCCCGCCCCCAATTCAAGCCCTGAGCCAGGGAGGCTGGGTGCGTTGCCAAAGGGTAGATGGCTAATGTGTTGTAGGGCTCCAGTTTGAATCTCTCATGAACGGCAGGCAGCAGGGTTTCCATCTGGTTTGCAGTAGCCCGGGTGACATCTGAGGTTGGGGCTCAGGCCAGTTCCCAGGGAACATACAGGGGCCAGAAACTCAGCTGGCATCAGTGGTGTGACATGAGTTGACCCCACCTAGAGCCGATTGGGTCACCGACAGAGGTGGCAAATTAAGCAGTGGCCAAGGTCTGACTGGGTCTCAGAGAGTGAATGTCCCATGTGCCTCTGAAGCTGGGCACTCCATCCCCACCAGGGCTGAGCCAGGCCAGGGGACCGTGCATTGCCACTGGCCTTGTTGCCCAGCTGAGAACTGACAGTGCTCAACTGAGAGCTCCCTTAGCAATTTGCCACCAGCCCCTGATCTACAGAGGAAGGAACACAGCGCAGCTTCCATCACTCTTAATGAGGCAGCATGGCCAGCAGAGACTGAGAGCCCATTTCTCCCCTCACGTGCACTGGTGTATGTCCCGGGTGACACCATTAAAGGCAATGGAGTTTTGCTGTAGTGAAAGTGGTGTAAGAGCACGAAATCCGGCTCTGAATGTCCCAGCGTCCAGTGCTACAGCTTGATCTGCCCAGATCAGGATAAAGCAATGCATGCTGGGATGTTGATGGGCCCAGCACCACCAGTTCCTGCTTTAGTGGATCCTAACTGTCCCATGTGCCATATGCCCCGTACTCCAGCCAGCCAAGGGAGAGTCTCCTTTCTCTCTGCAGTACAACAAATAAAATTGGGTTCTTGGGGCCAGTTCTTCTGATGATGTAAATCAGCAAAGCTCCATCGATTTCAATGCTGTGGTGGTAATTTACCACATAGGAGGATCTGTCAGTCCATTTTTTAACATTCGCATTTAACTGGGGGCAAAAAATTACAGCTCTAACGAACAACACGGTTGCCCTACTGGACTACGAAGCACGTTCCTGTCTAGCTACCTATGCCTTCTGCCTAGATACCGCAGTGATGGGCACATTACACATGCAGAGGTAGCCTAGGTGATTCTAGACAAATATAGTAAATAATACTCCACAGGTTAGGGAGAGAGAGAGAAAAAAAACTCCCAAGTAAGACAGTGGAACATTCTGTACTGGTGTGAATTGGCATCGCCATTTTACGCTAGCAGAGAGTTTGGCCGACTGTTTCATGACCCCTTGGCGATGTCTTTAAAATGCTTGCACAAGCTGGCAGTGAGCTGGTTACGCCTCTTTCATTTATTACAGCTGGCAAATCTGATCCTGATTGTTCCTAGTGTATCAGCACATAAAACAAATAGAGCTGGGTGTATTCTCTGATCATATCTTCATTTTTTCCTTTGCCCAAAGACAGCAATAAATAGTACCCGGGCGCTGGCATTTCTCAACACAGAAACAAGAACAGAGAATCCTAGGAACAGGGGGAAAATTTACCAGCAAGAGAGCTGTGCTACTTGAACTGCAAAAGGAAATCAGGCCTGGATCTCCTCTGATCTACACACCTGTGTAAGTCCGGAGTCACTCCGCTGAGTTAGCTATGCCACTGTAAAACCCAGTTAAGAGATCAGAGGCCTTTTCAGTCAGCCAATTGCCCCCAAGCTCAAGAGTGGCTGACTCCAATACTGTGAGCTAGGCAGAGACGCTTTTGATGTTCTTTCAGGATATATAAGTACCACAGAGCAGCTCCGCAGCTGGTATAAATCAGCCCAGCTCCATGAATGTCCATAGGCAAGCTACCTATTGGGAAAACAGAGTCATACAGGTAGGGATATACAGAGGCAGAAGATCTGTAGGTTGGATCCCTGACCATCCTGGCTAATAGGCATAAGAACAAAAGAGTGGCCATACTGGGTTGGACCAAAGATCCATGTACTCCAGTATTCTGTCTTCCGACAGTGGCCAGTGCCAGGTGCCCCAGAGGGAATGAACAGACCAGGTAATCATCAAGTGATCCATCCCCTGTCGCCCATTCCCAGCCATTGCTGGACCTATCCTCCGTGAATTTATCTAGTTCTCTTTTGAACCCAGTTATACTTTTGGCCTTCACAACATCCCCCAGCAATGAGTTCCCCAGGTTAGTTGTGTGAAAAAGTACTTCCTCTTGTTTTTATTAAACCTGCGGCCTAATCATTTCATCAGGTGACCCCTGTTTTTTGTATTGTATGACAGGGCCAATAACACTTCTCTATTCATTTTTACCACACCATTCATGATTTGATTCACTTCTATCGTATCCCTCCACCCCACCACCAGACATCTCTTTTCTAAGCTGAACAGCATTACTCTTTTTAGTCTTCCCTCACATGGAAGCTGTTCCATTTCCTTGATCATCTTTATTGCCTTTGTTTGAACCTTTTCAGGCTCAGAACAGAACATGAGACTTGCCAGACCAGGTCACACCAAGACTCCATCTTCTCCAGCATCCTGATAGCGGCCAGCAGAAGATGAAGGTAAATGCGCAGTTATTAAATATCCTGCCCACAGAGACTGTTTCTTCCTAATCTTGTTTTGACCCTTGCCCATCACTTAGAGGTTGGTTTATGAGCTGAAACATCCAATTTTATATCCCTAATTGATTGTATTTCTATCGTTTCCAATGCAACTATGAAGGTTCTTGTTATTCCTATAATTGTCTGATCTTTTTAAGAACTCTACTAAGATCTTGGACTCAATGACATCTTGAGGCAGTGAGTTCCACAGGCTCAATTATTGTGATTGTATGTAATAGGAAGGGCTAGAAGCTTTTATAAAAACCTAGCAAATCACACACACAAACTGTATTAAAAGAATATTATTAAGGTTGCAAAGACAAGCACTCCAGAGTTAGGAAATGTCTAAATTAAGGTGGTTTGTGCAACCTTAATTTCACACACACACACACACACACACACACAGAGTGCATATGCATATGATGCAATCTTTAATTACATGATCACATACTATATTTTCCACAGGACCCCTGCCTCATTCAGTGCACAGGATGGGCGAAGCTCACTGAATGAGCAACTGCTCACTCTTTTGTTTCCTCCTTGTTGCTCCATGTGTGGCCCCAGGTCTTATTTACTATTTATACCCTGTTCTGAAAAGAGAATTACTAGCTGCTTCATAAAATTTCCTATGATGATGATTGCTACGGTATCTAAGTGAGTTTGCAACCTCAACAATGTTCTTTGATTGTAGTGGGAGGAAGTCCAGGCCCCAAACAGACACATCTGGGAGGGGAAGAGAAGCAGTATGAGTAAGGGTGACGGAACGGGGAGCTTTGCAAACAATAAGTGTCTCTAATGTCTGTGCGCTTCTTTTTCTTAACTCTTTAATTTCCTCTCTAATGGATTCCCGAGTAGCTATTTTCCCCATCCACCAGTGCAAATGGGGCTAGACAGCTGACTCTGAGGGTCTGATCAGAAGGCAATGGGGGCTGCACAAGGCCTCACTGCAGTTGAGCTCCAGAATCTTTTTAAACTGGGGATAGTGCACAAGAGGGAAAGAACCCAGCTTGATTCTCAGCTCCCAGCCCAAGTATCCCCCTTGGGAAGTGACAAGTTGAAGCAGTACTTTATTCTTCTACACTGGCTCACTTTTGATATGTACATTTGTGAGACGACAAGTCAGATCCTCAACCGGTGTAAATCAGCAAAACTTCCACTGAAGGCAGTGGAACCCTACTGAGGATCTGGCCCAATAAACATGGAACCCCACATGCCCATTTTGACAGCGGCACTTCCCACAGCAAACCCACCCTGGAAGAGCTAGAAGGGCAATGTGTGTCTGGAGCTAGAGGCTGAGAGCCCGATGCCCCGCTCCTGCATGCATGGCTTAATATCTCTCTTCTCATAGCCAGAACTCTGGAAGAACAGGGCAGATCTCAGGTTTTGCACAGAACTGCCTGCATGCTGGGCCTGAGTCTGGAGACAGATGGACCTCTCTCGGCAGGGCGTACGCTCTGTCCCCAGCACGGATCTGTTCACTCTTGTCGGCAAGAGGGAGGCCTAGCGTGTGAATTCAAGGCTTAGTGATCCGAGTGAGACAGGACGGCATGCACGCACACCTCATTAGCTCCACCCCCCTGTAAAAAAGGCGAATTTAGTATGATTTGTTCATTTCTCATAGCCAGGTAGAGCATGGGGCTCTCCAAGCGATTAACCTGCGGGGGAGGATTTTGTGAACGACACACTGGTGAATGACATATTTTAGAGACATGTGCTCCCAGAAAGGGAAAAGATCCCTGTCTCGCTCATATCACTCACCTACTTCCGCAACTCCGCACAACAAAAGAATCAGAAGGGGCCTCGCCGCACACACACAAATGTTTATGGCCTAAATCTTCCAAACGCAGCGCATGGTGGGGCTCCTGGGTTCATATTTAGGCTCTGACACAAATGGGACCTTTCATGAGGGAGCCTATGTTTCATGCACGTCAGTGTGAAAATCTTGGCCTGTGGATCTTTGCCGATACAGGAGAGGTTACCGCGCCGCACGGGGTTTTCTTTTGAGCCTTTTCCGTCAGGTTGCATTCATGTGGTTTCACGCACCCTGGGGCCAGATTCAGAGGTGGTGTCAGTTGCATGTCAGTAAGTAGGTGAGAGGGAACCTCGGTGAGTCAAAGGGCCTCTTCCCGATGATTGAAACCAGGAGAATTGTTATCCTCACTTTACAGATGCGAAAGGGAGGCAGAGAGATCGCACGACTTGCCCATGGTCATGCCAGGGAGTCTGTGACTGAGCAGGGAATGAAACTCACGTTCTAGAGCCCTGACCCTTGTTCTGTTCTATACAGGTTCTTCTACTCTGCTCACCACTGTAGCAACTGAAATCTTCCAGAAGTGCATTGAGTGGCGTGGCTAATACTTGCCACATGTTGTGACCGATGTTAGTCACCCACTGGCTCTCTTTTCTCTCTTGCCCAGCATCGGGAACTTGGTCTTTGTATTCCAGTTTATATTCTGGGTGGGTTCAAAGCCAGCACAGTGAAGGGAAACTCCCAGTGAAATCAGAGAGGTTTCTCCAGCTCCTTGCATTGCATGTGGTTTCCTGAGGCTCCTAGCCGGCTAACTCACACAAAATCCTCCTTGAAACCAAAAGAAAACGAGGACATTGGAGTCTTGGAAATAACCCCCTGCAGTGCACCTAGCCAGAGACAACATGTCATGACTTGGGATCACGAGCAGGACTCCATGTGCTAGGCGCTGTACAGACGGTACCTAAACCTCAGGCTTCGGGGCCTAGGCCAATATCTATCTGAGATCAGAGAGAGAGACAACCTGGGGGCAGATTAGTCCACATCTGGTGCTGTGGGGTTCTGACACCTTCCTTTGCAGCATCTGGTGCTGGCCACTGAGTTAGACGGACCTTGTGTCTGATCCATTCTGGCCCTCGGTGTATTCCAGGCAAGTAACAAAACAGACAGTCTCTGCCAGAGAGTTTACAATCTAGGAGTCAGACAGGAGGTAAGTGGGTGAAACAGGCAAAGGGAGTGTGTGGGGGAGGAGAGAATGGAGTGTGGAGGTAACGATAAAACAAATAGATTTTAGCATACACACTAAAGGCTCAGCCTGCTGCTTCTGACTCCTGGGAAACCAGAAACAGCAACTTGCCAAGCATCTCAGCTGATGAGTCTGTACATTTGAACCCACAGCCTCTTTTCCCAGTAGAAAACCCATTCTTCTGGTAGGACAGAGCAGTGATGTCTCAAGGCCTGGGCAAACTGGCCATAGGACCACGTTCCACGCCCCCACCAAAAGGGAGTCCCAGCAATGTGGGAAAAAGTTTTATCAAGGTTCAGATCATGCAGTGAGAAGTTTATATGCAAGAGGAGCTGGTCAAAAGAAAATACGCAGCAGAAGAGAAAGAGAAGCTTCTAAGGCTACTAAAATTGATTTGTTTTTTTCCTGGACAATCAGCCCCATCATCTACTCGTGCTACTCTTGCACGGAGGCAGTGTGAAAGAGAAGGTGTTCTGGCTGATAAAGACGCATCCTCATACAGATGGACTGCAAAGAACAACGGCAATGGCAAGTAAAGAAAATGAAGCTGCAGGAAGAACCAAGCAACAAGCACTTCCTGCTCTTTAGCAGGTCAGCATTATGGAATCCGAGGAGCAATGCATTCCATTCCTGCTGGATTCATCGAAGTCCTTCAACCTGTCAGATCAGGGCTGGGATTTTTTCATCAGCCTCCCTGCATTTATCAAATCGCTGGTGGAAAACAAACAAAAAAGGTGCTTGACATCACTGGCTTTCAAGCACGAACGGCGTAGAGGTGAATTTGTAAATCGTGAATGGCTGTTATATTCTCTATCACCAGGATCGCTCTACTGCTTTATGTGCCAATTATTTTCTGCTACAGATTTGGTATTCAGTACAGCGAGTTTTAAGGACTGGAAGCATAGAGCTAGTCCTACTTCTGAGCATGAAAGTGGTCCTGAGTATTGAAACTGTCTGTTAATATACTGCGGTCACCAAAGGGAAGCTAGTCGTGTTGACTCAGAATGAGAGGAACAATTCAACCATGAACCACTTTCCTGGCAGTAGGACGTGTTCAAAAGAATGATTGCAGCTGTGAAATTCTTGGCATGAAGGGGTCTGGCAAGGGGATTGGCAAGGGGATTGGTCAAGAGACAATCACATAGGATCGTAGGATCACAACACGATGGAAATTACATGGGCACTTTGGGAGCTACTCAGCCAGTTTGATCCATTCCTTGAAGAGCACATCAAGAACTGTGGAAATGTTGGCAAGGGGATTCCCTCCTACCTATCTGTGCATAATTGTGAATAAGGTATTACCCTACTGGGTGAGAAAGGAATAACTGAAGACAAACCTAAGAAAAGCAAAGTATTATTCAGTCAGCCTGGAGTCCACTCCAGATATGTGCCCTGCCAATCAGTTGACATCTCCAGTGTGATCGGTAAAAGATCAGACAGCAACAGAGCAGTTTTTGGAATTTATCCTCATTCATGGTCATGGAGCGGAATATCTTGTGGATGTGGTAGTGAAATTCTTGCAAGAGAAAGGTATTTCACTATCAGACTGCCCTGACCAGTTGTACGATAATGCATCACATGTGGCAAGACATTACTCAGGTTTGCCAGTAAGACTAAAAGCAATGAATGAATTTGTTGTATATGTTCCCTTTGTAAGACATTCCTTGAACCTTGTGGTGTCAAAGCTGATGAATGCAGCACACAAGTTGTGTCCTATTTTTGACTTTGTGCAAGCAGCATAGACATCTTTTGCTTCGTCTACCCATCACCGGGATGTGTTGGTTTCATCTGTCGGCACAGATCACACGGTTGTGAACCCCATGCCTCACACCCAATGGTTGGCTCTTGTTGATGCCATCAAGGCTGTGTGTGATGATGATGAAAGGAGTCACGTTGCTCTTGAGTCTCTGCCCAGTTATAAAGATCAGCCAAGACATCATGATGTTCAAGGTCTCAGTAAAAAAACCGAACAAGCTGGAGACAGTATTTTTGACCATTCTTTGGAATGATAGGCTCATCCATACCAGTGAAACAGGTAAGACTGTACAAAAAGACATGAACCTATCCATTGTTGTCAACATCATCCTGTCTTCAAATCACATATACAAGACTTGAGACCACTTCGATGAATATGAATGCAAGGCAACAGCACAAGCGCCAGAGGCTGGGGGCAGTAACAGCAGTAGACGTGTGAAAGAATGAAGCCATTGCATGCTTCACTTTGAAGGAGCTGCAAGAGACGCTGTCCTTCAAGGAAGCCAAAAAATAAATTCATGGTCGAAATATACTTACCAATCATTGACACCATGATTTACGGGTCTAACAAGACAAGGCAAGGCTTACAAAGACATCAGTGGTCGCTTTGGTTTCTTTATGAAAGTGAGGGGTATGAATACCAAGGAAATTGCACAGCAGTGTAAGAAGCTGGCCTTTCTTTATTGCAATGACCTTATTTCTGAATGTCAACATGCCAAGCATTACATTTCAGCAGAGACGTTCAATGTTGATTCCCTCAATTGCTCCGTCATAGTTTCTCGGACATAGTAAAGCCCCTGGTATGGAAATGGATGCTCTAATCCACAAGGAAGGTTACAAATGCAAATAGTGTTCAGAAACCAAAGTGGAACTCATAATTTGTCACAGCTGTATCCCGCCCCCAGTTTGTCACAGCTGTAATCTCATTCTATGAAAAGTACTAAAGTCGTAAGTGAATGGTTTTGAGAGGGGGAAAAAAGCCCTTAGACCATCACACCTTTATCGTCTTAAAAAGGAAGCTGAAAAATCCATTTTTCCCTCACTCCAGCTTCCAGAAGTGCCACCCTAAGACAGGTTGTTCTCTCAGTATTGCAGGATGGGAATTTAAGGCAGAAATCTCAGGAAAAGATGTGCTGTCATGGTATATCTAGCCCAGTTTGGCAGATTTAAGAGGTTCCAAGAGTCTGAATAAGGCTCTGAGCTTTTTGATGCTTATTTGACACAAGCCAAAAACCAACATTTTTGATTATGGGCCAGAGGAAGAAAAGAGGTGAGAAGAGAATTGGGATGGAGAAATCCCACATTCCAAATATTTTCAAAATTTGGAAAGTTTTTTTAAATAAAAAAAAAAATTCAGCCAGTTCCCAGTTGCTCTAAAAACAAGGGAACTCTTTTTTTTGGTTAAACATTCATGAACAATTTCCCTCTTTCTATTAATTTTGAAAATTCATTGATGTTCAAAGAATTTTGACCAGCTCTGCATTTGCTCATATAAACATGCAAACATTCAGATACTTCTCAGGAATTTGTATGTTCCACTCTATGCATCTGATGAAGTGGGTTCTAGCCCATGAAAGCTTATGCTCAAATAAATTTGTTAGTCTCTAAGGTACAAGTACTTCTCGTTCTTTTTGAGATTATTGAGTTTATCTCCTCACTAGCTGGAATGGGAGGTGGACAAATTTCCATTAGATATCACCAGATCCAAGAGCATCTGCCCAAACTTTAAACTTGGGAACCCAAGGTGCCATGGAAACAATGGGGCTGATTCTGCTGTCTGTTACACCTCTATAAATCTAGCCTATTCCACTGAGTTCAGTGGAGTAACTTCAGACTCACGGTGGAGTAAATGAGATCAGAATAGGGTCCAAAGTGGATTGATGCTAGTCTCAAAGTAGTAACTCCACTGAAGGCAATGAAGAATTAGGCCCAGTGCGCGTCTACTGATGGGAGCAGGGTACTGGGGGGCTACAGGACCCCTGAATCCTACTCCTGATTCTGCTACCAAGGGATTGTCTTCATGCAGAGATGCAATGATCAGCTCTGACTTTATCCCAATTTAGTTAGACCAGTGCAAAAGGCTGTGTGTACCCTCTTATTTCAATTTAAGCCAAGCTAAATTGAAATAAGCCAGAATCAATTAGGAACTGCCTTAAGCTATACCAAAAGAAGACAGTGCCCACTGTGAGACTGGCAGCTGTTTTACTAAATTGGTTTAAAAAATAAAAGCTAAACAGGTACAACTTTCTCATATAGACAAGGTCTAATTGGCTTGACCGTGGGCGTGTCAGAATTCACCTAAACTCCAGGGTAATAATCTCACTGTTGCTTTAATTTCCGTTTGGAAAATAGGGATAACGTTGTACCCACCTCTGAAAAGTGCTTGGAGATTTATGGACAAAAAATGGTGCATAAGAAAAAAAGCGTGACCTATTATTTGATGTAAACATAAAAAAAAATCAGCCTAAATCCCATCTGCCACTATTTTCCTGGCATCTTGCCCCTGTGCAGAAGCAGGAGTTCAAGGAGCAATTAAAAAATAAAAAGTTAAAGTGTCCTCAGTTGGTTACATGTTAGTCGATGCCTTTTCAGATGCTGCTGAACCAGAGAACCCTGAAATTAGATGGTTTCCAGCCTGGGATGGCATCTCTATGTATTTCCTACCTTACAGGTCTAATTAGTGCCATTTAGTCAAAGGGGAGTAGAAGTCCAATTTGTAATTAAAACTAGACGTGTATTTAAAACTCACACACTCGGTAAATACACCCCACTGCTTCCCTGGCGCGGCGCGGCTTCAAAGGGCTGAAAAAAAAATAGGCTCCAATTAACTCTTGCTGGTAGGTAAGTCAGTTTTATTAGCCCTCTTTTACAAGCAAATCAAAGCGAGGCGAAGCGACTTGCCCAGGGGCACAGGGAGAGCTGGCGTTTCAGCCGGAACTAGACCCAAGGCTATTGGTGTGAATTAGAGTAAAGGGGCCTCTGCACCCCACAGGAGGAGTTGCATGATCAGGAGCTGCTGACTATTGAGGGTCGGCTCCAACTCTCACTGAAGTCAAAAGGCAGGTTCCCATTGGTTTCCATGGGAGTTGGAGCGGGGCCTTTTGCCCTGTTCTTAAGCCTCTTGATCACACAGCGGGCCTCAATCATCATAGAATCTCGGGGTTGGAAGGGACCTCAGGAGGTATCTAGTCCAACCCCCAGCTCAAAGCAGAACCAACCTCCAACTAAATCATCCCAGCCAGGGCTTTGTCACAACAACCTTTAGTAAATTGTTCCAGTGGTTAATTACCCCCACTGGGTTGGTGGAGTCATTTTCAACCCAATCCCGATCTGAACAAAGTCAAATAACACCACTTCCACGCGAGGAGGGAGAGGTTGGTGGGTTTCTTAAACTGAGTTTGTTGAGAACCTATCAAATCCCTGCTTACAGCTCAAGTCAGAGCCAGCATGGGGCAATACTCAGAGACACGGTTCTGGTCAAGCACCTGTGTCTTGACTGGTGACACCTTGATGCTATTCCAGTCCTAGGAGCATCCTGAGCAATGCAGACCAGCTGCACCAAACTTTGCTAGCAGCTTAAAATTCATTTCCAGCCACAGATAGCAGAATAAATCTCCTGCAAGTGCTCAGAGGCATTGCAGGCCCTAAAGACGGGTCGGTATTTGGGGATTGAGGCCGGATTGAACATCACGCATGCTGTGAAAGTTTTTAAGAAGTGAGGGGAGGAAAGTGCCAGCACAAGAACCTCGCACTTGCTGCCAATACATGCTTGTTCTCACACCCCCAGACAAGTTCTGTCTGTCTCGCACAGGGACACAAGCACTCACATAGGGGCACAATTAGCCATTCTCTTTTGCAAGCTCACACAAACCATCGGTTTCATTCACACCAGGTGGGTCTTCACCTCCAACTCCATAGGCGCCAACTTCCCGTGGCGCCAGTGGGTGCTTGTGCTCCCCCCGCCCTGAGCCTCTCCCCAACTCCACCCCTTCTCCATCCCCATTCCGGCCCCCATTCCAACCCCTTCCCCAAAGTCCCCGCCCCAACTCACCCCCTCCCTGCCGCTATTGGACCCCTTCCCCAAATCCCCACCCCAGCCCCGCCTCCTCCCCTGAACATGCCACATTCCCCCTCTTCCCCGCTCCCTCCCAGCCATGCAAAACACCTGTTTCACGACGCAATCACTAGGAAGGAAGGAGGAGAAGCAAGACCCGGCAGCACACTCAGGGGAGGAGGCGGAGGTCAAGGTGGTGTGGAGGTGGCCTGGGGCGGGAGGGGGCAGGGAGCCGACGGTGGGTGCTCTGCACCCACCAAGTTTTCCCCACGGGTGCTCCAGCCCTGGAGCACCTATGGAGTTGTCGTCTAAGCTCAACTCGATAAGAGGATGGGGTATCTTCTCCCTGAAGCTTGACACACAGCAGCCAGGACCGTGTTCCTTTGTTCTTAACGTAATCCCTGCTGAAACTCCATCCATGGCAGGGTCGTTTCACTAGGGATGGTTCTAGCCTCTTGGTTTTATAGCATATCGACTCCTCTGTTTCAGTGGTCGTCAGACTGGGGTGTGCGGGCCCCAATCATCATAGAATATCAGGGTTTGAAGGGACCTTAGGAGCTATCTAGTCCAACCCCCGCAGACATCAAATAGAGCAGCGCTCTTCAGACTTTCAGAGCTGTGGCCCCCTTTCGCGCTCCCCCTCCACTCACGACCCCCCCCCCGGGGTATGTCAGTCGAAATGCCGCCGAATGGAAAGCTTCCGCTCTCTTTTGGCAGCTTTTCGGCAGGCCAAAAATAGATCGCGACTTCGGTGGTCTCGAGGGAAGGAGCGGCGGCGGCAACAGGGTCTCGCGCACCCCCACTGAAATAGAGGAGTCGATACGCTAGAAAACCAAGAGGCTAGAACCATCCCTAGTGAAACGACCTGCCATGGACGAAGTTTCAGCAGGGATTACATTAAGAACACAGGAACAGCTGTGCTGGGTCAGACCAATGATCAACGGTACCTGTCTTCCAACAGTGGCCTGTGCCAGATGCTTCACAGGGCGTGAACAGAGCAGAGCAATTTATCGAATGACCCCGCTCACCTATTGGCCAGTCTCAGCTTCTGGCAGGGCATGGAGACAGGGGTGAAAGGTATTTTGGACCACAGAACAGATGGCCTGGTGGTTACAGCACTGCCCTAGCACTTGGGAAACCTGTGTTCCGTTCCTGACTCCTCCCTGGATCCCCTGTGTGACCTTGGGGAATTCCCTTCGTCTCTCCCTGCCTCACCTGGACAAGGAGGATAATTGGACTTCCCTGCCTCTTGTGGGCATTGCGGGGATAAATGTCTTTGACTATGAGGTGCTCTGATGGATGGTGATGAGGGCCAGACAAGTACCATAGCTAGTATACAATAAATAAGCGTTAGCAGCCCAGGACCTGTGCAGCTCCTCCTTTCCCACGATGAAGGCTTCTTTCATTGGCTAGGCCATAATCTTGGGAGCAGCCTGCTCTTCCCTAACGCTTCTTGAGATCTGATTAACCGTTCGGTGGGCGCTGCACACAGCGCTTTGGAAAGGCAGGAACAAACGCTGCCGCATGAATCTCATTTCCAAGCAGTGCAGCCTCCCACCTCTTTCCATTTGCTTTTGTGATTGTTTTTTCTTTTCATCTTGTGGTTTGCCACCGTCCCGTCTAATCAACTTCTCAGCAACCACAGCTGCAGCTTGACACATCAGATCCCCGGCCTCTCTCATGTGAGCCAAAGCACCTCCCCTTAACCCATGCTCAGGGAGGGAAAATTCCTTCCTGTTTATAAACCTCATGCCCTTGCTAGGGTTCATCTGTATTCCATGTAGAAGGGAAAAATACACACAAGCTAATAAATTCAAGTGGCGAGTGCCATGCCCAGTGAATTAGAGGCTATCGCCAAGATGCCCGAATGCCAAACAGTGCTTCCTACTCCTCTTGCAGCTGCGAGCCCTGACATCACTGCCAGACACCAGAACACCAAGGTTAACATTTTCAGAAGCATCTGCATGACCTGGGCCCTTCTGACCAATTATCTGATGATACATTGGAAGCGAGCAGGGCGAACAAAAGATTTCCGCCTCTTTTCAGTACACGGTGAAGGCATAAGGAGCTAAGAACGGCCATTCTGGGTCAGATCAAGGGTCCATGTAGCCCAGTATCCTGCCTTCAATGGTGAATGATGCCAAGTGAAGCAGAAGGAATGAACAGAACAGGGCAAATATCAAGTGATCCATCCCCTGTCATCCACGCCCAATTTTTGGCAGTCAGAGGCTAGGGTCACCCATACGTTGGGCTGCATCCACGACCCTCGTGGGTAATAGCCATTGATAGACCTACCCTCCATGAACTTATCTGATTCTTTTTTGAACCCAGTGATACTTTTGGCCTTCACAACATCCCCTGGCAACAAGGTCAACTGCACAATGTGTGAAGTACTTCCTCATGTTTATTTTAAACCTGTTGCTTATTAATTGCATTGGGTGACCCCTGGTTCTTCTGTTATATGAAGGAGTAAATAACACTTCCTTATTCACTTTCTCCCCACCATTCATGATTTTATAGACCTCTATTGTATCCCCCCTTGGTCATCTCTTTTCTTGCCAGCAAGTTAAAGAAGTATGGGCTGAATGAATGGACTGTAAGGTGGATAGAAAGCTGGCTGGATCATCAGGCTCCATGGGTCGTGATCAATGGTTCCATGTCTGGTTGGCAGCTGGTATGAAGCGAAATGCCCCAAGGATGGGTCCTGGTACAAGTTTTATTCAATATCTTCATTAATGATCTGGAGGATGGCGTGAATTGCTGCACCCTCAGCAAGTTTGCAGATGACACTAAAATGGGAGGAGTGGTAGATATGCTGGAGGGTAGGGATGGGATACAGAGGGACCTGGATAAATTAGAGGATTGGGCCAAAAGGAGGTTCAACAAGGACAAGTGCAGAGTCCTGCACTTAGGACGGAAGATAAGGGACTGAGTGGCTAGGCAGCAGTTCTGCAGAAAAAGACCAAGGAGTTAAAATGGACGTGAAGTGGATATGAGTCAAGAGTGTGCCCTTGTTGTCAAGAAGGCTAACAGCATTTTGGGCTGCATAAGTAGAAGCATTGCCAGCAGATCGAGGGATGAGATCATTCCCCTCTATTCAACATTGGTGAGGCCTCATCTGGAGTACTGTGTACAGTTTTGGGGCCCATACTACAAGAAGGATGTGGAAAAATTGGAAAGAGTCCAGAGGAGGGCAACAAAAAGTATTAGGGGTCTGGAACACATGACTTATGAGGAGAGGCTGAGGGAACTAGGATTATTTAATCTACAGAAGAGAAAAATGAGGGGGGATTTGATAGCTGCTTTCAACTACCTGAAAGAGGGTTCCAAAGAAGATGGATCTAGACTGTTCTCAGTGGTGGCAGATGACAGAACAAGGAGTAATGGTCTCAAGTTGCAGTGGGGAAGGTTTAGGTTGGCTATTAGGAAAAACTTTTTCACTAGGCGGGTGGTGAAGCACTGGAATGGGTTACCTAGGGAGGGGGTGGAATCTCCTTCCTTAGAGATTTTTAAGGTCAGGCTTGACAAAGCCCTGGCTGGGGTGACTTAGTTGGGGACTGGTCCTGCTTTGAGCAGGGGGTTGGACTAGATACCTCCTGAGGTCCCTTTCAACCCTGAGATTCTATGGTTCTATAATTCTAAAATGAACAGTCCCAGTCTTTCTAATCTCTCCTTATACGCAAACTGTTCCATATCCCTAATCATTTTTGTTGCCGTTCTCTGAATTTTTTCCAATTCTAATATCCTTTCGGAGATGGGGCAACCAGAACTGCACACAGTGTTCAAGGTGCGGGCGTACCCTGGATTTATATAGTGGTGTTATGATATTTTCTGTTTCATTACACTGATCTACAATTTTTTAGAAGTCGTCTGCTTCAGAGATAAAATGTGACATTTATTATGTATTTTGATGTGCTGAATTCAAATATGACAATTAAAACAACTGATTGGCTACTGTTTCTAAGATATTTAAGTTTTTACATTTTATGTCTATGTATATTGTGTAGATAGTAGAGTTTTAATCATAAATTGTAAACCTAGGTCTTTTCATGTGTTTATGGTTGCTTTACATGATAATATTTCACCTGTCCTGTTTATGTAACAGTTTAAAAATCAGCAAAAGGGTTATATAAATAAAATGTATTATGAAACAAAAGGCAAAAAACTATTATGTACATAGTTTAGTCCTATTCTGTGTCTACTCGGCGCTTCTTGACTTGTATCTTGTATTCATTAAATGGAGCATCTCTTGTCACTGTCCAGCAATAGTCTGCAAGCATTGATGGGCTCCATTTGCCTGATAGCGTTTCTCCATTGTTGCAATGTCCTGGTGAAATCGCTCGCCGTGCTCGTCGCTCACTGCTCCACAGTTCGGTGGAAAAAAATCTAGATGAGAGTGCAAAAAATGTATCTTTAGTGACATGTTGCAACCAAGGCTTTTGTATGCCTTGAGGAGGTTTTCCACCAACAACCTGTAGTTGTCTGCCTTGTTGTTTCCGAGAAAATGTGTTGCCACTGACTGGAAGGCTTTCCATGCAGTCTTTTCCTTGCCACGCAGTGCATGGTCAAATGCATCATCTCGAAGAAGTTCACGAATCTGAGGACCACCAAAGACACCTTCCTTTATCTTAGTTTCACTTAACCTTGGAAATTTTCCATGGAGGTACTTGAAAGCTGCTTGTGTTTTGTCAATGGCCTTGACAAAGTTCATCAGACCCAGCTTGATGTGTAAGAGTGGTAACAAAATCTTCCTTGATTCAACAAGTGGTGGATGCTGAACACTTTTCCTCCCAGGCTCCAATGACTGTTGGAGTGGCCAATCTTTCTTGATGTAGTGGGAATCTCTTGCACGACTATCCCATTCACAGGGAAAACAGCAGTACTTTGTGTATCCAGTGTGCAGACCAAGCAAGAGAGCAACAACCTTCAAATCGCCACAAAGCTGCCACTGATGTTGGTCATAGTTTATGCACCTCAAAAGTTGTTTCATGTTGTCATAGGTTTCCTTCATATGGACTGCATGACCAACTGGAACTGATGGCAAAACATTGCCATTATGCAGCAAAACAGCTTTAAGATTCGTCTTCGATGAATCAATGAAGAGTCTCCACTCATCTGGATCGTGAACGATGTTGAGGGCTGCCATCACACCATCGATGTTGTTGCAGGCTACAAGATCACCTTCCATGAAGAAGAATGGGACAAGATCCTTTTGATGGTCACGGAACATGGAAACCCTAACATCACCTGCCAGGAGATTCCACTGCTGTAGTGTGGAGCCCAACAGCTCTGCCTCACTCTTGGGTAGTTCCTAATCCCTGACAAGGTCATTCAGTTCAGCTTGTGTTATGAGGTGTGGTTCAGAGGAGGAGGATGGGAGAAAATGTGGGTCCTGTGACATTGATGGTTCAGGACCAGAAGTTTCATCCTCTTCCTCTTCCTCGTCTGACTCAAGTGAGAATGATTCTGGTGCATCAGGAACCGGCAGTCCTTCTCCGTGGGGTATTGGGCGTATAGCTGATGGAATGTTTGGATAATGCACAGTCCACTTTTTCTTCTTTGACACACCTTTCCCAACTGGAGGCACCATGCAGAAGTAACAATTGCTGGTATGATCTGTTGGCTCTCTCCAAATCATTGGCACTGCAAAAGGCATAGATTTCCTTTTCCTGTTCAACCACTGGCGAAGATTTGTTGCACAAGTGTTGCAGCATATGTGTGGGGCCCACCTCTTGTCCTGATCTCCAATTTTGCAGCCAAAATAAAGGTGATAGGCTTTCTTAACCATAGTGGTTATACTGCGCTTTTGTGATGCAAAAGTCACTTCACCACAAACATAGCAGAAGTTATCTGCACTGTTCACACAAGTACGAGGCATCTCTGCTCACTTTGGCTAAACAGAAATGTGTCCCTTTGCAAAATCAAACACTGACAAATAAGAGAGCATGACACTGTATGATTTCTAGAGCTGACATAGGGCAATTTGTTCAGCAGAGTGATGTAAGCTTCGTTATGATTGCATCATCCATGACTTCTAGGAATAACATGATGCAATTCATATCATGTATGATGCAATACCAGCTTCAGATTGCATCATTCATTGTTTTGCCTAAAAAGCAAGTACTGTCCAAACCCAGTCATAGATTTATTCATAGATCCAGTCAAAGATGTATTTTAGTCATTTCTGGTTTAAATTGAGATCCCTTCCCTTTATAACTCACTTATCCTTCGCCATTCCCATGTCAAGGGTCGTATATACTGACCCAATAGCATATCTTGAAAACTAGAGCCAATCAACAATTTTAAGCATCATTTTCATTTTCAGTGACCCAGAATTAGTAAAGTTTGACTACATTTATTTCAGAAGCATTTTGGCTGTAGAGCAGTGTTATCTATCCCTTTCCTAATGGTTCTCAACATTGTTAGCTTTTTTGACTTCCGCTGCACACTGAGCAGATATTTCCAGAGAACTATCCACAATGACTCTAAGATCTCTGGCTTCAGTGGCAACAGCTAATTTAGATCCCATCATTTTATATGTATAGTTGGGATTTTATGTTTTCCAATGTGCATTACTTTGCATTTATCAACATTGAATGTCATCTGCCATTTTGTTGCCCTGTCACCCAGTTTTGCGGGGTCCCTTTGTACCTCTTCACAGTCAGCTTTGGACTTAACTACCTTGAATAGTTTTGTATCATCTGAACACTTTGCCACCTCACTGTTTACCCCTTTTTCCAGATAATTTATGAATATATTGAACACCACAGGTCCCAGTACAGATCCCTGGGGGACACCACTATTTACCTCTCTCCATTCTGAAAACTGACCATTTATTCCTACCCTGTTTCCTGTCTTTTAACCAGTTAGTGACCCAAAGTCCACTTCCAATTGACATGAAGTGGAACACAATATCATCTCACTCATCTTGACTACGGAGCTGTGGCTCCAAACTACATGTCTCAGCATGCAATGTTCCACTTGGGTCTGAGCTGACCATTGTGCTGGCACTGATGCAAGATATGGGCCAGAACCCTGCTTGTTCTTCCATATGTATGTCAGCCACATGGGCTAATGGGAGCGAGATCTTATTCTTGTCAAGGCAATAACCAAACCCGACTCAAGGACAGAAAGGTAAGGGCAGCACTGGTGAGAAGCCTGTTGTCGCAGTCACCTCTCTGACTATAACTGCACTTACAACTTGAGATTACATCTAAGAAGCTTCAAGGGAAAGAAAAATAAGATGAAGCCTGCTTCACTGACCCGGAGTTGGATGGGGCAGGAAAAACCACAGCTATTTGGTGGAGCCTGCTTGAGCATCTGGTCAGTCAGCTGGCAGTCACAAAAGACAGGTGCTCCTCTCTGGTAACCAGACAAGCCAGTGGCTGAAAGTTCCAGTGTCTCCCACCCGCGGCTCTGTCACTGGTAGACAGAGGACAGCCTCAGAGCAGGACCACAGCAATGATTATTGGTCTCGGGAAAGAGTGTGGGCTTTTTCATGAGGAGGGTGGTGAAGCACTGGAATAGGTTACCTAGGGAGGTGGTCGAATCTCCTTCCTTAGAGGTTTTTAAGGTCAGGCTTGACAAAGCCCTGGCTGGGATGATTTAGTTGGGGATTGGTCCTGCTCTGAGCAGAAGGTTGGACTAGATGATCTCCTGAGGTCCCTTCCAACCCAGATATTCTATGATTCTATGGTGTTGGAGGAGCAGGACTTACATCATGAAGAGGAATGGGGAAAGAGTTTGGAACAGCATGGTCTTTCTTGGAGATCAGGCCTAGTGGACAGGGCCCAGCGGTGGGAGCCAGGGAGCCACGGTTCTGTTCTCAGCTCTGGCCCCCAACCTGCTGAGTGACTGTGGATGAATCTCCTCCCCTTTGTAAAGCGGTGAGCTCTTTGAGGCAGGGGCTGGCTCTTGCGATGTGTACGTGCAGCTCCTTGCACCAATGGGGCTCCTCAGCACTGCCAGATCAAAACAAATCATCATCACAAGCTACCACACTGTAGGAAAGAGCATCTCCCTGCATGTCCAGGCTGTTGCCCCTCCCATGGCATCAGCCGAACGAAATTCCGTATGTGAACAACAGGCCAGATCCTCAGCTGCTGTGAGTTAGCCTAGCTACGTTGACTTCAATGGAGTTTTGGACCAATATGCATCTACCTGGCCAGCTCACGGTTACAGGGCTGCTTCAGAAGATGGCACTGGCCGAGGAGAGGTCTCCTGGCTGCATACCCACTGAGGCTTGGCATCTGAGTCCACACTCAGGGTTCTTCCCCTGTTATATCTCCGCTGATGTTACTCTAGTTGGGCCCCAGTTCTGGGCTATGGCGTGGACTGTGTTAGCCAAAGACACCCATGAAATGCATGGGCCACTGTTGTGTGCTCATTTACCTTAGAGTAATCCCAGATTAACTCCCCCTTTAAGTCACTGGTGTTAATTTGGATTCATACCAGTGAAACACCTTCAGGCAGAACAGATGGGTTTTTGGCTTTACACCACTGCAAGTGAGAAAAGAATCTGATCAAAGTCTCTGGGGAACTGATGCACTAATATTAGCTGGTATAAATCCCTGTAGCTCCGTTGGAACCAACAGGACTAGATCCTGAGCAGGTATCAATCCCCCAGCACCACTGAAGTCAGTAGAGCCACACCAGTTTATAGCAGCTGAGTATCTAGACGGCTATTGAGAAAGTTGGTGCACATAGACCTCGATTCTTCTCTCTGACCCTAGTCCAAACCGGAAATCAGTGAATTGACAATGGAGTGGAAGCAAAGTAAGATAAAAGTAAAATTAGGGCCTATTTGTCAAGGTCCTAACTACAATTATTCCTCCATTAATCTTCAACTACTGCACCCTGCGGCAAGGGGAAAAAAATAAATGGAGCAATTTGTCTCTCTTCTGTAAATAGATAAGCCTTGCAAACCAAAGAGAACATGCTAAAGTGTCTTTCCTGACAGCATTACAAAATATTTCATTTAAAATAAACGTGTGCCTTTGTGGAACTCATCTATATTTCATAATCGACAATCTATATTACACCGAGGGATTTCTGCAGCCCTTGTAGAATGCTGGGAATGAAGTTCTGGGGTCTTTTTGGTTAGGCTCCAGGGACCAAATTCTGATCTCAGTTATATTGCATCAGTGTGGAGCAGACTTTATGGAATTACTCCGGATTCACTCTGGGATAATGGCACAACCAGATCCTTCCTTATCATTAGAAGCAAACAGACAGCAACATGCTGTTCATCCTTTAACTTCCCCAACTCTTTAAAAAGGTCTTTATCTCCCTGAACATTTCTCCAGTTCCATGGCTTATAAGAGCAATAATGACGGTTAATGGATCTGGCATTTAATGAGTTCCTGGGTGAAGGGCCCTTGAGCCCTCAGCTTCCCCGAGTCGGTCATTAACTGTCAGGAAATATCTGTTCATCTATTTGAGGCCTTTCTATTGTACCCATCACTGCAGCCCGCCCGTGCTTCCGGGACTTGATCCTGCACCCACTGAGCTCAGTGGTGTAACTCTCAGTGACTTCGGTGGTGCCAGAGCAGGCATCTTCTTCCTTCCTCACTGATCAGCTTTTAAGAAGTGTCTACGGACCAGAGATCAACAGAGAACAAGAAGTTGCAAAATGCTGCATTTCTTTTCAGAGACTCAGGCTGCGGTACCTCAATACCTTTGCAGATCAGGATCTCAGGTCCTTCCCTTCCACCCAGCGGGTGTCTCAAATGATAGGAGGACCTCAGCCTCCTTCCCTCATCCCACCCATAGCCATTCTGAAACAGCCAACCAAGGGTGGACAATAGTGCAGCCACAATGGTGACTTTTGTCCTGTGGACGCCTGTGCACTAGGAAGAGGACAGAAGCCCTTCTCGCTACAAATTAGCAGCACGCGCATGAATCAGCAACACACGCACATGCAATAGCCGCCTCGATGGGCCAGACTCCCAGCTGGTGTAAACTGACAACCTCACTGGAGCCAATGGAGCTATTCTGATATACAGGAGCCGAGGATCTGGCCCCAATATTATCCCAACAATATGTTGACCGTCTTTTCAAAACCAAACTCCCGGATGCTTGTGAGGATGTTTTTAGGGTCACGAAATACTTTAAAAAAAACCCACAGACACGTTCATAAATACATGTGTGTGCTGGTCTCACAACTGCCAGCTTCTGACTCAACAGTTACACACAGGCACATTTCTCGGAATGGAGGATTTTTTTTCCAGTAAATTAAGTGTCTGAAAGTTTACCATGAAAACATCAAACAAGTCTTAACATCAGCTCTCAGTGTCCTGTGCTCACTTGACTTTTCTCTTCACTTCACACACTGCTCATCACACCGTCTGTTCCTTCCTTTGTGAATGTTAGCTCCTGGAAAAGCAACAAAGAGTCCTGTGACACCTTAAAGACTAACAGAAGTACTGAAGCATAAGCTTTTGTGGGCTAATACCCACTTCGTCGGATGCATCTTTACACAGACAAAACTCCCATTGGGCTTCTGGATTTAGTCCCAGCAATGCTCTATAGGAATCCTGCAATCAAAGAGTGTCATGGTCAGAGCGAGGGAGCCGGGAGTCAGGATTCTTGAGTTCCAAATCTAGTTTGACAGAGTAAAATGGAGATGGGAGACCAGCACCGTGCCCCTGCCTTTCAGGGGTATGGTTGAATTAGTGTGGGTAAAGCGCTTGTGGAATTACTGTTTGCAAACTGCTAAAGTACACCAGCTGTGCAATTTATCCCACACCACACAACCCAGGCTCAGCTGCCCTGTGAATGCTAGAATCCCACAGGTCTGAGTCCAGAGAAGGGTTCATTGTTTCACTAGTGATCTGTAAGAGCCTATCACATCCTTCTTGCATTTCCAGACTACTCCATGAATGAAATAATGCCAAAGCACGTTGGCTCGGAGAGTTCCCTCTTGGAGTGTATTTCAGTGGCTACATCTTCCCAACAGCCGACGAGCTCCCCTCTTCTCTCATTCCTGCACTCAGACAGCTTAAGGGGCCAAAGAATAACTGTGCTTCTAGAGTTCAGCTGCAATCTGTCACAGAATGCTGCCTTCGGTGGCCCACAGGGTAAATGACCTTTCTGAGCATCTGATGGGGCCAGCCGGCTGACTCCCAGCACTTAATCCCATGTGCAATCTTGTCAGGAACAAGATGATTAAGGCTGTTGTGATAAGGGCAGACAGAGCCCAAGAAAGTCTTTACAAATCCCTTGAAGTTTATGGTTTGCCTTAGGCAGGTAGTGATCCTATAGCGGGTGGGGAGGTGGTGGGGGGGGTGGAATTTCCAGAGCTGTTAACATAACATTGACAGTACAAGGCTTGACAAGGGAAAGGATCAATGCTAATAGCTCCTTAACAAATTGGTACAAATTCCCTTGTTCCCGGGGCAGGGCTGTGTGCATTTGGAGGAGGGCTGTTATATATTTACCTCTTGATACCGGGTGCTGTCTGGGGATAGTTAAAAGGAAATAAAGGGTGTTAGAGTCTTAATTACCCAAATCGTCCAGGGAGGCTGTTTTTTTCTTGTCACTTGCTCCATTTAACCAAAATAGAACAACAACAAACAGAGGGTTTATTTTAATCCCAAAACAATAGACAGTCGTCTTCTATTTCAGCCTTGTTTGCATGGCCAGCCATCCATAAAAATGCAGTGTTGTTTTTTGGAATCAGCGGAAAGCCAAAAATCTTGCTCCAGCTTTATGTTGTGCGCTTGCATCACAGTAACACCTAGAGGCCGCAACTGCCATTAGAGCCCCATAGGCGTTGACTCCGTAGGTGTTTTGGGGCTCAAAATAGGGGATGCTCAGCATCCACCAGCCACAGCTGTTCAGCAGGACCACCAGTCAGGTGTTCAGCAGGACCACCAGTCAGGTGTTCAGCAGCTGGCAGGAGGCACTCAGGGGAGGGCGGAGAGCAGCGAGCGGGCAGCAAGCCTCAGGGGAAGGACAGAGTGGGGGCAGGAAGAAGTGGAGCGAGGGCGGGGCCTGAGGGGAAAGGGCGGAGCCAGGGGTGTGGCCTTGGGGCAGAGCAGAGCGGTGCACCCCATGGGGAAAAATAAAAGTCATCTCCTGTGCAGAGCCCTATTGTGACAGTCTTTGTACAACAGGGAAAGACACTTTAAAAGAGACTATTGTTTGCTCTACACTACAGACTATGTGGGTATAATTACATCACTCAGGGGTATCCCTGTTATACTGACCTAGCCCCCAGTGTAGACAGTGCTATGTAGACAGGAGGGCTCCTCCTGCCTCTCAGGGAGGTAGAGTATCTGCCTACATAGCATCTTCCCTAAGTGCGTCAGGACCACTGGAGGTATCGACAAGCCCTACATTGAGGCTGGCTGGAAAATGGTTATGTATTTTCTGTGAAAAATTGAGAATGTTATTTTTATTTTCACCAAAACCAAAACAAATTGAAATCCAATTCAACCTGAAATAAGTTCAGGGTTTTTTGTGGGGAGTGGGCCCAGGTCTCTATTTTTCCACTAGCAGAAGAGAATTGGGAGAAACAACATTTTTCAATCTGAATCCAAACAAAGCTCTTTTCATTTTGATGAATGACAGGGGAAACACACAAAAATTCACAGAAAGTCCATATTGTTCTAAAGTCATTTCGATTTAACACACACATACACCGCACTGCTGAGCTACAGTTCATCTGCAAATTTGACACCATCAGCTCAAGATTAAACAAAGACTATGAATGGCTTGCAAACTACAAAGGCAGCTTCTCCTCTCTTGGTGTTCACACCTCCAAATCAACTGCTAGAAGAGGACCTCATCCTCCCTGATTGAGCTACCTTGTTATCTCTAGCCTGACTCTTGCCTACATATTTATACCTTCCTCTGGAGATTTCCACAACATTCATCTGACGAAGTGGGTCTTTGCCCACGAAAGCTTATGATCCTAAACATCTGTTAGTCTATAAGGTGCTACAAGACTCTTTGTCGCTTTGCAGATCCAGACTACCACGGCTACCTCTCTGATACTGGGCACACACCACAGCCACCCTGTTTGACCATCTCTACTCACCATCTAAAATAGACAAGACAGACAAATAGTGGAGAGGGAATCATAGAATATTAGGGTTGGAAGGGACCTCAGGAGGTCATCTAGTCCAACCCCCTGCTCAAAGCAGGATCGTCACCAACTATATTGCCCAAGGTCAAGAACCAGGTCAGTGTTGGAGCCAGATACAGAACTCGGGCCTGCCAAGTCCCGTTCCCTACCAGCTAAAGCTACCAGCATGCTTTCAAAAGGGACCACTGTCAAACCAGATTCAAAGCCAGCCAGAAGAAGGTTAATGTTCTAGTTCATTATTCAGCCACCACTTAGGGAGTCCATCCAAGCTTTAAGATTTCAGTTTGTGGTTCAGGACAGGACAGGAGACAAAAGATTAAACCAACACAAACAAAGAAAGCTCAATGGCCAGCTGCTCCCAAGGGCCTGCTGGGAACTGATCGTTTAATTCTGCTTTACAAGTTACAGACGAAGAACTGTTTACTCTCTGTTACTGGTTTATGCTCTTCCAGAAAGGAGAAATTCTTCCAGTAGATTTTGATTGCTTTCCTGTACCCCTGCTTGAGTGTCTGGTTTGCTCACTGTGCCCAGAGGTTCCCAGAACAGAGGTTGTTCTCTGAGTGAGGACAAAGAAAAAGCTGGACTTTTCTGCTTTGGATTGGCCCATGGTACTAGACTGTGAATCCATAGAGTATGGCTCTTGTAAGAGTACACACTATAATATGGCCAACTCTGACAGCAAAACAACTGAGCATATTCAATGGGATTCTCTTCATGGAAGAGTCCTACAGCATTTAATGGAGAATTACACCCTGGCTACGGAATTTTTATCAGTGCTTGCATTATTGCATTGTCTAAATTCCCACAACCAAAATCAGGACCCCGATCTTACAATAAGAGCCAGTCTCTGCCCCCAAAACATACACAGTCTAAATCACCACGACTGGAAGGTTGGGAGACAGTATTATCTCCGTGTTACAGATGGGGAACAGAGGCAGAGGATATGTTTACACAGGGAGAAAAGCTGGCCCCAATCAGCTGGCTTGGGCTTGCGGGACTGAAAAACTGTTGTGTAGATGTTCAGACTGACGGAAGGTCTCAGAGCTTGGGTTCCAACCTGAACCTGAATGTCTGCACAGTGATATTTAGCCCCACAACCCAAGTCCCCTGAGTGTAGTCAGCTGATCTAGCCATCCACAGCTGTGCTGCGGAGCTTTGATCCCTGCATAGACATACCCGGAGAGATCCAGTGATTTGCCCACTGTTCACACACTGAGCCCATGGCAGACCCGGGAACTGAGCTCAGCTGTCCCGAAACTCTGTTCATGTAGTGTTCTATACCAGGGATCTTCTCATCAAATTGGTTTAAAGTATCCATAGAAAAGATCTTGCGCCGTTAAATTCTTGGGTTTTTTAGTTACTTTCCATAAAACCTTACTGAGTTTCTATCACCCCCTATCATCCGAATCCTTATTATGTCCTCAGAACTTTTCTTTCAGTGTTACACCTGGCCACATGTTATGTGACATGGCTCCCCACTTCACCTTTCACTGATGCAACAGAACCACCCACCTCAAGAGTGAAAAGTGTCTCCTGGCCGATAGGCTCAGGACACTGGGGAGATCAAAAGGTCCATGATGGGCAGCATCTTCAGAGCAAAATGCCCACTCTGGTTCTTTGAGTGAGCCTATCCACTGCACCAGCAGGGACGACAACGCGCACACAAAAACCGCAGACATGAAAGTCTGGAAAACCTGTAGAGCATTTGAACACTCACTTCCTGTGAATTGTAAATGGGAAGTGTGTGTCCAATTCTCTTAAGCTACTCTGAAAGAAATAATCTCCAGCTCGAGTGGCTGCAGACTTGAAGGAAGAGAGCAAGGAATATTGTGAGAGACTCCAGGAGGGACCGACCTACAGTAAGCACATGGGCAGCATGGTGGCAGACAGAATTCACTGCTGAGAATTGCAAAGGAGCTCACATCGAAAGGAACTACCTGAAGTCCTCAGACACCTGGGTTCCAAGTTTACTGTAAGAAGAAAGACCTGTGCAGCACTCCGGACAGCACAATGGGAATCTCTGATTGATGCACTGGAATAAGGAAAACCCACCCGCCATAAACAAAGCATTAACATGGGATGGGAGAATATGATAATGCTAGTGTAGTAATCAGTGGCACACTCTACCCTGGAATACTGTGTTCAATCTAATCACTCCCTCTTTAAAGGGATATAGTAGCAATAGGAAAAATCCAGAGAGGTGATGAAAGTTATTGGACTGAAGAGATTAAAATGAATGGATCTGTTTAGAGAAAAGGGAATTATAATTCATTATTTTGTATACGTATGTTGTACACAGGCTAAGATGGGAGCTCCTAGCTAACCTCTCTCTCCATACACAAACAAGGGAATATTCAATAAAAATTGAAAGGCAACAATTGTATAGTTGATAAAAAGAGTTTTTAAAACAACACATTGTTAACCTGTGGAATTCACTGCCACAAGGTAGGATTTCAGAGCAAGAGACAACTGGACATTTGTATGGATTATGAGAACATCCATAGATATATTGGAAAGGATATCCCCCAAACCTTCCCCCCAACGATAGAGAAGTTTCAGAACATAAGTCTAGAAAATTCTGTGATGGGCAGATTGTTCTATAATAGGCTTTTATGGGGTTTCTTGCATCTTCCCCAGCTACGTCTGATATTCTGTACTCTTGGGAGATTGGAGATATGGAGTAGATGGACTTCAAGGATGATCAAATATAGCAATTTTTATATTCCATTTACAGGTAAACACCTAGCCATTTCTGAGGTGCTGGTGATGGGCACCATATAATGACATTAAATAAATGAGCCCTTTCCAGCTTTGGCCATCCCTCTGTATCTATTTTTGTCCCTTACCATGTTGACCCATTCCTCTCTGCTCTGCCAGTGACATGAGTCTTGTCTGTTTCTGCCTTAACCATCTTCCCTCTCCCTGCTGAGTCTTCTGAATGGAACAGCCTCCTGGAACTGGCCCACAAGCCACCTACCCTATCCTCCTTCAGACCCCTCAAGACCCAGTTCTGTGATATAAACAAAGGGAACAAGGGAAAAGGGTAGCTAATGTGACTATTTATTGGATTACAAGTGCAGAGTTTCTATATAAATATGTACACTGTATATTAACATTACATACAAAAGATGCACTAAGAACATTAAGGTTGAAAAATCAAGCACTGAAAAGTTAGGAAGTGGAAGAATTAAGGCTGCCTGAGCAACCCTAGCATGATAGAGGTACACAGGGAGACAGAGTTAAGGTTAATTGGACAGCCTTAACGCTGCCCCCTTCTGCACACACATCTTCAATTACTTGATCTGTTTTCTCCACAGGACCCCTGCACAATTGTGGGAAGGAGGTGGATGTGAGGTCAGAGTGGGGGTCAGAGGAGTGGAATGGATAGGCAGGGCACATGCCTGCCTTGAGGTCAGAGACCTCAGCAGAAGCACTGCCTTGGAATCAAGAAGGACAATTCAGACCTGGATTCAAAGATGCACAGGAAGCCAGGGAAGATGGCAGAGAAAGATGAATGGTCGTGAAGTCTGGGAAACCAAAGGGTGAGAATCTCACTTGGTAAGGAGAGGGGTCCCAAGTTTTAATAATGATTTTAAATACACAAAATGGGTGCATCTGTGTGCCAGGTCTGGTTTTTATTTATTCCTCCTCCTCTCCTTTGGAAATGCATCAGAGAGCACTAACAGCCCAGAAGGAAAAATGAGCCTGATCAACAGACCCTCAAGAGGAATAACTCATCTAGATACAAAAAATAATTAGCAGGAGCCACTAATCAGCTGCTGTCTGTGCAAGGAGGAGGCTGGGAAAGTAATTTTAAAACCCCTTTGGAGAGGGACTCCACGGCAGAGTGAAAAGTGTAAATACAGATGGCCAGAAATTAGCAGAATACGTCTGCATTCCCGGGAACAGGTGGAATTGGTTAGATTCCGCCTCTCCCTTGCAGTTCCTCTCTGGAGTTTACCTTCTGCTTGGCAGGCCTGTGAACTGGAAACACAAGCTCCCTTCAAGTTGGTAGAGCCGTCTCCATCTAAGACACTTTGCACTAGCTATAGCCTCCCTTGGTTTTCAGCACCAGCCCAAAATGCCCCTGTCACTGGCCGAGTGGGACCAAAACGGGAAGTTCTGCGCAGGCCTCGTGCACCACGACAACCTCCAGAAGTCACCTTTGAGGTGCTGAGCATCTCTGGTTTGCACGTCACTCCGCACGCCGTTGATTTTTGCTTTGCACTCAGACTCGAAAAGCAAAAATCAGCCGGAGCCCCAACGTTTGGCTGATTTTTGAGTTGAAATGGAGTGAAACCACTGCTGATTCTTGTCCTGGCTTCCAACTCTCCCATATTCCCCTGACACCTTCTTATTAGTAGCAGTATTAGAGCGTGGCGAGTTCAGCAGCTACCCAAACCTTAGGTGCTTTCAGTGAAATGACTCAAGTGGTGGGACTTACCAGCCGCCTAAGGAGCAGAGCTTCTGGAAAATTTTTCAATGAAGTGTCTGTTGGAAAATGCCAATCTCAGGGAAGCTTGCTCGGGTCCAGGGTGAAATGTCTGGGCAGACACCCAAAACTGGCTAGCCCCGGGCTACTGGCTATTCTGGGGTAGAGTGCCTCATTTTTTCCATGAAAAATTTCATGTGGTCTCACTTTTGTCCCAACAGAGCAAGCAGATTCTGAAACCTGAAAGGCGGTGGTGGTGGTTGTTTTTTCAATAATAAGACTTTTCGTTTCAGTCCAACTTGGGAGACTGTCCCAGAGAACCAGTAGATGCGAAAGATCTCACGAGGGATCAGATGTCCAGACTAAGTTTACCTCGACTTAATTTCATCCCATTATTCTTAGTTACATCACCCTTGCCACTCAGCTTAAATGTTTCCTCCCTATCCTGGGTGTTGACACGGTAACAAACTGGCCAGTATGCATGTGTGCACACACCCATACCATCCACCTCTACAGAGTGGAATTGGAATGGCTCAGCTGTGTGGCATAGGCCCTACACAGCCCATAAAGATTCTCCTGTAAGGCATGTACTGGGGAACCTGTGATCTGGGAAGAGAAGGATCTAGGATCTACCCCCAGAAATCCCATGGGTTCCAATGGCCCCTGGCTCAACAATTCAAGCTGGTAAAATCTTTCAAACCAAAGAAAAGATTGTTTTCATTGAAAAAAATGTTCCATTCAAAAACAAACTTATGATCCATTGTTAACAGAGTTTTCCATTTCCTGCAGTGAAACCTGAAACCAAGATTCCATTTGTTTCTTCTCCACTTTCAGGGAAGAAAAGACAGCAACAAATGAAAACCCTAAAAGGTTTCAAAACCAGGAGTTTTGATCAGAGTTTCACAAAACCTTTTGAATCCCTTCCCGCTCACCCGGCAATTTTCTCCAAAACCTGCCAAACAATGGCCACCTTTGGAGACCACTCTTGAGACAACCAGTGTCCTTACTTGGCTGAAATTGTCTTCAAATACTTCTCACTGAGATGGCAGTCAGCAGCCACAACTGCAGAGGAAAGAGCCGTGAAGGCATCACTCACAGATTTGGGGGAATTTTACACTACTCCTCAGGCCACACAATAAAGGCTCCTCACCTTACTTTGAACTTCCCATCTGTGGTGCAACTGAAGGGAAAAAAAAACTAAACACCAGACTTGGCTGGGCTGGTGCGTCAACCTGTAGAAGATTCATGATACATTCCCTCACCTCACTCTAAATGGAAGTTTATTTCCCTCTGCAAAGGTGACTGCCAGACCTCAAGAGTGACAAGCGTGTACGCGTGTGCTACGTGAAAGGCAGGAGAGCATCGCCCGATGGAAAGATCACTGGATGAGTCAGTTTAACAGACATCTGTCAGACCGGATATTACACCAGGTAGGCTCTCACCCCTGTTGTGAGGCAGGGACTTAGCGACCGAACACAAGGTAAGTATACAAGGTGGCGTAATAACCCCATGCCAATGGCGGCATAACCCACTGCTCAGTTCTTACCTCTCTTTTCTGCGCTGTGTTTCTGACATGCCCAAAGGGGGTTGCTCCCGATTCCCATAGATGTGACCCCACTATGATCATAGAAATGAGATGGATTAGTGCTGTTAAGGACCTCAAGCCCATCCCCATTTGGCAGTTTTAAATGACCCCAAGTAACAGAGCTTCTACCACTTCCCTTGTGGAGACTTCTCCCCAGTCTAAGAGTCCAGCAAAAGCAGCTTGCTGATGTTCACAACAGATTTTCCCGTTTGTTCCCTTTCAGCCCCTTCCTCCTAAGTATGTCATGATCAGCAGTATTACAATAGCCCCTAGATGCCCAAACCAAGGTCTGTTTCAATAGAATCTTTCCTTTGACTCAGGACCACACTGAGAGGTAGTCCAGGCCTTGACGATCTTATAGAAAAGACAGACAGAAGATGGGAGGAAAAAACAGGACAGAGAGGTGAAGTGACTTGACCAAGGTCACAAAGCAGGACAATAACAAAACAGGACTAGAATCTGGATCTTCCTACTCCATTGCCATATCAACTAGCCCACACAGGCTCCACACATGATATGATGATACAGGAAGAGACCCCTCCCACTACAGGCAGTTGCCTCATTCACTACATGCCATACATCCTGTGTGCAGAGAGTCCACCCTCAGTTACACCAACATAAGTTTGAAGAAACTTTTCATAGAATATCAGGGTTGGAAGGGACCTCAGAAGATCCTCGAGACCCATCCCCTGTTCAAAGCAGGACCAATCCCTAATTAAATCATCCCACTGATTTTTGCCCCAGATCCCTAAATGGCCCCCTCAAGGGCTGAGCTCACAACCGTGGGTTTAAGCAGGCCAATGCTCTAACCACTGAGCTATCCCTCCCCACCCCTCAGACTTACACTCTTACAACTTCAAAATAGAAGCCGCTCCAGAAGGCATCACTAATTGCACGCGTGTGATGGGGTTTCTACAGACAGCTCAGCCACTCACATGAAGGGAAAAGTCAAGGACATTCCTGCTGCCACGGGATGAAACCCCTAGAGAGCTCTGCATTTATGGGTTCTGGCTGCTTCTGACATTCAAACCCCCCATGGGGTGAATATTGGGACCAGGACTGTTCGGCGTGTCAGACTGGGTTCAACTCTGATCCGGGCTCATGATGAGTTCTCAGCCACAGCATTAAGGCCATGCCCCTGGGACTGTCCCAGGTCTGTCTGGGAGGAGGAGGAAGCTGGCTGAGGACACCCTTCAGTGGGGTTTAACCCCTTCACAACATGAGGCTGTGCATTCAGCCTGGACTGCTGTTGCAGTCCTGCTACGGCCCCAGGCCAGCCCCTTGGTGTGACTGCGACTGCAGTGTGTGATCTAGAGCAACTCGCAGCATGCAAAGGAAGAGACTGGCAGGGGTGGGGTGAACTGGGAGAAGGCAGCAGATGGGGAACTGAGCAGCAGGCCAAGCAGAGCCAAGGCCAGGAGCCGCAGCCAGCCGCTAGGCGAAAGGGGAGAGCAGCCCAGCTGTGAAGCCATGTGTCCGGGAGGGGAGAAGTCCGCTGCAGCCAGCAAGAGAATATGCTGGGGGAAGGAGCCCACCGGAGACATGAGCAGCCTGGGAAGCCGGGGGGTACCATGTCTGGGGTGGGAAGCAGCTGAAGCAGAGCTCCGGGAGCCGAGACAGCAGCAGCAGGTGCTGAGGGAGTGCAAGCCACAGAAGGACTGTGTGAGGACCAGGGGACGTGGGGGGAAAAGAGACCGACAGACCCTGGAGGCACCAGGGATGCTGAGAGAACAGGTTCCTACCCACCCACGTAGCTACTGCAGGCACCAGGGAGAGACTCAGGGGTGTGTCTGCTCTGACCGACAGCAGGGTGCCCACTGGTAGCTGCAAGAGGGATGTGCATGGTGGGGGGGAACTACAGGAGACATGACCAACCTCAGATACCGCAAGACACCAGCGAGGTTAGCAGCAGCCTTCCCAGCTGTACATACCTGTGGTCCTAAGCAGTTTCTCAGGGTTGGTACCAGGCTTAGGAAATAAGACAGGTTTTCACATTCTTCCTGCCCCCCACCCATCCCACCCAATCCTCCCTACAGGCCCCGGCTACAGCAAGATCTGCCACGGGCTGCGTCTTACACCTTGTTCTCCCTCTCCCACGCAGGAAGGAAGGGGAAAGCCACTGGATGGGAGCCAGCGGTTTTGTTCTCGGAGGACCATGTTCTTGCCCATGGTTTATCTTAACGTTCCTGGAGGGTGTTGGAAGCAATCTGATCTCAGATCGGGAAGTTCAAGAATGTAGGCGTTTGCCACAGAGCTATTTTGGACATGTGCAAATGCAAGCACGTACACACACACACACGCACACACACATACACATACACACACACGCTTCAATTCCTCGGCGGTCCAGTCACAGAGGGGAGAACCAGGGCTTGACCCCATAAATCAGTGCTCAGTATTTCGGGCAGCTTGGTCTGCCAAGAAGGCGGCTCAGTGAATCCTGCCGTGGGCTGCGGGAAGTTCGGAGGCTGAGAACGGCTCTGATCCTGGAGCCCAGGCAATGGGCAAGGAAACCGCAACCACAACAACAAAAGAGTTTTAAACTATTGTGCTGAAATGGATACGGCTGGAATTTCTGTCGTGAATATTCCACTCAAAGAGGGGGAGAGATGGCTTTGAGTAACTAACAGCTCCGCTAGTTGGGGCCATGTTATGAAGTTGGCTCTTTAACCCTTGAGCTCCAGGAAGCAACTTTGGCAGCGTGTCGGGAGCTGGAGCCCTTGGGAAGCATTTCAGGAGGTGGTCAGAACAAGAAACCCGTTGAAAGGAGAGGGATGGTCTGACTGGGCTACCACCCCCACTTTCAGCAAGACTCTACGCTCTCCAGTCCCCCATGGCAGGTGGGCGCTACCTGCTCAGGGTGTGCTTCGAGTCTGCAGCTGCTAGTCTGTTCAGGTACCGAGATATTGCTAGCCAGCAGGTGGGATCTTCCCTCCCCCTCCCACAGCATTTCCCTCCCCATCTCTCCAGCTCCTACTTCCGCCCCTCGGTGCCCACAGGTTCCCCTCCTGAACAAATGTGCAGGGCTGTAACAGACAGAGCTCAGCATAATTATTTGCATTGTGTGATTGCACCTAGGGCCTCGGCCATGGACCAGGGCCCCATTGTGTTAGGTGCTGTACAAACACCGATCAGACAGTCCCCATCCCAAAGAGCCGACAATCCAGGAAAACGACCTTCGGAAACAACAGGCTGCTAACAAAGCATGCTGAGTAGAAGCAGCCTGCTTGCCTCCATCTGAGGGAGATGGTGGGCCCTGTGCCCGGGTCCGTCCTTAGGATTTATGGGGCCCTACCACACAACTAAGGACTCTGAAAGCGCGTGGTCCTGCAGTGTTTATCTCAGTACAAGCTAGCTCTGCCCAGTACTGTATTTAGCCGGGGTAGCCACCCCCAATAGACGGGTGCACTCTGATGACCCATGGAGGGTGGGGTTGTTATTACACAAACAGGTTTAATTTTTCCAGTGTTTCCCCACCCTACCCTTCTGGGGGCCATATTTCAACAGGGCTGCTTGGGCCCAGCCCTTGCGTTCGCGAGGAACGGAGAAGCGGCTGAGAGAAGGTGATGGCCATGAACATGCACCGAGAACTGTCCTCTCCAGGAAATCAACCAAGCACTCGGTGGAAGAATCCCTTCCCGAAAGGTTCCTCCTTCCCACTGAAAGCAGCTGGCCATGGGTCCCATTTCGCCTTCGCTCTCGATGCCGACAAGGCCGCAATGGACGGAACTAAGAGCAGGAATCGAACCGTGTCTCTTGAGAAGCGGCGTCGCGATTGCGCTGTTTACAATGACAGGCCTGTTCGCCAGCACCAGAAGCTGAAGCTGGGAGTCAGGTCCTGCTCATCGCGTCCCACCAAAGCAGATGCTGTACAGTTCACCTTGTTCTCCCCCTAGTTCAGAGGCAGACTTGGTTCCAAGCGTGTTTAACTTTGGGCCATCCCCAGCCCATTTGACAGAACCTGCCTACTCTGTTGCATCCCTTCCAGCATTTTCCTGCTGACAAGCTTCCCTCTTCAGGCGGTTTCCGTGGGCTGAGATAAAATCTAGGGGAAGATCTGGTAATGAGTCATTGCGAGGTACAACTAGACACTTGACTGACACCTACAGCCATCCAGCCAAGATATGTGGCTCTCTCTCTCATCCGTCAATGGGGAACAAATATTTATATTTCACCTGTGCACCCAAATGTTGGGCAGAGTTAAGTTCCATTTACGACACTTTATTAGCGTAACCCATTATACACTTAATTGACCACCTAAGCTAAGTGAAGCCAGTTCTCTTTGCATGGACAGGAGACTTTTTTAACCTGCTCACTCCCGTAGCAAGTGACCAGTTCTCCATCGCCTTGGACTGTACAGAGTCACAGACTCCTGATTATCATTCCAATACAGGGGAGTTCTAGCTCCACGTTGTGCAGGTGGAAGCCACAACCTGGGGCTAGGAGGCGGTGCATCAGGAGCTGTGGTAACCTCACGCACAGAGGCGGGTTGTGAGTTACACCCTTATCCACGCAGTGCTTGTCCTGTCTTTCACTCGCCACTACACTCTGCGGTGCGACACTTGTGAACTCTCTTTGCAAAAGGGCTCGGCGTTGCACGGAAGAGCTAGCTGGCATCAACACCCAGAGAGAGCCCGGTGCTAGCTCCATTCGGAGAGGCACAAAAAGCTCCTCAAGACGTAACAGCGGTGATCCGAGCTGCAAAGCTAAGCTGAAGCTTACTGTTTTGGGAACCTGCTTCTCCCAAAGTCTATGGGAGTTATTCACATTCAGCTGTGGGAGCTGCGAGTTCTTGGCCACCGGCTCTGTAAAGATATGTGGCTGAGCCTTATTCAAAGTACTGTCATGCCAGTTAACTCACTCGGAGGGAAACACCTCCTGTTCTTTGTGAAACCGAGGCGAGCTTAAGACATTACGTCACCTCCCTTTCCCTTCTTTCAGAGCTGGTGAACCGGAAAGCCATGCACGTTGCCAGTGTCGGAGTCTGACTAGGAAGCCCTGCTGGTGCACACCTCTAAGGAGCGTTTCTGCCTTCGTAACAGCCACTGTGCTCAACCACAACAAGGGAACGTAGGTGGCAAACAAGGAAACCCTTCAACTTTTGACCCTAGTCAAGTTTCAGAGAGCGTGTCATGCTGATTAAGTCAGTTGATATCTCAGACAGCTCCTGCCCGCACTGGGAACTGGCACATGCCAACTCTTGCCTTCTGGGAGCATTAGCAGTGTTAATCCCAACAGGAAGAGCAGGGTGGGTGGTACTGTGGATTTGAGCCTTTACTTTCCATTGCATGGGACCCGTGTTCAAACCAAGCAGGAGGGAGAGGGGGTCCCCCAGCCTACCACTGCACAAGGGACAACAGAAGCTACAAAATATATGTGCCCATACAATCCGGTGTATTTCTCAGCTCCAATAATAAAGTAAATGCTGAATTGTTTCCTGATAAACTCTGCCAGCGTTCACACCCCAACGCTCTAACCTTTGAGCACCTGACTCACTTGTAAGGGAGGGGCTGTCACCCCCATTTTGCAGATGGGGGAAACTGAGGCCAAGAAAGATGAAGTGATTTGCCCAAGATCACCCAGGCAGGCTGTGACAGAGCCAGGAACTGACCGCAGATTGTCCCATTCCCAGTCCAGCGCCGTAAGCCCCAAAGCCATCCCTGCTCCTGCGTTCTGTTGATGAGCCCTTAACTATGTCAACAGGCAAGCCTGGACCAGCTACTGTCGAATGCAGAAGGAAGACTAACATTAGTCTACAAGGGCCCAGACCCAAGGGCCCTCCGGTCACTGTCCTGCTTCTGGTATGGTCCAGTACTCCAGTGTTTCAAACAAAGTGCTAGTTAGTACCTAGGGGTCTCCGACTCATGCTGTGCAGGTCAGGCTAGATGATCACAGTGACACCTTCTGGCCTGGTATTGCTGAATTGCTCTATGGTAAGATAATTCCTTCCCAACCCTCTTGGGGAAATCACAGCTTAGACTCAGCCATCGACACTTCTTACACCATCCAGAGTCATAAGAACATAAGAACAGCCATACTGGGTCAGACCAAACGTCTATCCAGCCCAGTATCCTGTTTGCAGACAATGGACAATGCCAGGTGCCCCGGAGTGAATGAACCTAACAGGTGATGATCAAGTGATCTCTCTCCTGCCATCCATCACCTCCCTCTGACAAACAGAGGCTAGGACAGCATTCCTTACCCATCCTGGCTAATGGACTTAACCTCCATGAATTTATCTAGTTCTCTTTTAACCCCTGTTATATTCCTAATCTTCACAGCCTCCTCAGGCAAGGAGTTCCACGGATTAACTGTGCACTGTGTGAAGAAGAACTAAGAAGTCACCCAGGAATCCTGCCATTTCCAATCCTGCTCCCCTTCCAGAGCAGCGTGGATATCAGAGTCTTTTTATGCATCTTAATAAATTAACCTCACAGCCCTCAGGGAGGCAGGCATTGCTTTCCTTGTTTTACATGGGATGGGAAGGCAGAGGCAAAGAGACTTGAATAGGGACACTCACAGCGGCAGAATCAGTAGCTCCCAAAGAACAGGTCTAGGAGTCATAGAAACCAGCTCTGACTCCCAGAGGCTGGTGCTCCGAGCACTGGACCCTGCTTCTCTGCCGGACACCGGCCTGTCCCCACCTCGGTCTGTCTAGCCTTCTTGCTCCTTGAGCCCCCATGGCCATCACGTTAACTAAGCACAGGTGAGCCAAGAGGAAAGAAATGTATATAAAATACAACTTCTCTCTCTTTTTCTCATTATTTATTAATAATTGCAGTAAAGACCCAACTCGCCCACCATAGCAGAGGACGTAACGGGGCAATAAACATCTCCCACAGCCATAAACGCCTCTGCCTGCCGCGGCCCCCAGGTTTATGAGCACTGCAGACATTTATGGCTGCATGCACTGCTCTGCTACCGGTGGTTATCACTGAAATGTCCAGCGCCGGGAAAGAGACATCACCTCTGCGCAGAGGCAAAGCACAAGCCCCGAGCATGAGCAGGGACTTCCTCTGCGGAGGAGTGAGTTTCACCCAGTGACAGCCGACTTCTTGGCTACCATGTTGTCCCTTGTCTCAGTCAAAACACCTGCCTCATGACCACCAAGCACTGAGAGAATCCAGCTCAGATCAGGGCCCAGTTGTGCTAGACAGTGTGCAGACAGTAAGCTCACAATCCAGGGTGGGAAGAGAAAAGAGGCTCATGGAGGGGAATTGACTTACCAAAGGATCGGGGCAGAGCAGAATAGAACCCAGGTCTTCCTAGTAGTAGTCCAGTATATATATCTCCATTGTTGGATGATTCAGAGACAAGGAGCTTGGTGGGCGAGAAGGGAGATAAAGAGTTAAACTGAGCTGGGTTCTTAGCAAGACTTAGCAGAGCTTCAAGATGCCTTTGAACCATGCAAATAACGACAGACCAGTTCCTAAACCCAGTGTCTTGATAAACCAGTGAGTTACTCCAGGTTCACACCATGTTAAAAGTTGGCCAGCATGTCAATTAACATTTATCTATCCAGCCACTCCTCGACTTAGGGAAAAGGATCAGAATAAAACATATACCTTGGCATGTCTCCATGGACTGAGTGTGACCTCAGCCAGCTCTCAGACCTCCTCTTGACAGTTTCCTGTTGATCTGATAGGTTAACTCACTGCACCGGCGGCTCTCCAGGTTGTTAGCAGCCCTTGCAGGTGCAGGTATTTGGCTTTGATCACACAGACCTGTATGAAGAACCAAGAAGGGGAAAAAAATGAAAGAAGCCCAAAAAAGTCCACTCAGCATCTTACAGCACTGGACCTCCTGTCCCACCCCACCAAAAGCAGGAGAATCAGTTCCAGAGACTCTAAGCCTGGAAAGAAACAGAGCCAAAGGACCATAGTTAAACCACACTGATCACTGCAATGGCTTCCTGAACTGAACAAGAGCTGGCTAGGGTTAGAGTCAGTGCCTTGTATGATTCCCCACCATGCCACTGCAGCATGAACTGGAAGGACAGCTACCGTGAGCAGCTGTGAAAATGCCAAGCCGGCACGTCATGGGCGGCTTTGTTATGTTTATGGCACTCACACAGAGACGATAGAGTATTACGTGTTTGTATCTTTCTGGAAGGTTGCAATGTGACACTACTTTATTTCTTCAAATCCAGAACTGTAACATACAAGATCCCAAAACCAGAGAGAGACAAAGCAGGCTTCTGCCTAAGGCCATGAGGCACAACTCACCCAATCTTGCTCTAGGCTGCCTGGTTGCTGAACTGACTCTGATCCCATGCTTCCCTACAGAGTCCCCTAGCCTGCAAGCAGGACCAGGAAACACCTGAGCATTTAAAGAAAGAGCTTACCATTTTAATACAATTTTCCATGCACCACAGCTTTAGTCCCAGACTACCAAACTTTGCACCGTCTCTCGCACCCGTTCCCTCCTCCCTCCCAGGCTCACTAAGTCCTGCTGCTGATTCTTCCACGTCCCTGAAATCCGTCCCCGCCACCAAAGCCACAGACAATGCGCCTTCATCACCTTCCATCGGGCTGGGACAGGCTCCTCCTCCAGGGCCCCCCAGCTTCTCAGTGCTGCCCCCTTGTAGCACCCAGAAGGCTGCTATGGTCATCTTCTATTTCCATTACTCTAGCCACACCACATTCCCCCCTCCTCAAAGGAGGCCCATAAGCTCCATGTTAAGGTCAATGAGAACAAACAGGCTAATTCCTGAGGATGGCAGATCATGGGTACCCATGGCACACTGCCGGCTGAGCTCCTCCCCATGCCATGGAAAAGCCAGGGATGGGGAGAACTCAAACGGCTCATGGCATCAGTAGCTGATGAGGCCAAAAGTCCTGTGACTTAGGCTGCCCTGATGGGGACACGCCATATTGTGCAGGGATGGCCCCCACCCCACATACATCAGCTGAGTGCTGAGCTCTGTCCCAAGTAGGTTACTGTTACCCAAGGACGCTGGCGTTTGAGCCACTTTGGTTAAACCCGTGATTCCTGAGAGGGTTAGAAGTGAGGCAAAACGGACATGTGCTTCGCCCCCGTTTCTTCTAAACTCCCATCTCAGGTTCTTCAGCTTGCTGGTATTCCTGCTATTTACCATTTGTATTGAAGTAGCAACTAGTGACCCCAGTCTGGGATCAGGGCCCTCTACTGCTGGCTGAAATCTGCACCAAGCTCATGTGGGTCTATGCTCCAAATTCCATTGCTCCTGGCTGCATTCGATTTCATAGCCTCATCTCCAGTTCAGCCTACACCAAACCACAGAAGAACAAACCCTAATTCCCCCTGCCCTCCGCCCCCCGAGGAGCACTAGCTTCTATTTCTGGATACCCGGGGGAGCAAACGTTCTGTTTGTTTAAGGGTTTTCTGTAATTTCCTTGGGTTTGACCGCAGCCTCTGAGGTTAACCGCAGCCAGCTATTGCGGCTGGAGACATCCTTCTCCATTGTTCTGGGCTAGGTGGTTCTGCCTTGTTTTCTTGGAAGGCTTAAAGATTGTTTGTCGTTTCTGGCCCGCTGTTCAAGAGAGACAGGGTGGCCGGCAAAGGAGGGGAAAGAGCTGCCCGGTCTTTTTTAGGACTGTGGGTTTCCGAGAAAGACCAGTGTCACTGACCAACTCGGGTCAAGCCGGGGGTGGCTTAGATGGCATTCACAACTCCAAGACACTGTATCCAGCTTTCCCTTTGATTAGGATTCCCTGAAGGGTTTTCTGGAGATATTTTAACAATCCCCAGTTCTGGCTTCTTCCACTGGGTCGGGATGAAAGTTCTTTCTCCTGAGAAAAGGAGGAAAGGGACACCCCTGACCCCAGCCGCTCTTGGAGGAACCACATTTGTCCTGGCCCCTGACCTTGTGCTACTGTAACTCGGAGCCTGGCCGACACTGCCAAAGAGCAATCCGTTGTCTGGCTTCCAGTTCGGCTCCCTTGTGGGAGGCTGCAGCTATTCTTTGGCCACACGGAGATGAAGTCTTCCCAGCTCGGCCCTGTAAGAATCTAAGGCTGGAAACTTAGCTCATCGTCAGGGGTTATTTTCATCTCTGGTGAATGCAGCCCGGAGCCAAAGATTTTGAGTCTGATTCGTGCCTGGGATGACCTCACTGGAACTATACAAAGGATTAAATGACAGTGGCCGTGTGATCGACTGACCTGGGCATTGAGAGACTTGGTTTCTAGTCCTGGCCCTGCCAGGTGGCCTTGGGCACGTCTCTGTGCCTCGGTTTCTCCCCATATCCTTTGACTATGTAGACTGTAAGCTCTTTGGGGTGTGGACTGTCTCTCATTAGGTGTCTGGCACGTAGGGACTTCTCAGATGCTCCTACACTATAAATAACAATACATTTGGCTCCTGGGGCCAGATCTTCTGCTGGTGCAAATGCATTCAACGCCATCAATTTCACACCAGCTGACGTCTGAGCCATGAGGATGGAATTATTGGTTGAAGAAACGGATGGGGGAAAATAAGCATTTTTTTGTATTGGTGGTAAATTCAAGTGGGCAGGGACCATCTTTTACTCTTTGTTTGTGCAGCGCCTAGAACAACTGGGTCTGGATCCACTGGGTGCAACTGCAAAATAGTGGTAAGTTACTTCCAGGCATCAGATTGCTCCGGCTTGACAAGAAAAACAAGAGATGAGCAAATAAGATGGAGCTTTTAGGAGGGAAGAGAAGACCGTTGGGTTGGGTTGGGGACTGGGGATATGCCCTTTTACCTGAAGAGCAGGTAAATCCTCACTGTTCTTGGCATGACAAGAGAAATGGTGCCTCACCAGACAAGCATGGTGTCCTCCCAACAGTGGGTTGGCTCCTCAACTGAGATGGATTGGCAGTGCTCTGTCAAACCCAGAGCTACATGATTTACGCTGGCTGAGGAACCGGTCCAGAAAGTCTCAAGAAAAAAAGATCAGTCATTCCTTCCCAGCAGAAGTTGCTAAAGTGGTGGTAAAAAACCCAGTAGCGGAATGCAAAGTCTTTCATTGCCTGCTCATGGGTAGTTGAGTTTGAGCCTACGTACAACAGTGACCAAAGCCCAGGACCATCTGACGGCTGCATGTGAAAAAACCTTTGTTGGTTTCCACATCACACACACAAGAGGCAGATTTTCAAACAAGCTCGGCTTGTATTTAGGCATCAAAATAACTGGCCCAATTTTGCAAAGTCACACAGATTCCACAGTGAGGGGCACCAACATCAGGCACAAAACCAGCTCAGTGGATTGGGAGCATGTTGGTGCTGACCATTTGATAATCAGCCCCTAAGCCTTTGGGCCCTAACTAATAGAGCTGGGCAGGAGGTGGTTTTTCCAGTCCCATGAAAAATGTCCCATCCTGCACTGGGATGAACCTCAGACATTTCAAAGTTTCTGAGAGCGAGTGAGCACACATCTATAATGGCCCAGGGGGTTCAGGAGACATGGAAGAACCGCTTCACATCCCTCCTCTGCCTAATGCAGACAAGAGACTCGAATGTGGGTCTCTTCCATCCCTGCTGAGTACACCAACCTCCAAGATATTGGCTATTCAGTTGAAACATTCCCGGCCAACTCTACTAGCTGGCTCCATTGCTAGTCATCTCAGCAGGGGAGGCCAAAGCTACCCTGAGGATTAAAATGGGGAGATGACTACGAAAATGTCGAGTCCCCAGGGATGAGAAGCAGGGATAATTTGGCACCTTTGGGTCCACCCGAGAGGATAAATGGAAATCCTGAAGAGCAGTCACGAGCTCTGAATGTGCATCACACAAGAAACAGCCAGATTTGAAGGGCCATCTGTAATTAAATGGACTTTGGTCTCTCTCTGTCTTCCCCACCGTTGATGTGGGCTACCCCTGGGAAGCAGGGCAGATTCATGCCGCTCATTCTCAATGCTGTTAAATAAAAAAATTATACTAAAGCAAAGCCGATGAGTCACCCCTCTCGGGTTGCAAGAATCATCAGTCCTGGCTGTGCAACCGGCTGTTGACATCCCACTGGGAAATGAATGTTAGCAACAACAGCCTCTTGTCTCTGCCTAAAGCACCCTTGACCTCGCTTTGAGATCTAGAAGTGGCCTACAGGACATATGAAGTCAATTACCTTCCCCTAATATTGCCTTTCAAGGGCCTCATTCCATCAGATGTTTTCCCCCACTCTTCCGTGGAGCTTCCGACTGTCATTCAAGAAAAATCCAGGGCAACAAAGTCCATGTTGATAGCCTGGGATCTGACCAATGATAGCAAAGCAGCTAATTCGCTGTGGAAACACAGCTACTGGCCAGAACTACTTCAAGCGAGGGAAACAAAACAAAACAATAAAAAGGTCGGAGGACGCGTATCACAGTGAGTTAAGCACACACACCTGGCTTGGGGCACAAATGAAACAGAAGGTGTGCTGGACTTCATGTTAGTCTTCACAACACTTCTGCACAGGTGTGTGCACATGGTAGCTTTCCTTTCCATGGATGCCCAAGACTGGAATAACACAGGGTGTTGCAAACCTGGGAGGGGGACAAGACGGGAACAGCAGGGCTTGCTGCAGGTTGAGACGTGATGAATCGTTGTCGGTTGGTGAGGATCCAGGATGGAATGCTGCAGGTGAGAATAAGTGTGCATTGGCAGAGATGGGGAAGAGGGGGCTTAGGGTTGGACTATTTGGGCTTTTGAAGATCTGGACACAGGTTCGTGAGCAGGGCTCTTGACTGCGCTCTGCTTGAGTCTGAAGGGCTGTCTACACGGGAATTGGAGCTGTGATTGCAACATGGCATAATCCAGCTATCACGGCTGAAAAAAGCAGAGAAGACCCAGCAGCACAGGCAGTATTGAACTCTGACTACATACTCTTATTGCTAGTCCATGCCAGGGTTCCTGCTGCATCTTCACAGCTATTTTTAAACATGCTACCTAGCCTAGTGCAGGTATGCCAACTGGGGTTGCTGTCACACCTCTGATAACAGTGTAGACCTATCCTCAATCCCTTGCTCTCATGACCCCTGCTGTCCCTTGCAAATCTCTGAAGGGAACTATTGGGGGGGGCAGGAATTTAGTGCTGAGCAGTTCAGAAGTCTACAAGCTCGATTGTGCTCTCGCCTATGTGAATCGTAACCCAGTCGAGCTTCACTGACCTTTGTGGGGGTCACTCCAGTCCAAGCGAGAGGGAGATCAGGCCCCAAGGCTCTTGGTCTAGTCGCATGCTCACGACCAGTACGTGGGCAGTCTCGTCTAGTGGTCAGAGCATGAGCTGGGAGCCAGGAGGCAGGCCAGGTCGGATACCAGGAAATCAGAGTCCAAGACAGGCAGACCAAAAGTCACGTGTCAGGAGGCCGGCAGGGGTCAGGTTACCAGGAGACCAGAGTCAGGCAGTAGGAGCAGGTAGTGCAGGGGAAACACAGTTGAATTGATAAACTGCCTGTTCTTCTGCTTGGTTTAATTGGAAGCAGGGAACCGATTGGGATCCCTTCCCCCGCTGAATTCTGCCAATCAGATCCCAGCACTGGTGTCCTCTGTTAGTGTTGGGCAGAACTTACTGGTACCCAAGAGCCTTCTGGACCAGGGTTTGAGACCTGCAGTCCCTGACACGCACTCAACAGCGTCACAAGCTCCTCCTACACAGTTTGCATGCCCGACTAGTGGCAAAGTCACGCCCAGCTTGGTGGGCAGAAGGGTGGCTGTTACCGGTCAGGCACGAGCGCCGCTGGCAGAGCTGAGTGTTTCCCCAGCTTGCAGGATATCCGGTGCCAGCCTTGGGCACCCCTGACTTCCCAACATGCCATCTTCACCAGAAACAGTCACCCACTCCCAACCTTTCCAAAGAGCCCCTTATTCCTGTGCCGCCCGCGCTGCCTCCATTCCTGCAGAAAGGGGAAGGGAAAAAAAAATCTTTAGTGTGAACTGACAATGACCTGTCAGAAATATGTTGTATTAAAACTTTCCCATAGAGTGCTGGAAATTTGTTCCTTATTAAAGGGGGGGGCTGGCGTAACCAGTTCAAAGGAGAAGCTGGAGCAGAGAAGAATTTTGTGGCTACTATTGTGGTGTATTTTTTTCCATTCACCCCCCACACACCCCAGCTCCTTCACGGCCGCCCTGAATCTAATGATTCCTGTCCAGTGCAAAGAGGAGGAAAACCTCCAATTTGTGGGAACGGCTGGCCCGTTAATGGGAACGAAGAGAGGAGTTTGGACTTTCCCATGCTTCTCGCTCTAAACTCTATTTTTACAATTGCCGTTTAACACACAGAGAAAAAAATTAAATCTGTATTGAAAGAAAGAAAGAAAACTCAAGAGTCAACACTCGTGTGTTTGGGGAGGGTGGGTATTATTACTGTATGTGATTTATTATTTGTCATGTATTTGTGTCTAGGAATGCCAGTGGGGATCAAGGCCTCATTGTGCTAGGCACTGCACAAACACCAACAAAAAAGACTGCCTCTGCCCCCAAAGTTTACCATAGATGGAGTTGTTGTTGATGGCATTTGTTGTGTCTAGATAAGAAGGCGCAGGGTGTAGAGAGAGCAAGGAGTAGTGGACACAAACACCCTAACTCGTTTGAAGACAGACTGAAGGAAGACAGACTGTTTGTCAGAGGGTGGTGATGGATGGCAGGAGAGTGATCACTTGATCCTTACCTGTTAGGTTCACTCACTCCGGGGCACCTGGCATTGGCCACTGTCAGCAGACTGGATACAGGGCAGCATGGACCTTTGGTATGGCCACCGAAATGCTGCCGAAACACGCACCGCATTGCCCCAATCACAGACGCCACACCGCCCCCTGATGTTGGCTGTCCCAAGCACGTGCTTGGGGTGGGGGCTGGTGCCTGGAGTCAGCCCTGGTTATATCCCAGGGTTTCTTGCGATAGCAGGAGAATGGACACGGTACGCAGGTATCTCCTCCAGTCCCTGTGATGAGGGTAGTGCAAAGGCACCCCTATAGGCGACCCTTATAAGAAAAACCATTGCACCAATTGTCCTATGTGCTGAACGCTCGCTGTGGTGAAGAACTGCAAGTAACTGGAGTTCATAATTGCTTAGAATTTGCTTTAGTGTGTGGCAAGTGCCAGGTATGTGAGGGGCACTACTGCCGATAAACAATAATAACGGTCCTAGGCAGTGTTTTGGACCATTGCTGTGGAAGGATACTTATAGGGCCAGCCCTAGCCGAAATGGCATCTCAGCCGAGGAGCATCTTTATTTCCCCCTCACCCATTTGTTACACTTTCGAATACCTTGTTTTTATTGCATTTCTAGCCCCTTTCACGACTTCGATGCACAAGTGCACTTCCACAATTACACGGTAAAACAAGGCTCACGCTATCACAGCTGGGCTCCCTCTTCTCCTCACTATGTTCTTATATCTCGCTGATTGACTAGCGATGCCCCGCCCCTGGTATATCTGACAAGATGCTAGGAGGCTGGAGGAAAGTGTCAGTCTCAGAAAGTCTAGAAGGTTCCACAAGATCCCACAGAGATCCAGAACATTCTAAGACTCAGCGAATAATGAATCCACCTAGGGAATACCTGCAACGTGTTACTTCAAACAGTCTATTTTCCGTTACGTTGCTAACAACAAAAACAGCCCCCAGGAACGGCACCCAGGCAGTCACCTGGGTTGCTTGACCCTAAATCCAGCCCTGGATACTTACTATACTCTCTTTAGAGTGACCAGCTGTCCCGATTTTATAGGGAGAGTCCCGATTTTTGGGTCTTTTTCTTATATAGGCTCCTATTAACCCCACCACCCCCGTCCCGAATTTTCACACTTGCTGTCTGGTCACCCTGACACTCTTACAGGGCAGGAAACTCCTCGCTGTGCAGGTGGCCAGCACAAGACCGATGTGTCACTTAAATATCACATAAGAACTGAGGTCTAGATCCTGAAGCAACCACCACCTCTGTTGCCCCAGGCCCAGAGGAGGAAGCTGACAGCTGGTCCCTTGTTTCCAGGTGGAAGGTGAGAGCAGGGAGGAGTTGTAGATTTCTTCTCTCTCTGACCCAGCTGGCCCACTGGGGAAGCGGGGGGCACTCAAGGTTCTGCCCTCTCCCCACCCATATATGTATGTGGGAGGAGCTGATCACTCATGCCACACCAATCTGCTGTGAGACCTCAGCCAAGTCACTTCCCCTCCGAGTCCCCCACTTCCCTGGGTCTGTCCATTCTGTTTAAACTGTAAGTTCTTGGGGCAGGGACTGGCTCTGACCACGCGTTTGTTCTGGTTCCAGTGCATGGGACCATAATACATACAGTCAATAATAATAAACAATAATTACGTGTCGAGAGAGCTGCACATGGGTGAGGCAAAGTGTGTGAGATGCTTGCAGGGCCACTGACTGTGCTTGACCCTCTTCTACGGAGAAGGGTGGGACTGTTGGCTGGGTATCTCGCACCAGTGTGAAAGGCACATCTGCAGCTTTTTCTAAAAAAAATGGTTAAAAACTAAAGGCTCCAGATGAAAATAGAGAATTCCTGTAGCCCCTGAAATGTCTGAGGAGCATGCCCTCAGCAGAACAGTTTTCAGATAGGGTCATTGGTCCGAACTGAAAGGCATTTGAGGTTATTACAGTTGGGTACCAGCCGATTTGTGCAAATCAGAGCTATTTGCCTCCATAGCAGGCTCGTTGCTTAACCATCTTTACTGGCTTCCTCTCACACTGATTGGTCCTGCTGGGCAACGACCATCATCGAGACCCCAGTCCAGCAACATATTTTGGCATGACATTATGCAGGTGAGCGGTCACACTAAAGGTTAGGGAACTATTCCCCTTGTGCTTCAGTACCTATCTATGGGACTTAACCACCGCCATTGTCTCTTCCACATAAGATAGATTGGCAACCGCAAATTCTCCAGTGGGATTCATGGAATCTCAGGCTCTTCTCCCTTTTAAGCTGTGCTGGTGGCTGGTTTGGTAGGTAGGGGTTACATTTTGGGGGGTGGGGGACATGCAGAAGAGGGGATGCTGATGTTGTGCCCACCTTTCTTGTGATGGTGGGAAAGTTCTGCCAAAGGGGAGAGTTTCCAGCATTCCCCAAAGATGGCCATGCTCTTTCTCCCCCAATCTCCTCTAGAGGTTGATTCCGGAGGTGGGTCCTCTTGAAAGAGAATATTTTGCTCAAATCTCATGCGCTCTATCCCAAGCTCGGCGCTCGAAGGAGTGCAGACATCACAGTAGCGCATAGACTGAAACTCAGCCTTTAATGTAGCTGGGGCTTGATCCAGTGATTGCTTTGACGATATAACCTGGCATCGGAAGCTGACGGGGAGCCCAGCGAGGGATTTGGGCATGAGCCTAATGTGCTCTCAGCGCCTTAGACCATAGAGGAAATACCCAGCCACAATCTGTACCAGCTAAACCTTGCGCATTATCTTCCTCAGGGCCATCCTTAGGCATATGCTGTATATGCAGCTGTGTAGGGCACCTGAAAATTTGGGGCACCACCAGGACCAGAACTGCCAACTTCTCATCTTACTAGGAGGTCCTTAACCACCCACCCCGCTTCAGGTCCCGCCCCCACTCCACTGCTTTCCCAAATCTGCCTCTTTCCACCCCTGCTTCACTCCCACCCCACCTCTTCCCCCCCTTCCTCCCAGAGCGCACCCTGTCCCCGCTCCTCTCCTGCCCTCCTGGAGCTTGAACGCCGCGAATCAGCTGTTTGCAGCCCTCCAGAAGCACTGGGAGGGAGGGGTAGGAGTTGATAAACTCACAGCTGGAGGTGAAAGGCGCCATTTGTTACATGCCGACGCTACGTGGTCATCCAAACGTAGTGAGGACTCGGAGGCTTCGCACTACTTTAATTATTGGGTGCTGCACAAAAGGGGCAGATTCCTGGGTAGTTCATCAGGGCATGTCCCCCTTCCAACCAGCATCACTTCAGTCTTGCTTGGGCTGAGTCCAAGCCAGCTGCTCTTCACCCGGGAGCTGATCTCTTGACGGCACCCTAAGATCTTAGTAGTGGTGATGGCTACATCTGTGGAGAACGAGGTATGCCTGAAGTGTGAGGAGCACATGGTGGAATTCAGTCCTTTTGGAACTGAAAAGGAAACATTTTTAACCACTTGTTTGCTGTTTGGAAAGAGACCCAAGTGAAAGGAGGAGTGGCCTGTCCCTTTTTAAGCTAGAAGAGCCATCGGCCCATGTGTTATACGGCTGTGTTCTACAGGGAGGGTTGGTCCAAGGCACTGTAGTTTTCGATAGTGTCATGGTGATTTTGGACCATCACAGAAGGATGTTTGCAAGAGGGTAGCAGGAAATGATTCCTCCAGGAAAATGTGCTTTCCACCGGGCCTGTCACTATACTCCAGAATCTGTCTCTGCTTGTAGCAGGCTAGCACGGAATGGAGGGATGGTCTTGTGGTTATGGGCCAGGCCTGGCTCTCGGGTAGGCGGACTCGGAGCCTGGCTCTACTACTGACTTCCTCGGGCAGAACCCACCAAACTAGCCGAGGGCTCAGCTCTTCTCAAGTGTCTGGTCCCTCAAGTGAATGCTGAGCACTTGCGGAAATCAGGCCCTGACTGTGGGAGCAAGCGTAAATCTAGCCCCAGATCTCTCTGGGCTGCAGTCCCCTGCTGTAAAGTGGGGGTTTTCCTGTCTTCTCTATTTTGATTGGAAGGTCTTTGCAGCAGAGATGGGGTCTTGCAACGTGTACCTTCAGCACCTAACGCCATGGGAGCCTGACCTCGGTGGGGTCTGTTCGGCATTGCTCTCCTACCCATAATAAATAGAGATACCCATGCAAACACTGCCAGGGGATTCTGAATGAGCATATGTGGTCCTTGGGGATTTTTACGTCTCACTCAAAAGACGATGGCTCCAGCAGCACTAGCACCCTCTCCTGCGATACTGGTGATGCACTCACTCCATGCAGCACCCAGAGGTCTCCCATTTAAGCACTGATCCAGCCCAATCCAGCTTATTTTATGAGCTCTAACAAAACCACAGCTCATGGTGGCTTCTTCCCCCTCCCACCGAGATGCATGGTCTTCTTGCTGCCCTCCGCTCCCTTGCCCACTGCCGTTTGTCAGCTTGGCCTCATCTAGACTAGAGAAAAGATGGGTTTGGACCTGCCGTCGCGAGTCCGTGTCCAAATCCTAACACAGACGAGACACGCTGTAGCTTTAACAAATAGTAGTTTCCGTCCTCCACTGACTCCTCTTTCTCTATTGCCTCAAACATAGGCTGCTTGTTTTCTGGTAATAAGGCGATGACTCACCCCTGCGGTGCCTCCTGCTGGTCGTCCGGGAATTAGCGCATCTAGCCTCTGGAGTACCCTCTTCAGGCTGGTGTCTCAACCGTGTCCAGTAAGGACCCTGGTGCCCCTTCCCCTGGAGTGCTGCCCCCAGGCAGTACCCCCACGGGTCTCTGGGTCTCCCCTCTATGCGGTAACCCCCACCCTCTAATCCCACCTTGCCTCAGTCTGGGCTACTGCCAGTCATCATCAAACCCCAGCCCCCTGGAGCAGACTGCAGTGTAACAGCCAGTCATCACAGGAAAGGGGGTTCGGGCCCACTGCCTCTCCCTAGCCCCAGCACCTTCTTAGGCCTTTCTACCAGGCCAAAGCCTGGGGGGGTCACCAGCATAACAACTCATGTTAGCTGGTCAAGGAAAAAAATCTAGTGGAAAGAACAACTGAGAACAACTCAGAGAAGGGCAACTAAAATGATTAGGGGATTGGAACGGGTCCCATATGAGGAGAGATTAAAGAGGCTAGGACTTTTTAGCTTGGAAAAGAGGAGACTAAGGGGGGATAGGATAGAGGTATATAAAATTATGAGTGGTGTGGAGGAAGTGAATATGGAAAAGTTATTTACTTGTTCTCATAATAGCAGAACTAGGAGGCACCCAATGAAATTAATGGGCAGCAGGTTTAAAACAAATAAAAGGAAGTTCTTCTTCACACAGTCAACCTGTGGAACTCCCTGCCTGAGGAGGCTGTGAAGGCTAAGACTATAACAGGGTTTAAAAAAGAACTGGATAAATTCATAGAGGTTAAGTCCATTAATGGCTATTAGCCAGGCTGGGTAAGGAATGGTGTCCCTAGCCTCTGTTTGTCAGAGGAGGGTGATGGATGGCAGGAGAGAGATCACTTTTTCTTTACCTGTTAGGTTCACTCACTCCAGGGCACCTGGCATTGGCTACTGTTGGTAGACAGGATACTGGACTGGATGGACATTTGGCCTGATCCAGTACAGCCATTCGCATGTTCTTATGTTCTAACAACTCCACTTTATGGCTGGATGTGAGAGAACTCCTGGAACTTCTGCAAAAAGAATCCTGAAACTTTTCCCTGTTAAACACGAGGCTGTAGATTGGAGAACCACTGAAATTTCATTGTAAGCTCTTCAGGCAAGGGGCCATGTCTACCTATGTGCTTGTATTGTGCCTAGCACAATGGGCCATCTTGACAGAGTCCTTCCATAATAGATGTTAATAATATTAATGATCAGTGGTAGAAGGACCTCACTTCTGAGCTGTTCCCAGAGCCTCGATCCAATGGAATATTTGAAAAGAAAGAACATATGTTGGCAGCATCGTTCTGTCCATGTCTCAGGGGTAGCACTGAGACCATATTTCCACCCCACTGCAGACATAGATGGCTACAAGGATTTTCTCATAAACAAAGTCTTAGCGACTAGGTCACCCGTCTCCTTTTGCTTCTGCCCCTTCTCTTCCGCTGGGAACGGTGGGGACTGTGTTTGCTTCTGGGCACCTCCATAGCATTAGGATGTCGTCAAGCTGGAGACGAGTCAAAGCAGGACGGCGGGAATGATTAAGTGGCTGGAAGAATTACTTATGAGGGAAAAAACGAAGGAGCTAAATATGTATAGCTTGGCTAGATGACAAGGAAGGGGATTAGGACAACTGTCTATGGTTACTTGAGGGGTGTAAATACCCAGGCGGGAGAGGAATTGTTTAGGTTAGCCCAATGGGGGAATATCCAGGAATCACAAGCCGAAATTAAGAAATGGAAAATGTAGGCTGAATATCAGGGGAAACATTCCGAACAGTGAGATCTACCATAACAGGGGGCGGAAAACTCTCCCCAGGGGAAGGGGGGAAGCCTCGTTAGTCAGGACTTTTCAAACTGGATTGGAGAATAGTCTGCAGAGAACAATCCAGGCCTGACAGGAGAAGGGCTAGACGCTGGCAGGGGGTTCTCTGGGAGGACCCCATGGCTTTGGGGTTTATTCCCCATCTTAGTCCCAAATAGCCCATCTCTGAGGACCTTCAGGGTTCATTTTTTCCTCAGGCATCTGAAAATGGGGATATGGGAAGGACCAGCAGTTGTAAAGGGGGTGGAGGTTGTTCCAGGAGATGAGAGGGATTTGTGATGGGTTGTCTTCAATTGTTGCCTTTAGGATCTATTTTTAAGTTATGTCAGGGGTACCTAGAGACTATGAAGAAGTGACTCTTTCAGCAGCACTATAAATATGAATTAAATAATTACACAGATCACCTTTCCTGGGTGAATTCCCTGGCTTGTGCTCTGCAGGAGGTCAGACGATCATCAGGATCCCATCTGGTCTTAAAAGTTCATACACTATGTCTCTTCAACCACCATACTATTAAAACAGACTGGAGGAAAAGTAAAACACACATTGACACAATGAAAACAAGTACCAAAATCTGTTAGGTTCCTTCTAGTCATCTGAGAGCCTAATCAAACACATGGGTAACCTCAGGTGTTTCCTATCGTCCTTGAATAGGGTAGGAGTATCCAGGCAGACACAGTTTGCTGCTCCGTACAGAGCTTATAATGTCCTGATTATAAGCAAGTATATCATGCTTTTTCTTCCCTGCCCTTAGCTGATACATACTCACACCACATCCTCAGTGTTTTTGGAAGCATTAGGATAAAAGGATCTCACCCATGAAACTTGCAAACAGCCCTTGGTGATATACCTGCTCTCTCCAATTTACTCCTCTAAGACTGAGAAGGATGAAGGTGACTCAAGACATGGTAAAGGGTTTGTGGTCAATGATTGGCATATTCTGTCAGCCCTTCATTTCTCTGCACAGATCTCTCTCCAGGTGACTCCACCAAAACAAACTTCCAGCTGATGACCAATGCAAGACAAAGACACACCTGTTTATAACTACATCTCATAGACATTAAGGCCAGAAGGGACTCTCATGATCATCCAGTCTGATCCCCTGCTCATCGCACGCTCATCGCAGAACTTCCCCTTGCACATATCTGCAACTCTGCATAGCTATGTAAGCGCTGTTAGTATTTTTGCTATACCTGAAGGACTACATCAATGGTGATGCCAATCCACCCACTTATAGTATAGAAATTAGCAAGGGAAATCACCTACCATGTCACCAAGTCCACTTCCATGACCCATGGGCCAGCCCAGAATTGTTCCCTACAGTACATCCGCCAGTTCTCTGTCTAGTTCAATGTGGAATTATTCAAGCAATGGAGCTTCCCCTCTTCCAAGAGGTGAATTTCACCCAAATCTGATCACCAGCCTATTTCTCTCCTTCCTTAATTTGCAGATTTTAAGGCCAGAAGGTAAACCATTATGATCACCTCGTCTGACTTCCTGCATAACACACGCCTGAGAATTTCATGCAGTGCTTCTGGCCTCGGGCCCTTAACTTTTGAACTAGAATGATTTAAAGACTTCAAGTGGTGAAGTCTCCCCATGTAAGTTGTTCCGGTGGTTAATTACCCACACTTTTAAAAAAATGACACTTTATTTCTAGCCTAGACTTATCTGGCTTCAGCTTCCAGCCAATGTCTCCCCTTATGTCTTTGTCTGCTCAATTAAAGAGCCCTCTACTATCAGAAATCTTCTCCCCTTGTAGGTACCTTGTAGTGATCCCTCCGTCTCAGGCTCTATGAGAGGCCACTCTGATCACCATCTGGGCACTGACACAAGCAGTCTTTGGCTCAAGCCTCCTGGCTCAGGTGGACAGAAAACATAGTCTTGGGGCTTACAGCCTTCTGTCTGGGGCAAGCCACAAACAAGGCATAGATCTTCTGGCCAAGGGTGAGCAGGCTGCCACTCCAGGGTTGGGGTTGGCAGCAGCGGGATAGGGGGACCCGGGCCCAACCTACTCCACCGGGTGCCAGCCCAGGGCCCTAACAGTGCATTGCAATCCCGTCATGGGGTCATTGGTGATCCTGCTGAAATACACCAATTCATATGGTGACAGCACAACCTCACCTATGTCTGGTTCCTCTGGACTACTTCCTACCCCAGTCCATTGGTGTGGCTCTGTAGCCTGCGGCTCCTCCATCTCCTGTGTCTCCTCGGGATAAGCGATAAATTAGATAAATTACGCTGCTTGTCAACAATCCTCCCAGAGAAGAAGGCAGTTCTTCTTCTCTCCCCCAGTGCTTTCAAAAAGAGCTGGTCAGAAATTTTCCAGCAGAACGATTTTCTGTCAGAAAATCTTGTTTCATTAATAGCATAACTTTCTGCACAAATGTGTTGGCTCAAACAAAATTTCATTCTGAAAAAAAAAGTATTTTGATGATGTCGAAACATTCTATTTCCACACTTTCTGAACAGAACATTTTGATTTTTCATTTTCAAATGACTTTTCATTTCAAAATGTATTTCAATGTATTGTGACGGAGTCAGACCAGAAGGATATAGGAGAGTGCTGGAAGGCAGGTACATTAGTCTCAGGATGTGCAGGTCCCTGTTCCCTGGATAGCCAAACAAAGGCTATTCCAGGCCAATCAAGACACCTGGGGCCAATTAAGAACCTTCTAGAAAGGAGTAGAAACAGCTAGCCTGATTGGGACACCTGAAGCCTATCTGGGACTGGCTGAAACCAGACAAAAACCTCCCAGTTAGTCAGGTGGGTGTGGGTGTCAGGAGCTGTGAAAGGAAGTTATGCTGTTGGTGAGACTGAGTGTTGGACAACATATCATACAGAAGGAAGGAGGCCCTGAGGTAAGGGTGAAGTGGAATTTGAAGAAGCGGGGGCTGCTGTGGGGAAGTAGCCCAGGGAACTGTATTGTGTTTTGTGCCTAAAAGGTCAGCCATCTTAGCTGATACTATTAGGGTCCCTGGGCTGGAGTCCGGAGTAGAGGGCGGGACCAGGCTCCCCCGTTTCTGTCTCCCCTAATTAGTTACTGAGAAAGGGAGGTCACTCTGGGGCCTGGATGAGTTTCTGAGGCCCCTAAATCTGCCAGGAAGCGCAGGACCCACAAATACAGACTTGGAACTTTGTCACAGTATATTATAATCTATAACATAGTATCAAATAAATGTTGAAAGTGTTGAAATGGGATACACTGCATTACATTATAAGATAATATAAAATTAAAAAGTCAAAATCTGAACTTTGATTTCATTGAAACAAAATATTTAAATTAAACCAGAACACCACTTTTTCAAAAAATGTATTTGTGGGAAAATTTTACATTTTATTTTGATTATGAACAAAAATAAATTTTGAAATTGCGAAGTTTCCAATGAGATGGGAATTCCGGTTCCCTGACAGTTCTGCCTTTAAATCATATACATGTGAAAAGATTGATCGAGACAGCTCACTCCAGGATTGCTTTTTATGGCCCTGTGGTGGGTTTTGTACCTCATCAGCCCCTTCGACTCTGGGTGGGTGGGCCGTGGACAGGGGGGTAACCACATCAGTTCTACTACCTCTCCAGAAGTCACTGCCTTGAGGCCTAATGGCCAGTGTCCATATATTACACTCCTACACAGTGTGACTCAATGGCCAGAGTCCATCTAAATTCTCTTCCCCTAGTGGGAGAGCGTGGCTTAGCAGCCGAAGTCCATATACTAGGCTCCTACAGCTGTGTGGCCCAATGGCCAGAGTCCCTCTAAACTCTTTGGGGTAAGAGAAGAGTCAAGGGATTATATCATCAGAAAAAGGGGGGAGGGTTAGTGACCCCCAGTGCGGGAGCCCTGGCCCACCCACCTTCACCAGCCTCCAACCCAGGGCCTTGTCTGGGGAGGGGTGGTCTGCCCCAGAATCAGCAGGGAATCCTGCCAAAACACATTGACCTCACAATGGTGGGAGGCACCATTCCCTTACCTTCCCTGTGTCTCTTCCACCACAGTAGACCCAGTGGCACCAGGATCTCCAGATTCCTCAGCACCTGACACTTTCAGGGGTTCCCATAGCTGCAGGCCTCTGGTCCTGGATCCTCACCTCTCCCCAGTTAGGGCTGCAACTGCTCCTGGGCTGGAGCCTCTGCCGAGCATCCTTCCTCCTCAGCCACCAGCCCTGACTGAGAAGCTCTGCAGCTTTTATATCTGACTGCTGGTTGGAGCATGCCCAGCAGAGCATGGGGGCATGGCTTTCTCTGCTAGGAGGGAATGGTTAACTCTTTCCGTCCCAGTGCAGGGCCGGTCCGCCCTGTCACAGACTCATCCCGCAGTCTGACCGCCTGCCTATAGAGATGAGAAGCTTGCAACCTAAAGGCTGTAGGACTTGGGAATCTGGTTTTCTCTGGTGGTAGCAAATTCCACAGCTGGTCCCTTCAAGCTTGAATACTGGGATCTCAGGCATTATTTTAGAAGGCACAGTGCTATTTCATTTAGGACTGTGATGGACCAAGACCCTTAAGTTCTGCTCTGGATTGAACTGTTAGCCAATAAAAAACCCAGAGTGCTCTTGCCGTCTTCCCCCACTCCATGTGCTGCCTTGCAGTATGATTCACATCTTCTCTAGACAGACTATCCAGCCACTTATTCTTCTCCCCGGCCATACAGCACTGTCCAGATGCCATGTCCCCTTCTCCCTGGCACTTTGCACACACTTCTCCTGCAGGTGACGGGCAGCCCCAATCCCACTGACGAATCCAGATCCTGTTTCCTCTTCTCCTTTTAATTAACAGTGGCCCCCGGGCTCGTCTTTGGAATGAAAGGCTTGGAAACCTCCAGAAGCAGCTGGAAACTGTTATGTTCACAGTGTACACCCAGGGAGTTAGAAACAAACCATAAACGCTCTTTCTGAAACTTTGCAAGGTAGCGTGACTTTACTTCTAAAAATCTAACACACAGCAGCCCAGTGCAGTGAGAGAGAGAGCAGACTGGTCACTAAGGCAGAGAGGCACAATGGGGCTTAATCTGAAGCAACGGAGATTTAGGTTAGATATTAGGAAAATCTTTCTAGCAACAAGGGTAGTTAAGCTTTGGAACAGGCTTCCCAGGGAGGTTGTGGAATCCCATCATTGGAGGTTATTAAGGACAGGCTGGACAAACACCTGCAAGGGATGGTCTAGGTTTACTTTGCCCTGCTTCAATTCAGGGGGATGGACTTGATGGCCTCTCAAGGTCCCTTCTAGCCCCATAGCTCTATGATTGTTGGATAGTTAGACACAACAAACTGCCCTAGAGGACAAACTGTCCCAAGCTCAGTATGACCAGCTTCCTGGGGCCTGTGCAAAGTAATGCACTCTGGCAAACATAAACCTAACTATACATATACAATGATGGGTCTAAATTAGCTGTTATCACTCAGGAGAGAGCTCTTGGAGTTACTGTTGATAGTTCTCTGAAAACCTACACTCAATGTGCAGCAGCAGTCAAAAAAGCGAACAGACCGTTGGGAATCATTAAGAAATGATAATACGATAGATCATGTCATATTGCCTCTATATAAACCCATGATATGCCCACATCTTGAATACTGTGTGCAGATGTGGTCATCCCATCTCAAAAAAAGCTATATTGGAATTGGAAAAGGTTCAGAAAAGAGCAACAAAAATTATTAGGGGTATGGAACGGCTTCAGTATGAGAAGAGGTTAATAAGAATGGGACTTTTCAGGTTGGAAAAGAGACGACTAAGCGGGGGATATGATCGAAGTCTATAAAATCATGATTGGTATGGAGAAAATAAATAAGGAAGTGTTATTTTCTCCTTCTCATAACACAAGAACGAGGGGTCACCAAAGGAAATGAATAGGCAGCAGGTTTAAAACAAACAAAAGGAAGTATTACTTCACACAACGCAGTCAACCTGTGCAACTCCTTGCCAGAGGATGTTGTGAAGGCCAAAACTATAACAGGGTTCAAAAAAGAATTAGATAAGTTCATGGAGGATAGGTCCACCAATGGCTATTACCCAGGATAGGCAGGGATGATGTCCTTAGCCTCTGTTTGCCAGAAGCTGGGAATGGGTGACAGGGGATGGATCACTTGATGATTACCAGTTCCGTTCATTCCCTCTGGGGCACCTGGCACTGGCCACTGTCAGTAGACAGCATGCTGGGCTAGACGGACCTTTGGTCTGACCCAGTGTGGCCGTTCTTATGTGGCTGTGGAGAAGGCACTACTAGGTCACCCTTAGAACTGCCCATTCGACAGCAAGGTAGGCACAGCCGCAGGGGAGGAGTTTTCACAGCTGCTGATGTCCTTCCACCTCCAGGGCAAGAGGGCCTGTCCCAGCGCTACGACCTATTCCATCCTCGGGCCAGCCTGGAAACACAGGACTCCACATTCATTTCAAAGGGGAAATGCTGTACAGCTGTGAGATACGAAAGTCTCTATTGGCTAGGCTGATTTGTAAGCAGCGGTCTAGAGGGAAAAGGCTTGACAGCCCTTCACCAGTCCCGTAAGCCATTCAGTCTCCATCCCCTACCCCACTGTATACTATTGGGGTTGATATAAGTGGGAATGCAAAAAAACATAGGACACAAACACTTCCCACCTACTTCTACACCACACAACCCACCGCTAATGCCATTCACATACAGCACACACAGTGGGGCCAAGGCCAGTTTCTTGGCCATTTGAGCTGAATTGGGAGCTTTTTCTCCTTAGCTGCAATGACAAGTTTTTCACCCTGAATTCATTCTGCGGGGGGCAAGAGGATGAAGCTGATAGATGTGGTATCAATAGGGAGGTGGTGGAAAGCCTTTTCCCGCCAAGGAACACCAGCACTAAGAGTGTTGAACATGTTTTTGCAAGCAATTACAGTTTAAAAAAAAAACCCACTCATTAAAGATGAGAATCATAAAAAAATCATTGGCCTTTTCCTTCCCCCCGCCCCAGGCCAGGATTAGAAACAGATTGAAGTAGCCTGAGAAAACAGATTCATGTGTCCTAATTCTCCCATTAAACAGTAGGTGGTATGTCTTGCCATGTGTTTGATATCATCAGGGTTTGTTTCCCCATCCCCTCTCTTTTGCCGTGTGACTTCCCCACCCCAGATGAACAGAATTCCCCAATGAACCTTATGCCTGTACTGTACGTACTTTCTTCCTCCCTCGGGTTTTAAACGGTAGAGTGCTACCCTTAGTGATCGCAGGGTAGCTTCTCGAGGACCCCAGCTGGAATCAGGGCCGCCATTGTGCAGTGCTCTGTGAGACCCACAGTGAGAGACGGCCGCACTAGCCATCTTTGTTCTGCTAGAAGGAGTTGTTAGCTAGTCCAGGCTATCTGCAAGCCTCTTTTATCGCAGGGGAGGGTCCCATGCCTGACATATTTTAACCGTACTATTTATTTATAATTAGAGGTAGTTACAAGTTTTTGAATTGTGAGTGTGTGACTTTAACCGTACTATTTATTTATAATTAGGGATGATTACACATTTTTTAAGAGAGAGCAAGAGAAAGAGAGAGAGTGTGCATGTGTGTGTGTGTGTAAGAAATTTGCCTTTTTTCAAAACTGTAAGTGTTCATGAAAAATCTTTGGGGTTTTTTCAATTTTTTTCCAGTGTTCCAAACAAACTGGAAAATGAAAAATTTATGGGGTGGGGGTCAGTGGACAAAGAAATAAGTGGGTCCTAAAGGGTGGAAATATGAGTGGGGGGGCAATAGGAAAATCAAAACAAACAAAAAGATATTAATCCAAACATTGTCTAAACTGAACATTTTTATAGACACAGGTTGCAGAGTAGCAGCTGTGTTAGTCTGAATCTGCAAAAAGAACAAACGTTTTTTGCGAAACTGTTTGAAAATAAATCGTTCCTTTCCAAAATCTGCAGAATAAAGATCACCTTAACGTTTTCTATTTATTTATACAAAAACTGTTTTCCCTTTTTGACCATCTCCATTTGCAATATTTTCCATTCATCCCAAAGAGCTTTACACCCTACATACAGCCAGCCCTGCCTTCACCCATCCCTCCCTTGTGTTTAGTCCATAGAGGGTGAGATTTTAACTCCCCCCAGTGCAGGCTTGCAGAAGAGCAAGAGGCCGTGAGATGTATCACCGGTAGCACTGCAAGGAGGACAGCAGGATCCAAGAGGCTCCACAGCTGGGCAGGGAGTGGGTAGGACATTGGGCCTGGTTCCCACAGTGCACCAGCCTGCACCACTGAGCTCCCACAGAGGGGGAAGCAATGTGTGCCAAGTATGGGTCTGATGCTGAATTCTTCCCTACTGGAGTAAAGCAGGAGCCAGGTACCAGTTTGCCACTCGGCGTCACCAGCTAGTTTCTGGTCTGTCCCTTGCACCATTCAGCAACATACTTCTCTTTGCTCAGGGCTCTGGGAAAACTGCAACTGAACCCTTTGTAGGCTCCTTGGGGCGACCTGCGTTCTCATGTTAATTTATTAATGCAGTGAAATGCAGTCACCTCTGGGGTGGAGGGCAGCAGCCAAGCAGGCTTCTTGCATTATACCAGGTACATGAGTTCACAGGAAGGGAAATGCTGACCAAGAATACTAGGGCTAACACCCTTCTTTTATGAAAAACTTCAAGGGAGCCATAAACAGCAGATAAAACCTCAAGCTTACGATTTTTAAAAATGGCTAGTGATTTTCTGTGCCCAACTTGTGATGCTTTAGAAAGGGGGCCTGATTTCCAGTAACTGCTCACCACCTACCCTCTGAAAATCAGGCCTTTTTAAGAAGTCTGAAGCACCAAAAAATCACTAGCCTTTTTTTTAAATTTAGGCCACAGGTTGGTCTTTAATGTCTCATCTGAAAGATCCCCACAGAGGATGAAGGTCCGGGAGAGTGCCAGTGTGATGATTAGACCACTAGGCAATCAAGCCCCTTCCCTGACATCCTAACAGCTCCCCACGGTCCGTCACACTGCGTTTGAGCTGTGTGCTCGCCGCACCAGCACCGAGCATGTCCACAGCTATGTAATGTTTTGCAAAGCCAACCTGGCATGAGGGGAAGCGGAATCCCCATGGAGCTCATTTAAGCATGACAGAGTCCATCTCTTTACATCAGATTTTGGGAAAGTGGAGTCAAACGAACGGCTCCTCTTCCTGTTCTGGCCAAGCCTGTGGTTTCCCGAGGCATGGGGAGGAGGGGACACATACCTTTGGAATTGTCTTTATGGATGGGAATTCATTGGGATTTATTTTCTCAAGGCTCATGGCTTGTCACAAGGCCTTTTAAAGTCATGAGGCTGAGGAGGGTAGGGAGAGAGAGAGAGTTTTTTTGGTGTTATTTTTGTTAACATAAGAAATGTTGAGTCAGTCATTCCTATCTCGTAAGCGAATGATTCTAAAGCCACTTGGATGTTCTTATTCGCTGAGGTCGGGGACAATTGTGCGGGGGGGAGTCAAGGGTGAAGGACTCTCTCGGTACCCAGGACAGCCTTGACCCAGGCCCATGTGTCCTTGTAGAGCCTGAAGCTCTCTGGAGAATCTGCGTGGTTTTTATAGCATGCCTGCTTCACTGTCCTTTCTTCTAGGCATGGATCTGATCAGCCACTGCCACCTCCTGGCCCACGTCACTGCTGCTCTGCCAGTTTGAACAGGATTGGACTTCCCCGCTCGCTCTTCCTGAGAGCGGTGTTCTACGCTCGCTCTGCACGGCTGTGAATGGCTGTACAAGGGACAAAGCAGGGGAGAATCAGGCCCATAAACCAGCTCTCCAGCCACTCGTGAACATTCAGCTGTCTACATGCTACATTATGGGACAGAATTCCCCCCCCCCACTCCTCCAGCGACAAAACAGCACTGAGAGCTGTCTAATATCTGTGTCTCTGGAAAGCATGGAAACATGTTATGGTGTATTGAGGACTGTGTTGAAATTACAAGCTATCGCTTTAGAAGTAGGGTTCCTGGGTCTGCATTGCAGGTTGCAGAGTGTGATCTGGGCCCAGCAGTATTCAGGCTTAAAGCAAGATAGGATGCGCTGTGCATCTCTGTTTCAGGGAGCAGCCTGTTTCCTCGCTCTCTGGTTTGGGATTCTTGTGTAACAATGTTCTGAATTCTAAGAAATAAAGTAACGTTACACTGCAGCATTCCAGCAAGTGTATTTATGTTTTTATCTAACTTCTTTGCATGTACGCCGAGAACAAATGTCATCAGGGTTCAAATCCTGCAGCCCTTACTTATGTGAAACTGCTGTCAACTTCAATGGGAATTCTACCCAAAAAAGTATCTCCTACTGTAAGATCACGAATAACTTAATGTGATTTCATACCATTCCTTCCGTTATAGTGTGACATGGAGCAAAATATAGTACCTCTTGATAGGAAGTTACCCTTAACATTCATGGATAGCATTGTGCTTCCTGAAAGAATAGCACCGTATAATCATAAATATCAAAATAATAACCAATGGTGTTGGAAGGTATATTAACCCTTGAGCTTCAGGTCATAAAGCAACATCTAACTCTTGTGGGTCAGGAGAAAACCTTCCCCGGGAGCAAACTATCCCATAACAGCCTATTACTGGATTTTCTCCTATATGGGCCAGTACGGCAATGCCCATTCTTCCAATGTTACCACAAGCATCACAGCACCACATAAGATCACACCTAGTGCAATATAAATTGTAATGTATGCTATGAGCCTGATCCTGTACCCACTGAAGATCCTTTCCCATAGAACCAAAGCCCATTAAGTCAATGGACTAATTCCCATGGATTTAAAAGTGGGGGTTGGAATAGACCAGTAATGTCTCAGAGGAATACTGTTATTCCTCCTTGTAAATTGCCCTCTCTATCACAGAGCAACACGATACCACCCCGCCGAACAGACGGCCCGATTCTGCAACCCTTACTGACGTTGCATAGGACATGCTTCTGCAAGCAATCTCGCTTACTTCAATGGAGCTATTCACCAGAGTGAGCCTTCCACCATGTGAGAAGGGGCCAGAATGTTACTCAATGGTTATTTGCTTTTGCTTGGCATTTTATTTTTGGGTTTTAATTCTTACAGTGTTGTCAACACCCCAAGAAATCAACAGTTCTGAGCCAGTCCCATATCTCCCCCTGCTGCCATCTTGAGACTGGCTTAAAAAATCAGCGGGGTTTAACCATTGAAAGTGGAGGGTACTTGACTTTCTGGGTATTAAGCCTCTAGGGTTCACATGTGCAAGCTTTTCTCCACAACCATGGGGGCGAAAAACGTCCTAATTTTAAAAAGTGAAAGCCAAGCGTCTCACAAAACTCCAGCAGCTGTGGCTTGAAGGAAAACAGCAGTATGGTGAGACTCATGATACACCCAGGAGAGTTGGTGATACTGGATTTTATATTTCTTGATCCCTGACTACTTCATAACAGGGACCCCAGCGTTTCTGGGAGCTGTCGCAGCTCATGGTAAGGATATTTTAATTTAGGAAACAGACACCTAAGCTGCTCCCGCCATAACATGCAAATGGCTACACTGAAACTCTAGGCCCTGGTCCACACTGGGCGGGGGGTCGACCTAAGATACGCAACTTCAGCTACAATAGCGTAGCTGAAGTCAGCATATCTTAGGTCGACTTCCCTCGCGTTCTCACGCCATGGGGTCGACTGCCGCCCTCCCCCGTCGACTCCGCTTCCGCCTCTTGTCTTGGTGGATTACAGGAGTCGAAGGCAAAGTGATCAGGGATCGATCACTACCCGCCGATTCAGCGGGTAGTGAAGACATACCCTATGTCTTTGCCTTGCATAAGGGGCAACAGAGTTGCTTTGGCACTCCAGGGACTGCCCTGAGGGTAAAAAGAATGAGGAGTCCTTGTGACACCTTAGAGACTAACAAATTTTGGGGGGCATAAGCTTTCATGTTAGTCTCTAAGGTGCCACAAAGACTCCTCGTTCTTTTTGCTGATACAGACTAACATGGTTACCCCTGTGAGCCCCGAGGGTGACTCAGAGAGATGCAATTTCTTCCACTGTTCCCCTCTCACTCCTGAGGGGGAAACAATTTATTGAAGCACTTTGTAGGGTGCAACATTCTTCCCACCTTGGCCCAGCTCAGCTGCGCTGGCCAAAACTGTGCCCAGCCCTCACCCATCTCCTCTCACCAGGGCATGCTCCCCCGGCCGCCCTCCACACACACCCCTCCACCACATACAGAGAGGTGATCCGGGTGGGCTGCATGGCACTAAAGAAAGGCACATGCCAATGGCATTGAATTTTACTACCCTACCCAACAATATAGGGGACTATTACAGTCTGGCCTGGAAGAGAGTAGGAGAGGCTACCACACTGTGAAGCCCACAGCTTCCAACGGAGCTTTGACATGGCATCCCGAGGGAGAATGACTCCTACAATTCAGTTCCTGGTTGGATGCTGCCCAGTTAACTCACAGTATTCTGGCACCCCGGGATACCCCGATAGGCCACGCAGCACGCTGAGCTACATCTCCTAGTCACACCACTGGAGGAGTGCAATTGCCAAAGAGTCTGCAAAGGGTTCAGGGAAGTCCTGCTTCCATATGCGGTCTGCACCGTGGATTGAGGCTCCAGGGTCTGGGCAGGACCTCTCTCTCTCAGTTACGCCCCTCTATGAGGTCCCAGGCCATTGATGAAATGGACTCCCTGGCTTCCAAGCCAGCCTTGGGTACCAAGTTCTCAGTCATCCCCCTGCTAGCCTCCGGCAGCAACCGTGTAATCAGAAGCAAAGCACTCAAGGGCCATAGTACAGGAAGGTTGCTCTGCAGATGGTCCATATATGTTAGCACTTCTCCAGAAAAAGAACGGCTGTCCGTATCCCTGTGCCTCTCACCCATATTGATCAGCGATGAGAAAATCTCAAAGGATTCCACTGGGGTCGAATAATCCGACATCTGAGTGTTTATTTCATCCTTTGGGTCTGTGAAACTAGGATTTAGGTCTCCCCGCTTTCACCTCTCTGTTGATATTCCCAGTCTTTCCTGCTTCCAGATGAGCCAAAAAACACCATCAGGATAAACCTTTTCCATGGCACGCTTGGTTCCTGAGCCTGCCGGGCCCAAGGAAGTAGAAGTAGTATGAAAATGGAAAATAATGAACAATGTTAAGCTGACTTTTTCCAATCTCAGAAATGCTTCAGCTCAGGTTTGGTTTGAGTTTCAGGAGTCAGGGTTAACAGGGAGGTTTCCTTTCAACCAGCCCAGCTCACTCATCTGGTGCATAGTGCAGGGAAGAGGGTAAAAACAGGAGGAATAGGATGGAGTTAATAAAGGGGAAATTTAGGGTTTCATAAATTCAGCGATCTTAAGGCCAGAAGGAACCATTAGGATCACTGATTCCATAGCCTCGGAAGGTTGGGTCCCTTCTTCTAACCCTACGATTAGGGTTAGAAGCGGGGAGAGGGATAGCTCAGTGGTTTGAGCATTGGCCTGCTTAAACCCAGTGTTGTGATTTCAATCCTTGCAGGGGCCATTTAGGGATATGGGCCAATAATCTGTTAGATGACTTAATTGGGGATTGGTCCTGCTTTGAGCAGGGGGTTAGACTAGATGATCTCCTGAGGTCCCTTCCAACCCTGATGTTCTATGATTCTGATTCCTCCCGCATAACACAGGCCACAGAATGTCACAAGTGATTCCTGCATCAAGCCCATAACTTCTGGAGGAGCCAGAGTATGTCTTTTAGAACGTCTCCAGAACATGATTTAAAAACTTCAAGTGACGGAGGCTCTACCATGTCTCCATGCTAACCTGTCTCAATGCCAGCTCCTCCAAAACTAACACAATCACTCTGCAGAAGCTTCGTACTGGTCCAGTTGGCTCCTGAAGGCCAAGTCCCGTCTTTAACAGCCCAAAACCACAGGATGCTGAGAGCTTCATGGGGGGGGAAACGGTCTTCCAAGTAAAAGGGAGGGAGACCCATCTCTTAGGAATATTAGTAAATGTACCATCCATAGGGAACATTGGCCAGGAGATAGCCTGGCTAACCTAAAAAATCTTTTCCATCTCTTTTCAATGTGCTTATATGTGGCCATTCCAAATACCTCTGGAGTCAGTGAGACGCCCATTGACTTGGGTAGGCTTTGGATCAAGTCAACTGATCCCTAATTCTGTCATTCCTGGCCCAAAGCCCACTGTTACTCTCAATGCCAGCTCCTCCAAAACTAACACAATCACTCTGCAGAAGCTTCGTACTGGCCCAGTTGGCTCCTGAAGGCCAAGTCCCGTCTTTAACAGCCCAAAACCACAGGATGCTGACTAATTGCCTCTTGAATGATCCCAGTGTTACAGGCTCTCCCACCGTGGCTGGGATGCCATTCTGTGCATTTACAATGCCTCATGCTTCCTGACATCTGGTTCCAATTTACTCTCGCTTCAGTTTCCAGGGAAGCTCAAGTGACCTCTTACCTGTGCTAAGGTACAAATAATACATAGGGTGGATGTTACTCACAGCATTCTGAGCGGGGCTGCTTCTCCAACTAAAGCCTTCTCATGGGGGTCCCTACCACAAGAACCCCTTTCTCAACCTCTTTGCTGATTCAGATTAGACCACTAGCCTCCATGACCAACTCTTTCAAAGATCCCCCATTCTCTCCCTCTGTTTTGCTGCCCCCTACACAGATAGTTTAGGTTCTTATATGGCCCTGATCACCATAGGATCCGAGCCCTGCACAGTTGTTAATGTACTGCTCCTCACAACCCTCCTGGGAGGTAGGGCAGTGCTTTTATCCCCATTGTACAGATGAGGAACTGAAGCACAGGAAGACTAAGGCTGATTTCAATGGGTGGTAGGCACCTCAGTACATTTGAGGATCTGGGCCTAAGTGATTTGCCCAAGAACAAAGAGGAAGTCTGTGTCAGAGGAGGGACTTGAACCCAAATCTCCGGCTAGCACTCAAATCACTCAGCCATCCTTTTTCTATCCACTCTTTTTCATTGCCATCTTGGTGGCTATGGCTGACTGCTTCCCTCAGCTCACTGATTCCACACCCCTTTCTGAACCATGACCCCACACCCATCCATTGTCTCCTACCCAATGTCAGTGGCCAGTTCCCCTCACTGGTGGTTTTTTTTATGGCACCACCATGAAACTCCTCATCTAGCATCCCCAGCCTGCCACCTACAGAATCGCCACTGCTACCTCCTGCAGCACAGCACCGTGCTGAGGTTTTGCTTTAATACCCACTCAGGAACGGGCACCCTCTGCTCAGTCATCACTCGTGATACAGGTTTCTCATTTCCCCACACAAACAACCAATCCTGGGTTCAAAGTCCTTAAGAGCCCTGGCAGAATGCAAACTTAGCCGATCGCCATCACGTCGCAAGGACAGGCACTGAACAAGACTGCTTTCTCGTTAGAAAGGGGAACCACGTCTAGTGGTTAAGGGATGGAATTACTACTAGGGGCTTCCAGGCTTCCGGGCTCCCTTTGTACTAATACAGTGACTTGCAATATAGTATTCAGCCACTAAATCTCTGTGTGCTGTACAAAGTTCCAGGCAGGATGTGTGGTCCCTGGTAAACATCAAAGACATGGCTGGAGCTGGAATTGCTCCTGGGAAGATTGTTAGCAATGTTGTTGCAGTCATGTTGATCCCCTGGTATTAGAGAAAGAAGGTAGGTGAGGTAATACCTTCTGTTGGACCAATGTCTGTTGGTCACAGAGACAAACGTTCTCAAAGGCATGTGACTCAAAAGCTTGTCGCTTTTACCAACAGAAGTTGGTCCAATAAAAGATATACCCTTACCTGCCTTGTCCCTGGAAGGATTGTCTATTGCTTTGTGTTGCCGTTTTCCTTTCTCAAACTGCCTCCTGGACAGTGGATCCAGCAAACCATTCATGGCTCTGACCACTGAGATAAAACATGCCATCTAACTCAATTTTCTCCCTCTGTAAAATAGTATTAGTAATAAGACCCCCTGCCCTCCTGGAGGAAATCTGAATCTTGACTAGATAATGCTAGCAAATTGCTTTGAGATGCTCAGATAACAGGCGCTATGGAAATGCAAGGAGTTAACATTATTATTCCTTTCAACAAGTAGATGCAAAATATACATCCTTGGAGAGTTCCAATGCGCTTCCCCTTCTATTGTGCATTTCTTTACTATGTTCACAGCCCAATTCATTCTGACATTTTTGCGGGGGGAAGAGTCTGGAACCCATCAAATCTTATGGTTGCTGGGGCCAGCATTGGCAAATGCCTCGTAACACAGCTTCAGGTTTCTGGGGCATTGTTACTTCAGGTCAGAGACGTGGACACGTGTCCAAATTCACATCTGGATCTGGATCTGATTTAGGATCCAGTGGTCTACTTTGGTTCCTTTACCCCTACGGATCCTTCTGCGCGAGTGTGGTCTGGGCAAGAATGAACATTCGCCTACTCTGCAGAAAGCAGGGGTGGTCCGGAGCCTGAGCTGGCCTGCACCAGATACCCTGAAGTTAGTGGAGAAACGTGGCTCTCATCATCTCTGGAGTGACACAGGTTTACCTGGGCCAAGGATCTGGCCAAGCAGAGATTGAAAAAGAGGCAGACACCGACATGATCAGTTGCAGAGAACAAGCCCAGGCCACCCAACACCAGCAGCATCCAAAACCAACACTTTCTGGTGCCTGCCATAGAGAAAGAAAACAATAACAATTAAAGAGCGATGAGGGTTTTGAATGAGAATTCTCCGATGCAGGGCTCTGCACTATGCACCACACCAGCATTACGTGTGCACATATGTATATGTATATATATATGCATAAAGCCTACATGCACATATATAGGCCCCTCCAGGAGAGCCAGCCAAGCGTCACTCAGTATTTGTTTGCTTGCAAGCCTGCTTGGACGGACTCACATTCCTCTGTCCTACGCACTCCCTTGACAGGGCTTGCAGCCAAAATCATCTGTGGTGCTGCCCGGCTCCACAGCTGGCACGTCTTAGCCAGGAGGCGGGGGGAGCGCCCTTTGGCACAGATGGCATGGGCCACGCTCGGAAAGCGCGGGAGAAGAGCGTTTGCTCGTGACTGTCATGGACAGTCGGGCCCTCTCGGGCATTTTGGGGCCACGCCGCCCTGGGTTTAAAAATATTTTGCACCAGGCAGCTGCATGTTCTCCACGAATCCAAGCGGCGAGCGAGGCCAACGGAGTTTATTGCCTGTCTCAGAGCTGGTTGCTGCAGTCCTGCTTCTGCCAGGCATCTTTTCTCTGCAGCGAGGCCACATCCAGCCTGCAGGGGGCAGCAGGAGAGCACAGCCAACTGGTGCTCTGATTCCAAAGTGTCTCCCGCTCTCCCAGGCCCATGTAGACGGGCAGAGCTGCACTGGGTTGCGCCAAGGCCCAGGCAGGCCCATGCACACAGAGGTGCACATGTGCAGACCGTGGGAGGCACAGAGCCATTCCTCAGTGTGTGTGCCCAGATTGGAATTACACACACAAATTCACAGACACCCACAAGGACACCACACTCACGTGCAATAGCTTGCTCCCTGACACTACAGCCGAGTGTGATGGCCGTTGTGGTGGCCCATACCCGGGCTCTCCGGAGGTGAAAGCACAAGTCATTCCAGCTTGCGCTACAGAGCCGGCTGTCCACCTAAGAGACTCACATCCTCTGTGGACCAGGCAGGGCCGGCCTTAGGAAACATGGCACCCTAGGTGAACTGGTATTTTGGTGCCCCTGGCTCCCATGGGTGCAGTCCGCCCCATTGCCCCTGGCTCTCATGAGTGCCCCCCAATGCTCCCATGGAATCCCCATTCCCCCTAACCCCTTCACTTCCCTCCTGTGCCCCAATCCCTGCATTGTGCTCCCTTCGCCCCTAACCCCGGCTCCTTCCCGCACCCCCAGCCCTTGCACTGTGCTTCCTTCGTCCTGCACCCCCCTTCTGCATCCCCAGTCCCTGCACCCCAACCCCTGCACTCCTCCCTTCACCCCTGCATCCCCTCCTGCACCGTGTCCCCTTCACACCTAATCCCTTCACCCCCACTCCAGTGGGGAAACTAATCTGGTACGGTTGCCAATCCTCCTGGTTTTGCCAGGAGTCTCCCAGAATCAGGCTCTAACCCCCAGGGGCTACTGAAGCCAAACTGGAAGATTTTAGGCACTAAAATGGAGGCTGAGGCAGGCTCCGTGCTTGCCCTGGCCCCACGCTGCTCCCGGAAGCGACCAGCACATCCTTGTGGCCCCTGTGGGGAGGGAAGAGGTCTCCTGCTCCAAGCGCCAACTCCACAGCTCCCATTGGCCAGGAACTGCAGCCAATTGGAGCTATGGGGGCAGTGCCTACAGGCAGGAGCAGGGTGCGGACAGCGCTCTGCCTAGGAACCACTGCCAGAGGGATGGGCCAGTTGCTTTCAGGAGCCGCACCCTCCTGCACCCCAAACACCTGCCCCAGCGCAGATCCCGCACCCAGCTCCCAAACCCCCTCCCAGAGCCCGCACCCCCTTTGCACC
>ML677326.1:1651829-1706160 GCA_007922305.1 Dermatemys mawii
CCCCAGCCCAGAGCCCGCACCCAGCTCCCAAACCCCCTCCCAGAGCCTGCACCCCCTCCTGCACCCCAACCTCCTGACCCCCTGAATGAGCATGGGGGAGAGCGAGCGACGGAGGGAGGGGGGATGAACTGAGTAGGGGCGGGGCCTCATAGAAGGGGCAGGGCCTCAAAGAAGGGGGCGGGGCAGGGCAAGGGTGTTTGGGTTTGTGCGATTAGACAATTGGCCACCCTATGACCTGGCTGCACGGAGCAGCTGGCATTGTTGCTCGCTCCCATCCTCGCCCGCTGCTCCTCCGTGCACCCCTCGGGGGAGGCTCTGGGGTGTTGGGGGGGAACGAGGAGCCACGTCAGGGCTCCCTGCATCCGGGTCACTTTCCCCGCCTGGGTAGCGCTGTGAGGCGAGCATCAGGAACTGCTGCTCTCCTGCCCTCCCCTTACCCAGGCAAAGTGACCCAGACGCAGGGAGCCCCTCCCCCAGCTCCCTAGGGGTGTGCAGAAGCACATTGTGGAAGCAAACAGTATCTCCGAGTACCACACACCACCCCCCACTATCACCATGGCCCTCTGTCGGGGGGAAGCAGAGAGAAATCTGGGCAACCCCCATGTGGCACAACGCGGGGAGCCGTTTCTAACACTACACCAGCAGCAGGCGCCTCTGTGTTGCAGCCTGGCACTCCCTTCATCACCAGGTGCCCTGGGCAGCCACCCAGGTGGCCCACCCCTAAGACCAGCCCTGGCACCAGCCAGGGGGGTCACATGCCACACATCAACCAGAGGGTCCCATGAGCCATTGCCCATCACACACACAGAGCCCACCCCACTGCACCCTACTTGGAGTCCGGGGCGGGTGCAGGTTTCTCCACCTCCTTCCAATCTCCAGCAGCGGTTTGGCCTCTGACAGAGGAGGGGTCCCCTCTGGCTTCCTGATTCATCAGAACATGTAGGCGTGTTGCCTGGAAGTCCACGGGAGTTGTGCGATCAGTTTCAGTGGGAGCAGGACTAGACCCCATGGGAATACTCATGGGCTTAAAAGTTAAGCATGGGCTTAAGTGCTTGCCTGGATCAGGGCCCTTGGCTTTCGGGTAAGTGAGGGGAGTAATTTGTCCCAGCCATGTTGAGGACAGTTGCCCCCTGCCCCTGGTGCAAGAAGGAAGGAGGGTAGCTGGAACAAATTAAACCTAATCTAGAACAGAAGACTTCACATTAGAGATTTATAACAATCACAATGCTCCCCGCCCCCAACAGCAGGGCGTGTGGCTGATTATAAACATCAACCGACCCTCACTTTAATCTAAGACTGTAGTGGGGAGGGTTGGTGGTTTCAGCACCATCTTCCTGAAGCCAAAACGACTGCAGCTGGGTGGCAGAACAAGGGTCAGCAGGTGGTTGGTGCACATGAGGAGGGCGTGCAGAGGGTGCCCTTCACGTCTTCTGTTCATGGGAGAAAGGAAGTGATGGAGAGCAGGGAACTGCCTCTAGGCAAAGTGGTTGCCTCCAGAGGGTAAAGTCACGGCCAAATCCTTCCCATGGAAGGCTATGGGAACACTGCTCCTAGAGCAGGTGTTTCTCCACAGATCCTGGCTCTTTGGGGCTTTAAAGCAGATCGTCTTCCTTTCTGTTTTAGTGTGGCACCCAATGGACCGTCACGGGAGTTTCCTCTCTCATCTGGGTGTCAGAGGTGCCCACACAGCTCGGGAAGGACCCAGTGTTGCTGCAGTTTTGCTGGGAGTTATCTGGGATCTCAGGGGCATGTGTGCTCAGCTGAATGTGGGAAACACAGTATGTCTTCCTGACCACAAGCACAGGGGACCGCGAAGGAGCCCGGACCAATCTTCTGTGCTGTGCGTGGACCATGAACGCTAATCAATGCCTTTCATGCAGAAACCAGCCACAGCCCATGTGCCTTTGTAACATTAAGACGGGGCAGAGACTTCAACCCACGCCAGATACGGGTCCCGGAATAGAAATGAAAGATCCCAGCTGGCATGGCCGTGTCAATCCATTGGGACACCCCAGGCGCAATTTATTAACAAGCTTTGAATGTTTCAAGAGCTAGAGAATGCTAAACAGGCTGAAAAAGCAGGTCCACGCCACCTCAAATGGGGCAGGCAAAATGAGTGGATGCTTTTGACTTTCATCTCTCTCTGCCTCGCTTCCCTCTACATAAAAGAGGCGTAACACCCCCTCGCCGCACAGGGACCTTGTGAAGATAAGTTAGTGTTTGTGAAGCACTCAGATACCTAGAGATAAGCACTGTAAAAATAGCCCATTCAAAGCACTGCCCGCCCGGTGTGTAGGGCCGGCTCTACCTTTTCTGCCGCCCCAAGCAGTGCTGTCAGAGCGGCACTCAGGTGGCTTTCAGTGGCCCACCTGGGGCAGCTCTTCCTGGCACTCAGCAGCTCCGCTGCTCTTTCCTCTTCGTGCCGCTGAAAGCCGCCTGAGTGGCGCCCTGACAGTGCCCAGAATGCTGCCCCGTGCCGTTTGCTGCCCCAGGCACCTGCTTGCTAGGCTGGTGCCTGGAGCCAGCCCTGCAAGTGTGTAAATGAGGTAGAAAAAACTACTGAGGAAAAAAACTAGGATAGGATCATGTAATTAAACACAGTGGGGCTGAATTACGGTTGCACAAGCAACCTTCATTCTTGCTTTGCCTAACTTTTCAATGCTTGACTTTGCAATCTTAATACTGTCCTTTTACTGTAGTCATGTGTGTATCATTTCCTTGAATTTTAAAAGCCACACTAAAAAAAACAAACCCAAATTCCATCATGTGGCATCGTCTTGACACTGACAAGGTTCATCAGCAGGGTTGAAACATTTAGCTTCACCACACAGACTTCTCTGCACTTGAGTTAATGGAGTAACTGACAGCAGTGGTAGGTTATCATCCTCTGTGTACACCAGCGCTGGCGGTGATGATGATGACACTTTGCCCGAGGGTTTCACAGACATCTGCTGACAGCAGAGGAACGGGGAGACTCAGGGATCTTTGGTTCTGTTCCAGGCTCTAGAGCAGAGTGTGTTGCTGTAAGCACAGGCTCTTCTGCCCATTCTCCCCCAGCGCGATCCTGTCTACCGTGGCCCTGTCTGTTCCCCGCCCTGGCTCTTCATTTCAAACCCAATCGCCTCCCCTAGCCAATTCCAGTCTCTACCCCTTAGATTTCTCATCCCCATCTCCTTGTCCAACCAGTCTTAGTTTAAACACTCTAGTTCCTGGTATCCCATGTCCTTGCCCAGCCGTCTTAGTCCCCTCGGCTCCACGTCTGATCTGCCTCTATCCATCACAGAGGCCTCCAGTTGTTCCCCCCCCACACCCCATTCACTTTCCCCCTCTCCATTGGTTCCCAGTCCCAATCTCCCTCCCCAGGCTCCTCATGCAAGCTCAGTGGTCTCCACCCCGGGTTTCTCATCCCAGTCGTTTTCCCCCATCAGTCCCTGCTCTCCTGCCACAGTCAAACTCCTCATCAGATCTGTCTCCCTTCCCTGCTCACCTCCTCCCACCATGCCTCGTCCTGACTCCCGGCCTCCTTGTTTAATCACAACATAATTCAGCTCTTCACCTGGGCCAGGGGGGACTCTCACGAGCAGCGAGAGCAAGAATCTCTCGCATGCACCCCTCCCTTCATATTTCGTGATGGAAGGTCCAAAGATACTTCATGTAGGGCAAGGTGGCACCTCTGGGCCCTAGTCATTTACTTCCAAAGACCTGGGTTCAAACCGTAACTGGTCCATAAATGAAAAAGGGCACAGATTGTAGGGAGGGGGGAATAAGGCCTGCACTTACATGCCGTGGAGGTCTGAGGACGAGTCCCCTCCTCTGGGATCATGAGAGAACAACAAAGCCAGGAGAAGACAACGTACAAGGAACATCCACCTCTTCCTGCTGGAAGGGAGGGAGTTGCAGTTTGTGGCAGAATCAGCTTATTAGGGCTGCAGCTGGTTGTCTCTCGCAGATATAAAGGGCCAGATGCCTGTGGCATAGGCCTGGAAAGGCTCCTATGAAAGGATAAACAGAGGAGCTTAGGAGTGGTCAGAAAACAAGTCCCTCTTAGGGAAAAGGGGTAAGGCACTGATGTCACCCTCTAAGGATTAAGGATAGAGCCCATAAGGGAGTGACTAATATTATTACTCATAGTAAAATCCCTCCCCTTCTGCACAAGGGATAGCAGTTAGTGTCTTGGGAGCTGAAGGAAGATGTCTGAGTCCCAGCTGCCTTGTATATATGATGAATAAAGCCATTGTGTCAGCTGGGTTGAACGCAAGGGGGCTGAATGCTCTCTTTTTGGGGGACGGACAGCCTGAGATCTCCAGAACTGGAGACTAGCATATGTGCATGAATCAGTCAGAGTCTCTTTTGTTTCAGCATAACATCAAGTTAGTGATATTGCAGTAGTGCCTAAAGGCCTCATGAAATCAGGGCCCTGTTGTGCTAGGCGCTGTACAAACATAGTGAGAAACAGATGTTGCCCCACAGAGCTCACAATCTCAATAGACAAATAAAGGGTGGGGAAGGGAAACTGAGGCAGAGAGAGGTGACACGACTTGCCCATGATCACAGAGCTGGGAGCAGAACCCAGGTCTCCCATGTCCTAGTCCAGGAAACCACATCGCCCCTCAATACTGTACAGTAAATAACCAGAGCTGAGTTGCTCCCTCCTATTGATGTTCCCCCTCTGCCATGTGACTGGGGAGGGGAGCCTCCAAGATCACAGAGGCCAAGTTCACGATCCCAGATTCTTCTTGCACTAGTCAAATCTCTTGAATCTGCAAAAGGTGCTGAAAGTCTCTCAGGCGCTGCCTTTCCCACGGCGTTGCAGCCCTCTGGCTCCTGGCTGGGAACGCAGAGGCAGGCACGGGAAAGAAAAGCCAAGTGTCTTTGAACCTGGAAAGAGGTGTGTGGTTTGGGTGGGGCACTGAGTCAGGGGTCACGGAGCGTGCGAAGGGATGCGCTATTGAGGCCTGTCGACTCATCCTAAGCGCAGCAGGATTGCAGCAGAGCAAGCCTGTAAGGACAAGCCTACCACTAGCATCCAAACCTGCAGCCAAACCTCTTGAATTCCATCCTGGAGTTTTGAGACAGGGTTGTAAACTTCAGTCTCTTCCTCAGCAACAAAGGCAGCTTTCTCCAAGGAGTAGCTGGAGACAAGTGTAACCTCGGGGCGGGGAATTACTCAGCCTGTGAAGGGGGAGCTCCCCGTTTGCTGGCACCTAGCTGAGGTAAAGAGAAAAAGTTGCTAGCTGTTCATGGTCAGTGCAAGAAGCATGGAGGAGAAGCAAAACTAGGATGTGCCAACCAGCCCAATATTGGCTGGGGAACCCAGGTTGCAGCAGTAATGAATGCAAATCATCAGGGTTAAGGATCAGCATGGAGATTTCAGGGGATGGCCTGAATAATTTCCCTTGTCCCTTTTATGCCATTGTATAACTTTAGTCTAAAAGGTTTAACAAAGCGATAAATCGATCCCCAATACATCAAATACTACCCGCTGATCCAGGTAGTATAGACGTACCCTAAGAAAGTGCCTCGAGTCTTGAAGCCACTCTGGAGGACTGGTGCTTTTCTTCTTCCTCTGTCTGAGCTGGGCAGCCAGGAGATTTTGACTCACAGTTCAGCGTCATTAAGACAAAGTACCACACCCACTTCGTTTAGCTGTCTGAACTGGGGACCTGACTATGTCTAATATTGCACTACCCTTCTCTTGTAATAGACAAAATAGTATGAAATAAAATGGCCATTTGAATGCTTGGCCCCCAAACTCACCTTTCTAGAAGGCAGCAATATTAGATGCTAAGATCCACCTAGCACAAGGGGGTTCTGAACATGATTAAGGCCTCCAAGTGCTACTGTAACATAAATATTAACAAATAATTATATTACACAGAGTTGTGAGGATTCCCAGGTTTTGATTCATCCCCTTATAAATATAAGACCATTTGCAAAATCCAAATCTGGCTGTTTAGATTGGGTCCATCTCCATCTTACACACAAAGGGCCAAATTCTGCTCTCATGCCAGTGTAAATCCAGAGTAATTCAATATGTCAGTGGCATCATTCCAGATATATACAGGGGTAGTTGAGCACAGGGGTTAGCCCAAATAAATCCGTGTAGTAAAGCTATTCTATTATAATCAATCTTCCTGGTCACTGGGCCCGATCTTCACCTGATGTAAATCAGCATAGCCTTAGTAACATAGATGGAGTGGTTCTGATTGATGCCAGCTAAGGATTCAGCCCTTATATTTATATCATGCTGAATATGGCTTTGATACAAGGTGTTCTAAACAGTAAGTGGGTTCCATTCACTCTCTTTGGCACAATGTTAACCCCTGCCCTTCCCCTGACTGGACCCAAATGAGCTCACTCCTGCGGTGCTAATGCCATCAACTTCCATGGGATTTCTGCTAGCGGAGAGCAGCTTTGCTTTCCAAGTGAGCCTCTGACAGAACCTGGCCAATGTAGGCATCAGCAGCTTCAGAAGAAGGTGCAAGAACCCCACACGGACATGAAGGTTTCATCCTAATCCCGAACAGAGATTAATTTAGAGACTAGAGTGAAATTTTTATATTCTTTCAAAATCTCTTTTCAGCATTAACCATTATAACTCTGGATATGGATGACAAGAATAGACACATATAATCCAACTTTAAATCTTACTAAATTCTTGGCTTCAATCACACCTTGTGGCAATGAGTTCCACAGTCGAATTACAAATCGAGTGAAAACATGTTTCTTTCTGCCTGTCTTACATTTGCCACCTTCCAATGACACTGCATGTCCCCTTGTACTTGTGTTATGGTGAAGGGATTGGAGCATGGAAAATCCACATCAGGAGCACAGGGACAGCAAGGCTGTCAGAAGCACACTTTAATTTGCCAGACTCCATTTTTACTGGTGGAACTCCAAAGCAGAGTCACACTAACATAAAACTGGAGTCACGGGATGATGACTAAGTCTTTGAATGTGGAAACCCTACTTTTAGAAAATTTTGTGCATGGCGACCCTTCAGGTCAGAAGATTTTTTTACATTCTTGTTACCTAATTAAAAGTTGTCTCTGGACGCCTCTTATCTTACATAGGTTGAAATTCACCCCGTGCACAGGGAAAGTCTATTCGAAAGGCCTATGCATGGCATAAATTCCTCTTAAATTAGGTCTTAAGTGGCACATAGCCTCATACTAACCCTCTCTAACCAAGACCAGAACAGAACATGTCCCTTAAAGAGAGGAAATTAAGAACATTTTTATATCGGGAAATCCAGGAATTGTATCCTGGGACAGGGATGCTTTGCATTCTCCTGCTGACTTTCTCAAAAGGGGTTCTGGGGCTAGACTGGAAACCTGCACTGGATTCCTTTGCGTTGGTCTTTCAACGTATTCTTTTATGGGAAACTATTATGGTAATTGAAATGCAAATTGTAAGTAGATCAATATAAATAAAAAAACCTGCTTATACAGGGATAATTGGCCTGCTTTGGAAAGGGTTCAAACCCACTTTTTTCCCCTGCAAATTTTATTAGTTCACAAGCAGAAGCAGAGCCGAGTAGGCCTCACGCACTTTAACTGCATTGTGGTGGAAACTCAAATTTCAACCAAGTAAGTTGGAACTTTGCATGCTGGCGGGGTAGGGATTGGAATCCGTTTAACGCAACGCAAAAAAGGGCTTGATCCTGAGCTGTTGCAACAGTTCCACTAGTAACAACAGTTATTTAACATTTTGCCTTTTCCAATGGCTGCACAACCGGTCCCTAATTCAGGGGTCTTCAAACTGGTGTGCGTGCACCCCCAGGGGTGCGCGAGACCACTCCCAGGGGTGCGCGGCCCCGGCAGCTGGAGGAGCCGTGCGGCTTCTCTGCAAGCGCCACGGCGGCCCCGACGGCAGGAGGAGCAGGGTGGCTCCTCCTGCCGCTGGGGGCCGCTGCGGCGGTTGCAGAAGAGCTACCAGGGCAGCCCGGCTCCTCTGCAAGACCCAAAGCAGCCCCGGCCGGAAAAGCCACATGTTGCGGCTGCAGCCCTGGCTCCGGGAGCCAGGTGCCACATGCCGCGGTTGCAGCCCCAGCCAGAGGAGCCGGGCGCTGCGGCTGCAGCGTCGGGAGCCAGGTGCCGCAGCTGACACCTGGGCCCGGGAGCCAGGCACCGCAGTGGAGATGGGCCCTAGGAGCCGGGCGCCACAGCGGGAACCGGCCCCAGCGGGCCAGTTAGGGGACAAGGAGTGGGGTGGTTAGAGGTGGGCAGTTGGGGGGGAAGTGGGAGGGAGTGGATGGATGGGGGCAGGGCTAGGGCGGGGCTTCCCCCGTGGGGGTGTCTGCTCAAAAAAATTTCTACTAGGGGGTGCGTGGTCAAAAAAGTTTGTAGACCCCCTGCCCTAATTAATACCCTGCGAGACAGAGACCATTACACCATAGTACAAAAGGGGAAACTGAGGCACTGAGCTGTTTGGCCGCATATGAGTGCACGGGAAACCTGGACAGAGCAGGGGAGAAGGGTGTACCTAGGAAACTGGTGCACAGGGAAAGAGGAAGCTATGTTTAGTCTTTGAAACAAAACCCAGTGGGCAGGTAGGTTCCACTTGCAACCTTCCTTTGCCAAAGGCCTTGCACCTCCATCCCTAAAAGCAACTATTTTTAAAGCCCTATTCAGACGCTGAACTTTGCTGACAATCGTTCGCTTTATAATTCACTGGCTAGTGCATACGTACCATCCCCTTCCGTGCGCATGTAGATGTGGGTGCCCCACTGCTCCCTGCTAGTTGGAATCAGAGCAGCTTTTGTGTGTGTGTGCACCTGTTTTCTTGCCCTACTGCCCCCTGCTGGATGGAATTAGACCTAGCTAAGTGCTTATGATTGTATTGTTTTTCAGTTGTTGGAGCTTACAAAAGAGGATATAAACTCAACTTCGAGTGACCGCTAGGAGAATCCCTGTTATTTCAAGTGGTATGGGGATCTGGAGCAAAAGATTGCCTATTCTATTCTGTTCTCCATTCAGCAATAGGGACCTTAAAGCCATAAGCATGGCAACTCCATAGGCATACAGTTACAAACATAGCATGACACAAAGATGTGATGCAACACAATCAAAAACTACTATAATACAATGTCAATGGGTCCCTTGCACAGGCTCAGAGTCTGTTCTAGCCCCAGCAACAGAGGCTGGCTCTTCAGCTTAAGCACTAGAGCATTGATTCTCAAACCTTTTTTCGCAGACCATTTGAAAATTGCTGAGGGTCTCCTCGGACCATTTAATGATCTTTCCAAATGTTGTTTGTACCATTAGCTAGCTATTGTAAAGTGCTTTGGATAAAAGCGCTGTATAAAAGCACACAACTCATATTTTAATAATAGTACTCTTACCTTTCTACTGCGCTTAACGTGCCCTCTCTCCCACCACAGCAACACCCGAGCTGGGGCTGGGAAGTGGGGGGTCTCTCCCTCTCTCCTACACCACAGCAGGGAAGGAGGGCCATCTCTCCTGGGTAGCCACAGCCCTGGAGCTGGGGAAAGTCATCTCTTTCTCTGACTGCCACAGCCCTTGCACATCTCAAATTCCTCCCACCCCAGCTTCTCACCCCACTGTCCTCTCCCATCTACCCCTTATTCCCCCCCAAGGCCACCCCCTCACCTTACATGTACATCTTGTCCAGGGACCTAATTAGTGGAGCCACACCTGCACAGCTCCACTAATTAGGTGGGTGGCCCTTCATTCTTTTGTGTGAGGCTCCCCAGGTGCGCACCTTGGAGGGAACTATCCACGGACCACCTGAATGGAGCTCGTGGACCACTGGTGGTGCATGGACCATATCTTAAGAACCTCTGCACTAGACAAAGACAAAAACTCTCAACTCTAGAGTTCTCAGTTTAATCCCTGATACTGTCCAATATGGCGGCTATCTCACAAGTGGTAACTTTGCTGGTCATCACAGTAAGAGTAGATATGCCACTCTTCATCTTAAATTCTGTCTTTCATGCAACCATTCACAATCCACAAACTCAGATCTTTAATAATTCAAGAGTACCTGAACATCATTTCTGTTTATCACCCATTGCTCTATATAGCCCATCGTCATCATGTATAAGCACATAAAGATAGTAATCTTTTCCTACTGAGCACAATAATTCCATGTATGCGTAATTAGACAAATATTGTTAGAGGAAAAGCTACACAGGAACGTAGACTAAACATCATTCTTATGCCAGATCATAAAACTGTGTTCATAACATTGAAAGAGGAATTGCTCATGCCATATCCATCCAACATGATATTTCAGAACAAATATACTCAATTATCCAGATTTATAATGCTGAAAGGGCATAAAAGCTTAATCCAGTTTCCAATACAGGCAAAAGAAAGAAGACCATTGTCTTTACAGGCAGCTGGATCAGGTCCTGAAACAGTAACAAACCCAGTGGCATAGTTAAGGTTGTTTGGATGTTGATCTTTGAGAATGGTCCGCGTAAGTGAATTAAATGTTCAGGTTGGTGTCAGAATTGTTTATATAACCTTAGCTTGTAGAAGTCATATTCCTTAATGGTTGTGAGATTCTTTATGGATATATTCAACGATATCTTACTTCAATTTCATCTGTTAATTTGTTAATTATGTATAATTTGAGTGATGTCTGTGTGAGCTTAGTGCTCTGTAAATATACAATCCCTGCCCCCAAGACTTTGCAGTCTTATTCAGACAGACCATGCAGGCTGCTATCAGTCACGCCTACGATCGAATACAGTACCTCTTTGCACTGCAGACTTGCACACTTTGTACTGAAAAGCCAGTGTCCTACTCACATTTGATCCCAGGCAAAAATGGCAATCCTTTCCTTTTTTAAATACACTGAGTCTCGGTGAAAAGTACAGGATGAAGACTCCTGGTGAACTGAAGTTCCCCATTTATCCACAAAACAGGCTTTGGGGGTTAGTATTAGAACAAGTAGCATCTCCCACTGAAGATAAGAAATAGAAATCCTCTCTGACAGATATAAAGAGTATTCCTTATCGAGGCTGCTTGACACAAACACATACCCTGTAGTACTCTAGCTCTCACAATGAATAAGACAGCCTTCGCTGCCTAGTGTTGCCACAGAAGGTCTCTCTATCCCTTGGACTGGATTAAGCAATAAGGGAAGGGAATGCTCAATATGAAGTCTGGGTCCAAATCTAAAGCTCCCCAGAGACTGGGTGTGCCGGTCTACACCCCTAAGGCTGGGGCAGCGTGGCCCAGTGGCCAGGGTCTATGAAGCGGCCCTTGGTGCAGGGCAGCGCATCCCAATGGCCAGAGTCTATACCAGTGGGGCACCCTCAAAGGGGTGTGGCGGCCCCAGTTGGAGACCCACCGGGCCCCAACTCAGGCCCCTAACAGTGGCATAGCACTGACTCAGCATGGGGATCCTATCGAAACACACTGAGGTTTCCCGCTGCTGAAGTACCACTCCACCACACTCCCTGGGTCACTTCCTACCAGTCTGAGAACTGGGGTGGCTCTGAGTCTTCAGAATCTCTGTGGACAGTCGGGCTGGTTGCCTCCTCTGGCTCCTCCAATTGCTGGGCTTCACGCAGGCCCGGGGCGGGGAGGGAGTCCAGTTCCTGGCACTGTCAGGGGTTGTGGCTGGTCTTCCGCAGGAGCTTCCCAGACAAGTCCTTCCTCTGCGGCCACCAGCCCAGAATGAGCTGGGCTTCCTCCCTTTATACTATCAGAGCATTTGGAACACGCCCAGTCCCGCCAAGGAGGCGGGACTTCCGCTGTGAATACCACAGGCCTAATACTGCCTGGGCTAGTGAGGGATAAGCAAGCCCCATCACACCAGGGTCCTCCAGATCAGAGAGTTCTGCTTTTAACCAATCTTTATGTTGATCGTATTAAGAATGAAGCTTCAGAGAACTTCCCTCTCCTTCCTGTTCCCTGTTTTCACTCCCTAGTGTCTCCCAGTAGTTCTGCACAGAGATCATTTCTGCTGGTTACATCAGAATCCACTGCCGTGGAAATCGCCCCCAACCGATCAAAATGTGCTAATTTGTGAATGGATGGTGACAGAGGATTCAAAATGAGCACTAGACATAGAACCAGGAAGGTGTGATAAATCACACAGAATATCTTAAGCTTACTCAAAAAAGTGACTTAAAACAGGGCCCCAATCAACATAGCAAAGAGACATTTCGAAATATTTTTCCAATGCTGTAACTGTGGAATAGTCTCCCCAAGGAAGTGGTGGAAGTTTTGTCGCTTGGGTCATTTAAAATAGAACTGGACATAGCATCAGAGAGTTGCTTCAGGGAACTATTCTGTGTTTGGCCAAGCAGAGGAGGGGTTGAAACAAACAAACATGATTTCATAGGTCTCTTCCTCCTCGATTTCTGTGCTCAATCTGCCTTCCAGTCATTACAGTTATCCCCACAGAGCCAACACATCTATGGGAGGATATGGTCTTGCGCCTCTTTAACAGACTCATTAGCTATGTTCTGATTGCAATATTTTTATTACTGATGCCATCCGTTGCATCTAGGTGTTTCATTTAAGGGTACAGTAGATATGCTTTAGCTCAGAAAAGATCAGATTGCAGCATAAATAAACTCGTCACGACAGGGACCATCCATTTCTTTGCTCTGTGTTGTGTAGTACAATGAGGCAGGGGCTTCCACATTCTACCACAACACAAATAATGAATATCAGTTTTCAGATCTTCAGTGCAGTTTGCAGGGCTGGCAGTCAGAAAAATCATCCTTTGAGCTCAATGAATTTGGTAATCTTGCTGAGAAATCATTGAGAGAAAAGAAGAATGGAACCTCACTAAGACATTGTTTTTTAAAATCACTATTCAGATTATCACTACAATTTGAAAATACTAAAATACATATAAATTGCTTCTAAAAAGAAAGAAAACAAACCCCTTCTACCACAATCCTTTTCATATCCATACAAAAGTTTATTGATTTTAGGCTGTCGTAGCAAACCTGCAAGGTAAAGCTTTTCAATAAGCATGAAAGGTGCCATAATGAGAATCTGTCCTCTCAGCTGATGACAGGTCATCTATCATAGATGAACATTTTCCTTTCTGGCTAGAATCAATAGAAAATTTTTATATTTTGGGGAGAGGAGGAAAAGACCTTCAAAGAAATAAAAATTTTAGCATAAACCAATTTGCCACTCAATTGTTATTCAACATTTTTTCTGTCATGTTTGGCAAGTCTCAGAATTCAGGATTGGACATTTATAGTTATATTGGACATTTACATTTCTTAATATTGGGACTGGATATTTATATAGCTATCAAGAACATTCAGAGTCATAATTAACTATAACAAAATTGTAGATGAGATAGCAGATCTCATGCTTCAGGGCTTAAGCCAATTTCTAAGTATTAGAGATCAGGATGAGATTTCATGTGAAGGGCAGATTATCTCACATCTGCATACTGCAAGGTTCTTGCACCTCCTCTGAAGCATCTTGCATTGGCCATTGTCAGAGACAGAATAGAGGACTCCTAAGACCTCAGAGGTGCTACAATCTGGTAATTCCTATGGTCCTAAAAATTGCCAATCTGCACCGCTGAAGTCAATGGAAACAAGAACATAAAAATGGACAGAACAATGGTCCATCTAGCCTAGTAGCCTGTCTTTCTAAAGTGGCCAGTGCCAGATGCTTCAACAGGCATGATTAGAACTAGGGTGACCATATAGTAAGTGTGAAAAATCGGGATGGGGGTGGGGGTAATATCAGGGTAATAGGAGCCTATATAAGAAAAAGACCCCAAATTGGAACTGTCCCTATAAAATCGAGACATCTGGTCACCCTACTTAGAACAGAGCAATTATCAAGAGATTCATCTCATTCACCCTGTCCCAGCATGTAGCAGTCAGAGGCTTAGCGACCCCAAAGCCATGGGGTTGCATCCCTTACCATCTTGACTGAATCTGATAGGCACAGATATATCAACTGTCATGCAGGGACTCAATCCAGGACCTTGAGAGCTAAAGTATGAGCGAGTACACGTCTTGACTAACTCCTGTAGCTGCCAGCTGAAACAGACTCCTAAACCCTGTGGAGCAGAAATGGAAAAGGAAGTGTAACACGTTGAACAGTGGGTTGCACAAGATGAATAGGCCCTCAGCATCTCCTAGAATCATGCAGGGGAATGTCTGAGTCCAAACAAAAAACAACCCAAAACTCTTGTGCTAAGATTTTTTTAAAAAATAATCCATAAACATGTTATAGTTCAGTAAAACTTTAACTCAGCGTTGGCCCCAGCTGATCTGCCACGGTCCCTTTAAATGTGTCCAGTGCAGCCGCCCCTTGTTAGGAATGTTGTGAATAGGACCAAAGCCTAAAGCCTCCTCTTGACTTGTAAATTAAAGCCATACCTCAGCCAGAACAAGGGGAAGCAAACCCCGCTCCTGCAGCCCCGTTTCATTTCACAAGCCAGGTCTCTCGAGGGGCTGTGTTCAGAAAATACCTCTTCTCCACACACACACAAAACCTTTAAAAAGAAACTTTCCAGGAGTTCAGCTAAAGTTAAAACAAAATGAGTAACGTGAAACTCAGTCCTGGAGCAGAATGGAAAGTATACTTAGTATGAATGACCTGCGCTGCCATATGGAAGCCCCTGTGGGACTAACCTATAAAGCTCTGTGCTTCTGTTGGAGCGAGGTTCGCTACATCATCTCTCTCTAGGGGTGATGCAGCTTTTCAATAGAGTCATAAATAAAAAATAAATAAAATGAAGGGGGAAAAAGAAATCCCAGGGAGAAAGGCCAAAAGGAAATGACCTTCCCCTCTATTAAGTAGGTGACAGATGGGTATTATAAACGCATCATGGGTTGGAAGGGAAAAAAGTGCAAGAAGGTGACACCCGGGCCCTTTCAACTTGGGTAGAGCCTGGGAGGTGGATCTAGCTACGAGTGAGCCAAAGCCTGGGATGGTTTTCTTGGCGACAGACGTAATGGATGCACCGAGTTCATCACTGGCAGGATGCTTCCATAATAGGAGCCCTTTGCTTAGAATGGAAGTGGGAACTCGAAGCATCAAATGGGCGGAAATGGAACCTTGGATTATCTGGCCAAACGTACAGGGCACAGTCTTGGGACACATGGTCATATTTTCCAGTGAATCATAAAGGGCTCTAGTAATTCCTCAGGAGTTCTCTTTCCCTTGAACAAGACTGTGGCAAAGGATTTGCAGAGCAGCCCGTTCTCAAGAACTCCCTTTACAGGCAAAGGCCAGGTCGAAATCCTTTCTGGGGAAGCAAATTACTTTAATAATAATAGTATGTGTCTCTCTCACACACATGCATTTACTACTGCATCCAACACCATAGTCTCTAGGTGTCAGTAATGCTTACCAGTAGTCTTTCCATAGTACCTTCCACCTGGGCTTCGCTAGTGCTAAACTCAGCTCCCCACAAACTTGTGAGGCAGCTCACAGCTTTCAAAGCTTGGGTTGGCTCCAATGCAGCCTTTCTGAGTCAGGTGGGAGCTGGTCATGCAGGGGACATTTAGGGCTGCTATTTTATCATGCCCATATGGCCTGAGCATGCAGTGACTTGAGATGGAGCTGGCTAGCGGCTGGGCTGAGGCGAGGCCACCCAAACAGACTTGTCAGGGGCACCTTTGGGTGCTTAAAGATTTACTCTGGGCCTTCCAAGGCCTGTGATGGCAAAGCAGTGACTGAGCAAGGGACAGCTGCAGCCTCCTCTCAGGGCACTCTTGACGCAGACAATATGCAGAGCCCGACACTGGCCCTGCAGACCTAACTGAGGGCTTATGGGGCTCGAGTAGAAGAGGAACAGGAGAAGGGCTGGAAAGAAGGAGGTGGAAACTGGCAGATGGGAGCACTACACGTGCTGGGGTTTTGAGTGGAGGATTCCCAGAGGTTGGAAGATGCAGGGAGACGGGGATGAAGGTAACGGAGTAGGCGTTAGGGTGTGGCTAAAAGCAGCGGGGCAGCCTCCCTGACAGGAAACCAGCACCCCTCCATCAAATGACTGGGGCAACAACACCCCCACTCTCACAACTCCCCTCCAACCTCTGGCTGGGGCGGGGGGTGGCAGCAACAGCACCCCTTCCTCCCACAGCTTCCCCCTCCTGACATCTCCCACCTTTACCCGGGGCAGGGCACGGGAGGAGCCCGCCAGCCACTTAACTCGCGCTTAGAGGGCACTCTAGGCAGTTGCTCCATAGTCCTGGAGAACTGTCCGCTCCCATCACAGAACGCAGCCTTCGCTCACGGCCATAGAGACTCGGGGCTCTGGGCGGCCCAGAGCGGTGCCATGGGGGCAGACACACTGGCTGTATCTCTATGACCACGGGGGAAGGGGGGAGGGGGCAGGTGCAGACACCTGGGGGGGGACTCTGAGGGGGAAGGGACAGGAAGGGGGAGTAGACACCTTGCAGGGACTCTGGGAGGGAAAAGGCAGGAAGATGGGGGGGGGGCAGAGACAGACAGCTGGGATGGGACTCTGACGGGGAAGGGGCAAGCAGCTGGGAGGGATCCCTGGGGAAAAGGGCAGGAATGGGGGGCAGAGGCATATGGTTGTGGGGAGACCCAGAGGAGAAGGGGCAAGAAGAGGATGACCGAGACAGACAGCTGGGGGGCAGAAGTAGGAAGAGGGGGGCAGAGGCAGACAGCTGGGAAGGCACTCGGGGTGGGGGAGAAGGTTCAGGAAGAGAGGGCGGGACAGACAGCTGGGGGTGGGAGAGTCTCTCGCACGTTGCAGGGGGTGAGAGAGTCAAGTACCGGGGTAGGTTCTAAAATTTCTGGTCATTGTGAAACAAGATGAGGCCAGTTTCAGAGGAGAGGGGAGCACCCCTGTCATAAGCAAATAATATGCATTTCACTACATAAAAATGTAAAGTAATAAATGTAGGAACAAAGATTGTAGTCCATACTTACGGGATGGGATAGTCTATCCTGGAAAGTACTGACTGAAAAGAACTTGGGGATCATGGTGGATAATCTCCTCAATGTGAGTTCCTAGTATATGCTGGAGTGACCTAAAGGGCTAATGCGATCCGTGGATGTATAAATGGGAATCTTGAGTAGGAAAAGAGCTGGTTATGTTTTCCTGTGTCAGTCACTGGTGCGACTTCTGCTGGAACGCCATGGCCAGTCCTGGTGTCCACAGTTCAAGGATGTTGATCAGTTTGAAAGGGTTCACAGAAGAGCCACAAGAATGATTAAAGGATTAGAAAACCTGCTTTTCTAGTGACAGGATCACACTCAATCTATTTAGTTTAATGAAGAGAACATTAAGGGGTGATTTGATCACAGTTCATAAGTACCTACTGTGACAAAGCTCCAAGTCTGTACTTGTGGGTCCTGCGCTTCCTGGCAGATTTAGGGGCCTCAGAAACTCATCTAGGCCCCAGAGTGACCTCCCTTTCTCAGTATAATTGGCAAGAGTCACCACCTAGTGAGTTACCTTCATCACAGGCCAGTATGGAAGATGGAAAAAAGGGGGGAGCCCAGGCTTGCCCTCTACTCCGGACTCCAGCCCAGGGACCCTAATAGTATCAGCTAAGATGGCTGACCTTTTAGGCACAAAACACAATACAATTCCCTGGGCTACTTCCCCACAGCAGTCCCTGCTTCTTCAAACTCCACTTCACCCTTACCTCAGGGCCTCCTTCCTTCAGTATGATATGTTGTCCAACACTCAGTCTCACCAACAGCATAACTTCCTTCCACAGCTCCTGACACCCACAGCCCACTTGACTAACTGGGAGGTTTTTATCTGGTTTCAGCCAGTCCCTGATTGGCTTCAGGTGTCCCAATTAGGCTAGCTGTTTCTACTCCTTTCTAGAAGGTTCTTAATTGGCCCCAGGTGTCTTGATTGGCCTGGAGTAGCCTTTGTTTGGCTATCCAGGGAACAAGGACCTGCACATCCTGAGACTAATATACCTCCCTTCCAGCACTCTCCTATATCCTTCTGGTCTGACTCCGTCACACTACGTGGGGAACAAAAATTTTATAATAGAGGACTTTTCAATCTAGCAGAGAAAAGTATAACATGATCCAATGGTTGGTAGGTGAAGCAAAACAAATTGACTGGAAAAAATGGTACAAATTTTTAACAGTCATTAAGCACTGTAAGAATTTATAAAAGGTCATGGTGGATCCCCAACCTGGCAATTTTTAAAATCAAGGTTGGATGTTTTTCCAAAAGATCTGCTCTAGTTCAAACAGGAATTAATTCAGGGACATTCTGTGCCCTGTGTTATGTAGGTCAGAGTAGATGACCATGGCAGCGCCTTCAGGCTTTATAATCTATGAAAATCCATCAGGGAAGCCAAAGAATGGATCAGTGGAGACTGAATTATCTTTTCCTCCCTAGCAGCAGACCCTCTGGGTAACGGATTGAGACAGCCTATATCAACATTTAAACTCTACAACAGCATAGCTGGGCCTGCACTGCTGTAGCGCTTTAGTGTACACACCTACTACAGCGACAGGAGAATCGTAAATCCACCTCCCTGAGAAGCAGTAGCTAGGTCGAGAGAATTCTTCTGTCAACCTAGCACTGTCTGCATGGGACTTTAGATTGGCTTAACTATGTCGCCCAGTGAGGATTTTTCATACCCTTGAGCTACATAGATGGGTCAGTCTAATTTTCTAATGTAGACCAGCCCTTATTTGTGTGGGGGAGGAGGGTGGAAGAGCTTTGTCCTTGTGTGGGAGCTTCAGTGAGGCTCAGTAATAGTATTAGGGGCTAATCACATGGATCTGTTGGTAACAGAGAATGCTTCACAGCGTGGTAACATAGGACTTGAATTGACAGACTAGATCGAGCCCATAGGCATCTAGTTCAACATCCAACAGTGGCCAGTACCAGATGTATCACAGATACAAGAAACCCCCTGGTAGGCATTTTGGAATAACCAAAATCCTGAATATTGGGAGTAGGGTTAAGTCCAAAAATGACTTCCAGTTATTTTCTATAACTTCCTAAAGAGGTATCTAGCAGAACTGCAATAAACAGAGAATGTCTGGAGATTCAACTCTTTTATTATGGAAGTCTATAAAATAGCCACATTGATTATTTTTTAAGATCACAAAATACACAACATCAATTTTAATATGTGACACATAATATTATATACATATTAAAAAACCACATGACTGAAACACATGTTCACACGGCACCAATTTCATAACCAAAAAAATCCTCACAAGTGCTTTTTCTTAAGATTAAAAACAACTGCAATAAAAACATATTAATATTTTTTCCAGACAAAGTTTACAATAAAGAGAAAAAAATTCATATCTTACTAAATAACAAATATTTAACAGCAAAACTTTATACTAAATATCTATTTTGAATTATAACAAAAATAGTACTTATAATAGTTTATAAAGACAGACCAAAAAAATTTGTGTATAAAATAATATTATAGCGAATTGGACTGTGCTAGGAAAAAAAATTTCTGAGATTCAAAGTGCTTTATTCTGCAAACCCACTGCAGCAACTTTTTTTTAGTCAAGTTATATTAGTTAGGAATGGTAAATCAAAAGCATGATCTATTTATGTCTAGATAAAATACACACACACACATAGATAGATGTATGCATCTTTCATTATCTCTCTCCGGTCATTTATTCACTCAAAAGCATGTTTGGTTTTTATTTTGTAATGAAATTTTAAAAAATGAAAACCCTTCACTGCTCTCCTGAGAGTCCAATGCCCTTCTAAAAGTAGCTCAGAAAACATTTTGCTAATGATTATTTGACGGAGTTTGATCTGAAGCCAATTGAAGTAAATGGAAAAACTTTAATGGACTTTGTGTGGAGCCTTTTATCCCTCCCCACCCGCTTTTCTCATTACCTGTGGCCTCTCACTTCTCATCCTCTTCTCCTTCCCTTGTCCTCTGTGTCCCCACCAAATAATGTTTTCAGAATATTATGGGGTTGCAAGTGGCTTTTACAGACCGTTTGAAAACAGAATTTATCAAGGCCTGAAAACTGGGTATGACATATAAAAAAAGAGTGGATCTCTAGCTTTTTTATCCTGTGGACCATCTCCATTCCCCAACTCTTCTCCATGATTCTCATAATGTTATTTCCTGGTGATCCACCGAATAATGGGGAGACCCACAGACTGACACATTTCTATCCGGGACAGATAATGGCAGAAATTTCACGAGAAAGCCTGATCTTGTGAAGTTTCCATCAAAAGGTAGACCCGGAGAGTGTGAAGACCCAAACTTGCATTGCAAACTTTCGGAGTGTGGGACACGGGCCTAAGCCACACATAGCTGCAAAGGATTTAGATCGGTGTTTTGGTTCAAACAGCCAGAGAGATTACAGGCTAGCTGCCAAATCCGGATCTGAACTTCAGAGGTTAGAGGCTACAGAGGCTTAGTTCAGGCCGATCCCTGTTCAAATAAAAACCGTCTGTGAAACGGCCACAGAGAGATTATAGAGCAGCAAGCCTCAGAAACAACCTATTACCACTGAGCCTCCCGAGTCCCATGTGCTCATGGAAGCGGAGCTCATACGTGTGTGTGTGTTTGGCGGTCTATGCCCTTCTATATGATTTTTGGCAGCATCGTTTAAAGGGATGATTAAATCTTCAGTGTCTCCCCTTCCAGGGAACCGCCAAAGTCTTTATTGATCCTGGATGGATGAATGGCTGGCTAGAGCAGCCTTCAGCATCTTTCACTCAGCACTGCTTTAGAGCCTTCCACTGACTCATCCCAGTTTTCAAAAGCCAAACATGCAAACCTTGCACAGGCCTGGTGGGAAGCTCCCGCCCCTCCTTCCCTCAGATTTCAGCTCCTCTGACTTATCCTGACCAAAAAACCAGCCGCCCACCCACAACAGTTTCTTTGGCACTCAGGTGGAGGGCGTTCTCAGCTCTGGCTCTTGTGTTTCTCCTTCTCTGCCCGATGAACTGTATGAGGCGCCCCAGTTACAGCAAATATATCCGAGAGAGAGGGTGAGCGCACTGAAAGGTCTGCATGAAGTCAGTGCTTGCAGCTCAGATGAATAGCACGCCTGTCTTGGACAATTGTGAGAGAGATTTCTCTTCCCTGAGACTGCCAGTCATTGACCCTGGCCGCTGCGAAGTAGCAGCGGGACATGTGGTTTGCCGGGAGGCCAGCTGCCAAACCTGCGCCCTGCCACTAGTAAACCAGAAAGAGATGTTGCTCCTGACTCAGGACTGAGCGTCCACCATGCCAGCTGAAGCAGAAACGGGGCATTTGCAGCACCTTTGAGGAACACCCCCATTTCAAGTGTGACTGGGCAGCTTACAAAGTTCCCAGCATCTCTAATAAGGGGTTGCTCTGATGGGAGCTCACATGCCCTGACAAACACTCCCAGGAGAGCTTCTCACTTCAGCTGGACGCTGCGGAGGGAAGAGTTACCTCAGAGGGAGGCTTCCACTCATCTCCAACACTCTTTAATGCAAGCACCGCTGTGGGCAGGGGACGGGGGCAGCTGTGGGTGTGACTACCAGTTAATTTTTGGAGGCTTAGTTCTTCAGCGGTTCCGCGAACAAGACACCTGCATGCGCTGAGCCCCGTTACTTAGCAGCACCCCAGTACAGTTTACAAAGTACATGTGGTTCAGAGTTCAGTGCACACACCGCGGGGCCTGAGAGGTCTGGAGAGAAGGCAAAAACAACACAGCTCACTGCAAAACTCTGGGTTTGAGCAGGATCAGACAGGGTGGGGGTAGGGGGAATGGGCAGTTACGCACATGCCATGTAGCAGCAGCTGGCAACTTCAAAAATGACACATCAGAAACCCCATTCTACCCTCTGAAGTGAGATCAGCCCTCACTGAAGCGGATGAGACCCCCATCAGAGGGCAGAATTTGCCCATTACTTTGTCCCACAGTACAGATCAGATGGCTTTCTTGTTCACAAAGCATAGGGAGACTAGACCGTCCTGTCCAGCTGACCCTGTCGCCTTTAGTGGCCCAGTGGTCCTTGCAGGAACACCAGTGACCCTGCCAGAAGCCAAACTGGTGCCGGGTTCAGTTTGTGTGCCGTTACCCAGAATGCACTTCCCAGCATTTGTTGGCGGGGGGGGGCACCGTCAACTGAACACAGAGTTCTTTTCCCCACATGCCGTGAGAGACCAATCCGAATTGGAAGAAGGGTTTAGGGATTGGGAGTCGGGGGGATTTGTTCTTCGATCTCTCCAAAGAAAGCAAAACAAAACAAACACTGTTATCACCAACTATTGTAACACTGTTCAAAAAAATCAAAGGCCGCCAGAGGTAGCAGCCTGCCATCGGATCTCGCCAACACCTCCTGGCCTGGCTCCAAGAAGGTGTGTGGGGCCGGCAGACCTCTGATTGCTAGCTAATTTCAAAAGCTTTTCCCGCAACAGGCGTCCTCTGCCCTCCTGCTTGCAGCAGAAAGGTTTCTAGATATATAATATTTATATACTGTGTATGGTCAGGCAGTCCCAGCTCTACTAGTATTTGAAATTCTTCTGAAGACAAAACAAAACAAAAAAACCAAACCAGCCAATCTCCTTGCACTCTCCCCACAGAAAAAACAATCATTTTGGCAGCTTTGCTGTAGGAGAAAGTCTCGACCAGGAGGTTCTGCAAGGTTAGTGTCGTGGAGAAGCTTCTTTTCCTGTTTTCTCCTTTCGTTCCATCCCTTTTCCCACCCACCCCCATTGGCCCGCCCCCGGGGAAGGAAAAGTCAGCTTACACGGTCGCCCCCAGCATGGTTTCTGTCTCCGTCAGGATCTCGTTCTGGTTGGAATCCAGTCCGAAGAATTTGACCTTGAGTCCATCGACAGGGTGGACCACAGGGACCAGGGTGATTCTTGGGAAAGTCCTGGTGGCTAGCTCGAACCGGCTTGTGCTAGCCAGCTCAATGGCTAGCGCCTTGAGGAAAAGCTTGGCCAGGTGCTTGCCGAGACAGGTCCGTACACCCCCGCCAAACGGGAGGTAGTGGAACCTGCCGTCTTTGTCTTCGGTACGGTCTTGCCCAAAGCGGTCAGGGTCAAAGACGTCCACGTCCTTGAATACCGGGGCGGTGTCGTGTGTGTCCCGGATGCTGTACATGACGCTCCAGCCTTTGGGGATCTGAAAGCCCTACAGAGCGGGAGACGGAGGAAGAGAAAAACCAAGAGTGCATCAATGATTCGTAGCCATCCACAGAACGAGACCACGCGAGCTGGGCAAAGCCACTGTATGGGTGAGCGGAGACGCTGCTGCTACTGGGGACTCTGTTTGAGATCCCCGATCATTAATAGAATGTACTGAAGGCTTAATGGGAAAACTCGTAGTGGGATTCTCTTTCTGACCTGCTGGGGAATCAATTATTTATTTGTATTGTGGTAGCGCATACAATCCCCAGTTATGGACCAAGACCCTCTTGTGCTCTGCACTATATAAACGCAGAACAAAGACACTTAAAGGGACTTTGGTCAGCATGAAAGTCCTCCTTCTGTCTGAAATATTTTTACTACCATCATTACATGTGGCACCTGAGATATTCAGAATTTAACGACAGAACAACTTTATTTTTCCCAGTTTGTTTTCAGTCCTTGTGATCTAGTATGTAGGATGCTGGACTGGGAGTCAAGAAAGCTGGGTTCTATTCCCAGCATTCGAGCTCTCCTGCTGGGTGATCCTGGCAAATCATTTCTTTCTCTGTGCTTCCGTTTCCCCTCTCTTCCTTCATCAGACTGGTCTATTTAGACTGCAAGCTCTTTGGGGCAGAGACTCTCTCTCACTGGCTGTCTGTACAGCAGCTGGTGTAATGGGGCACTGACTTCAGCTGGGACCTAGAGGCACTATCGTAATACAAACAAATACTAATTTGTACATTAGTGAATGTGAATAGTCAGTGGTGATGAGTCCTTTCTATATAACTCTTCCACCCAACTTTCACTTCCTTATAACTTTCTGAAAAACTCTCCTTGGGGTGGTGGCTGCAATCCAGCAGACACTTCGCTACCAGTGCAGCCTTTTCTCGTGCATGCAAGAGGTTGCAGGATTCAAATCTTTGCTTCCCTTGGTGTTTGCGTGGGTCTTCCCAAGAACAGGAGAGTGAATTTGCAACAATAAAGAAAGAAAGAAAAATGTACCTGTAAAAGCACAAGGAACGGCAGAGGGCAGCTGAGGCAAGTATGGAGCATAGAACTACTTCTAACTCATTTTTGAAAACTAGCTAGATTAAAATCACTGCCGTCCCTTTTATCGTTGTCCCTCTTTTATTAAATCTGGAGTAATTCCATAAGCTTTAGATTTAACTGATGAAATAGACATCACCGTCTAGCCCACCATATGGCAAAGGGGAAAACTTTTCTCCCATCTCTGCGGTATCCCTCACATTATTCAGAGCTCCCAAAACAGGTGCCCAGAGAAGCTGTATAGTAGTCCACAGCATCACCTATTCACATACATATGTATTTTCACACACCCATAATGTGTGAGTGAGTGCGTGGGTGTGCAGAGAATGCACTGATGAGAAAGAAGGGTAATTTGTCATCCTCTGCTTACTTGAAAAGGTTTCAATCTCAAATCATGCCATTAGCAGAGTTTACTGTGACTGGCGGCTCTTGAGATTCTTTTTTACTAGCACAGAACTCCATCCATGTGATGAGTAATATCCCTATCATCCAAAAATCTGTAACTGCCCTTTGTCCCTTTCCGCCGTCACACCCCAATCTCTGGCTTCGGAGATCGCCACATGTTTCTCTTTTATAATGTCAAACTTTTCTCCCCTATAGTTGCCTGAAAGTTCTGGGGCCAAATGATGGCTAGATTCTGATCTCAGTTTCACCAGTGTAAATCCAGAGTAATTGCACTGATCTTCCAGCGATAGGACTTTAATTTGTCCTTCCTGCTGGCCAGATCCTGACTCACTTGCTAAGTGGCTTGTGAGAGTTGTGCTATTGTGTGCAATCCCTTTAATATCATGGTGCACAGGTCAGCTCAGGAATGTGCGTGAACGTGTAGACAAACACAAATGTCCTGTGTGCGATTGGGAAAATGCTTTTGCTAAACATGAGGTCACCCGATCTCCTCCTAAAGAGGAGATTTCATACATTGCAAAAACTTTCCTCTTTGAGAAAGCCTTTTAACTTAGTCAGATTCACAGTACAAACACCCCTTCTACTCCAAATCCCTACCCAAAAAACTACCCCAAGCAAAGCTTTGACTCTGAAAAGGGAGAAGAAGCAGAGACCCCATAAAGTCCACTAGGGACTTCACTATTGTTATTGATTTTATGTGGGAGACGCCCAGATGCTACGGTGATAGGTGGCAGTAGAAACCCCGAAGACAGATATACTGTGTCTCTAGATCGCCAGTGTTTCTATGACCTCCACTGCTGGGAATGCATTACTATACTACCATGTTTGCTGGATAGCTCAGGTTATGGGAGAACTTTCAATATAACTCTTCTGCCCAATTTTCACTTCCTTATAACTTTCTGAAAAACTCTCCTTGGGGGTGTGGAATTGTCCATGTTTGATTTCAACCAATAACTGATTTTTTAATCTTCCCCAATGGACAGCTTATTCTACAATCAACTACTACAAGCGCCTTTCCTTGACACATCCAGTACAGGCAGCCATTCTACATGCAAGATTCCACAGTGAGTCTGATGGGAACTGTACCAAGGGCAGCTCACGTGCCTTGCAGAACATGCAAGACACGTGAGCTGGGACAGCCTCCCATTGAGACTGGATGTGACAAAGGGAAGAACTAGCTTGGAAGGAGATTTATGGGATCAGACCTGTGGTCTATCTGGTCAAGTAGAGTAGTTTCTAGGTCCCTTTGTTTGGAAGTTTGAGCAAAATCTGTTCAACTAATTCTGAGTTATGTAGGAAGGTTTAAAAAAGAAAAAAAAGATTTTCCATACTCTGCCTCAACATTCAGACATGTTCACAGATACGCATGCAAATTGCCAGGTGGATAGTGGTACATCCCTACAGGCCTGGTTGAAATATAAATACAACGTCAAAAAACTATATATCAGTTTCCAACTTTCAGACATTTTCCAGCAGCCTGTAGGTGGCAGAACCTTCACTTACATTCAAGTTTGTTAGATTATACTTCCTACTTATATCTATCTATCTATATAGGAGTCATTGACTGTAGCACATGGTCCATCTTGTAATGTTCCATTGATCAATGGACCGTTGGGTGTTCTTGCAGAGTAAGGGCATTCTACTTGGATGACCCAGCAGCCTCTGGGGGTTTATGTTGGGGATCCACTAGACTGCAACCGCACCAGTGCAAAAGTGAGATCTGGTCTGATTTCATGAGCTAAGCCGGTTTGAGCCAGACAGCCATTGGATAAGACACCTCTGAGGGGGAAAAGCCAGGGTGATGCAAGCACCTAGCATAGGTGAGTCAGCAGAAAGTGGCCCTCTAATAACAAGAATTTCTGCTATAAACTGGGGGTTCTTCAGTTGGAAACAATAGAGGAGGAGAAAGATCTGGGTGTATTAGTCCATCACAGGTTGATTATGAGCCACCAATGTGATGCAACTGTAAACAAAAACCCCCATCAAATGTGATCCTAGGATGCATCAGGCAAGGTATTTATGCCACGGAACAAGGCACTGGTAAGACACCATCTGAAATACGGTGCGCAGTTCTGGTCACCCATCTTCAAGAAAGAGGAATTTGAACTGGAACAGGTGATCAGGGGACCAGCGAGCCTGTATTCCGAGAGTAGACTAAAAGAGCTGGGCTTATTTAGGCTGGGAGGGGATCTGATTGCTCTCTCTAAGGATATCAGCAGGTACACACCAAGGAGGAGGACGAGCTATTTAAAATAAAGGACAAGGTCGGCACAAGAGCAAATGAGCATAAATTGGCCAGGAGTAAACTGAGGCTGGAAATGTGAAGAAGGTTTCTTACTATCAGAGAAGGGAGGATCTGGAACAGCCGCGGAATAAGAACAGGGGTGAGGGGCAAACAATCAAACTGGTTTTAAGATGGCGCTTGAGAAGTTTATGAACGGGATGATATGACGGGGCGACCTGTGGTAGCAAGGACTGGACTCAATGATCCAGGAGGTCCCTTCCAGTCCGTACTCAGCCAATGCCCCTGTGTAGTTCTATGCCGTTGGAGGGGCGGTCTTGCATTTCTGCTGAAATGTAAACCCAGGCCCCGGTGCTTATGGTCACGTCAATGGTTAGGGGGCTGGAGCACATGACTTATGAGGGGAGGCTGAGGGAACTGGGATTGTTTAGTCTGCAGAAGAGAATGAGCATGGATTTGATAGCTGCTTTCAACTACCTGAAAGGGGGTTCCAAAGAGGATGGATCTAGACTGTTCTCAGTGGTACCAGATGACAGAACAAGGATTAATGGTCTCAAATTGCAGTGGAAGAGGTTTAGGTTGGATATTAGGAAAAACTTTTTCCCTAGGAGGGTGGTGAAGCACTGGAATGGGTTACCTAGGGAGGTGGTGGAATCTCCTTCCTTAGAGGTTTTTAAGGTCAGGCTTGACAAAGCCCTGGCTGGGATGATTTAGTTGGGGTTGGTCTGCTTTGAGCAGGGGGTTGGACTAGATACCTCCTGAGATTCCTTCCAACCTCGCTATTCTATGAAGATCTGGCCAAGTTCCAATGTCAGGAGGACACTCAGGAGAAATATCCTAATAACTCCCCTTCCCCCATACTTTAAAATGGATCCGGCACACCTTGCCTCCTGTCCTACACTTGTGTAACATTGGCCTGCACAGTTATCAAACCTGCCAGGTTCCACCCCAGAAGTGGCTATTTTCCAGTGGGAGGCGCAGAGGCTGCTGCCTGCATCCCTATAAAATACTCTGAAGCCCCTTTTCGGGGGAGAAGGGGTGTGATACACGTCAGAGCTCCTGTACTCACATCCAGCTCGAAGGTCTGCAGCACCGTCCTGTACCCGCCAGAGATGGGGGTGAAGAGACGTAGCACCTCCTTGATCACGCACTCCAGGTAGTGAAGGCTGCTGATGGTGTCCAGCCGGAGGGAGCCCTCGCAGATGCAGCCATTGTGAAGGATGCCCTTGCTGCGGAGCTCTTCGCGAAGCTTCTCCAGGACCCCGGGGTGCTTCAGGAGCTGCATGATCAGAGAGGTGCTGGCGCTGGCCGTGGTAGCGTAGGCAGCGAAGATGAGCTCCAAGGTGCCATCCTGAAGGCAAAAGGAACCCTGGGTTAGACACTAGGAAGGTCACAGTTTCAGATACCTGGCCCCACAGGGTTCAAATGTTAAAAGGAATTCATGCCCCAGCCGACCACTAGCAGAAGCTAGAACCTGGCACTAGGCCACTGCTGGGAGGAGTTTGGTTTAGCCTCAGCTGGCACTCAAAGAGATTTAATTTGCAACACACAGGCTGGCACAACAGGAAAGCTTTCTTCTGGGCGGCTGCACGTCGATGGGGTGACCCATGGAAGTGCGGGGAGGTGCCGCGGAGCAGAACGGCCGGGCATTGGTAGCGCTGTCAGGAGAACTGGCTGGAGAAAGCTCCCACAGTGCTCGTACGCCCTGTAGGGCAGGGATCATCTCTCCAGGGCGCGTGTACAGAGCCTAGCACGGCGGGGCCCAGATCCTTGACTGAGACCTCTAGGTGCTACAAGGGTATCAACAAACTGCCACTAAAACAGCTCTCACTGGGCCTGGCTCCGTCTCCCGCTTCCGTGAACGTTACAATCCATCCTCCCCAGAGGAAGGCCACACAGTGGGGCGGGGTGGGGAACCCCATCATCATCAAGATGAGAGGCAGCTGAGGGCCCCTGGGAGCTTGCACAAAGCCACGCGCTGCGGGACAGTAGAGCCCAAACCCCCAGCCCAAGCCTTTCGCCTGGCAGCCACGCTGAGAGGACGAGGCAGCCAGTGGCCAGGGGCGGATCAGTTCTTCCTTCCTCGTCACATGACATAATGGGCTTGGCCGCATTTCCAATCCCCCGATCGAGCACCATCCCCACTGCCCCTGCAAGCTGCCACCCCGGCTCACCAACGGGCCTTTCCCCCGGCTCCTCCCAAGACAGAACGAGTTGGGAACAGCACGTTCCCCACTCGCTCAGTCCAAGGCTCCTCCTCCCCCCGCTGCGAGAGAACACGGGCAGCCCCTCCCCACAGAGACGACATTGCGGCTTCAGAGGAGTTTGCCTTGGCACTTACCAACATACGAACGCCCCCTTATCTACCTGTTTCTTCCTCTCTGGCGGCAAACAGCCTCCTTCAGGCATGTCTGTCATGCACACAGAGTGCCCGTCGCTGATCTCCCTACACCAGGGTCAGCCCATTGCCTTCACGGGACCCATTCCGGATTGACACCCGTCTACACCATGAATAAGCCCTACACCACTTCTGACCTGCGCAGTGCCACCCCCGGGTCTCCGTAGGCTCAGTCAGTCCTTGGTCTGTCTCCTGAGACTGCTAGCAAGGGCCTGGAAAGGGTTTGCCCTGGTGCCCATGGTATTAAAGCCACTGCCCCCTTGCCAAGCATTCCAATCTGACCACGGCCTTTCCATGCCAGCCGGTGGGCTGATGGCTCTGGAGGTTTTCAAACAACAGCCATGCCTAAAGCACTCCTGCCTGGCATTGTCTTACTGAGGGTCCTTCTTTCTCATGGGGTCTTCTCCTCCCTCCCCCACAGATTTAGCACGCGCTCCAGGAAAAGGACAGACTTCCTTCCAAAGGGAGCAGACGGCACCCTGCCCGATGTGCTGCCTGGCCAAAAATAGCCCCGTTCATGTGTCACGGGAAGCAGAAAGGACCCCCAAGATTCTCCAGTGGCATTTCTTTCCTCTCCCTCTCCGCATGGCCCGCCTGCAAATTTATAGCTACTTACTGGTTTTGAGCCAATGTTCAATCCAACAGAAATAAATAGCCAAGCTGCAGGGCATTCCTGGGGGTGAGCAATGGGCTAGAAGGAGCTGATGGCCTATGATATAGCTTACGGACCCTGGACATTAAGTGAGTGTAGGATGAGGGTAGTAGTCCAAGCACATGCGTAGGCACCAAGAATGCCCAGGTTTTAATCGTGGGCCAGACACAGACTCTCGTCCCTTGCTGTGCCTCAGTTTCCCCACCCGTACAATTGAGGATAATAAATCCTGACTAACCTCACAGTGGCACTGTGAGGGTGAGTTCATGTCCGTTAGATGGTTGAAAAGAGAGAGTGCCAATGCCCCTTAATCTGGCCCTTCATTAATCCAGCCCTGATCCTCCACACAGCTCCTGCGCTGTCTTTCCTTCCCTGCTAGTCTCCCCCTCAGTAATCCCAGCTGGTGCTGTTCTTGAGCAGAAGCTACCCGCCAATCACATGGAGGGGTGGGACGGACACAGCAGTGGGGGATTGGAGAGAGTGAAGGAGGAAACCGACCCTCAACCAGCGGTGACTTAAAGGAGGAATTGACTGAAAATCCTGCTCTTACCTTCAACTCCTGCATGGTCAGCTCTTTCCCATGCTCCTTGCCGCTTTCTATCAGGATGTCCAGGGCGTCGGAATAGTCCTTGCCCTGCGTGTTCTGCAGCTTCTCCCGAATGGCTTTCTCCAGCCCCTTCTGCAAAGTCTCCCGAGCTCGGATCCCCTGCAAAACACAGAAATAGCCGCTCCATGAAATAGCCGCTCAGCAGCCACGGCATCACAATGGTTGCTCAGCTCTGGGCCTCCCTGAGGAGTTGCTGTGAATGTGAAATGAGTGTTTAGTTGGTCCACAATTAATCAGTCATCAGAGGGAGAAATATAGATGGACAGTGGGATGGAAAACCTTTCCTGACAAAAATCTGGGAATGGCTGCATTACTCACCCCGGGTGGAAGCTGCATGCGTCATTCCAGACTCATGGGCAGTGTCAGCGCTAGAGACTGGATTATTGGCACTGGCCCAGTGGGCTAGAACCAACACAAACACAAATGGCTCATCGTGCCCACGTTAGCCAGGTTAACCTGGTCCAAGTACCACTGCCAGGTACGTCCCTGTACCATGCTAGCACTGAGTTGGAAAGCCCGCTGGGGATCTATTGCCAGTGTGGCTTCTGGGAGGCTTCGAAAGGCCAACGGCGGGTTGTGACATAGCAAGAGGCGTATTTTGGAACGGTCTGTGCTGTTCCACCAGTGACTTGTGTGCTAATTCAAACAGGAATTAAATTCATGGAAGCCCTATAGCCTGTGCTATGCAAGAGGTTAGACTAGGTCTATGACTTATATCCACATTGTTACTAGCTAGGGGCAGGCTCTGTTGAAAGAAGGCCTGTCTTTGGCGGAGGGGTAGACGTATGTACCCAGTTCAAACCACTTGTGTGCATGGACACAAATTGCTTTACAAGCATGCTGGAAGGAACAAACAGCTCTTGGAACAAAACAATTCTCTGTTGCAGACAAGGTTATGCCAGTCAAACCTTTACCCTACCCTCCAACCAGCCTGAGCTCTGAATGTGCCACATGACGCATAAACTAGCTATTTGGGGAATGCTTTAGAGAGTCTTAAAAAAAAATACCCGGACTATTTCTTGTAACCCCTTCACCTTAGTTACATGATTCCAGTGAAATGTCAGATTTCAGTGCTGCAGCATCACTAAATACAGAAAACCTGCCACTTTTGCAGGGCTGGGTCTTGCATTTGGGGAGAGGGAACGTTTCTGAGGAAGCTAAATTTGTGTTTTTCAAAGATAACTATTGGAAGTTGCTCAGGGGGCGGAAATCCTACAAAAATCAGTCTTGGGCAAAAGTCCCTTAGACATGAGTGGAATAACTCCAGATTCACAAAGGCCCCAAATAGGCAAGATTTCACAAAAGTGTAATTGGTACCACCATATGAACATCGTGTTTTAAACTGAGAGCCACAACAATTATCCCCAATTTATGCCCCGCCCACCATGTCCCACAAATCTTTAGGAAACTTTACCTCAAAAGGAATGTATCCAATTCCTCTGAAGGAGTTCTCTTCCCAAGAACACAATCAAATCCCCAAACTAGCTCTCTCACTAAACAAGTCTCAGTTTTGCAATGACACTGCGCTCTCATCTAGTGTTTTTCTGCAGAGAATCTGAAAAGTGCTTTAAAAGGCAGATTGACGTCTGTAAACCCAACTTTAGGGCAGGCGGGAAAACGATAAATATCACAACAAATTTCAAGAGAAATGAAGAATTTTCATTTAGTTCTAAATTTTCTGGGCTTTAGTTTTTGAAAACTGATTTTTTTCCCCCCTCAATGTTTCCTTCAAAGACTGGAAAGAAGCTAGAAATTAGGAAAAGGCCATTTTTCAGTTGAGGGATCCGTTCTATCTCTTTTCCACAGGGGACAGGGCGGGACAGAGAGAGGTCAAAGGACATGCACTCGGACAATAATGGCAAAGTCACACGTCAAAATAATCAGAAAAGCCATCACCTTATCCTCCTTTATATTGAGCTCTGGAACACCTAGCACAATGGATCCTTGATTGGCAGTCCTAGGCGCTAGAGTAATATATAGACTAACAAGAAACTCCGAGCGTAGGAGCTCAGGTTCCTATCCACTGGACCTCACTGCCTTCTCCTTCAAGGCCAGAAATTTCTGGTTTCTTCCCACCTCCATCATCTGAGCACTTCTCAATCATTAACAGATTTCATTCTTGTCACCCTTGTGTGACAGGGGGCTATTATCCCCCATTTACAGATGGGGAACAGAGGCAGAGTGACTTGCCCAAGGTCATATAGGAAGCCTGTGGCAGAGACAGGAATTCAACCCTGGTCTCCTGAATACCAGTTCAGTGCCAGATCCACTAGACCATCCTATGCTCAGTGTCGCTACCTCAATGTCATGGCCATAAGCGGTGCTAGAGAAGCCTCTTACCCGCCTGTAGCCACTGAAGGGCAGATCCACGGGCAGCGAGAAGACGTTCTCCACAAACTGCTGGTAGACCTCAAAGAGCCGGGCGAGCTCCTCATCAGAGATGCAGAAGCCCAGCAGGACACGGATGGCCATGCGGAAGGTGAGCTTCTGTGCCTCGTAATAGACATTGATGGGCTCCGGGTTGCTGCTCCACATCCGGAGCGTATCCTGGATCACCAGCTGGATCTTCGGGAGATAACTCTCCAGGGCTTCGTGGCTGAAGATTGTGGAGAATACCTGCAATAAGAACCAGACACAGCGAGAGATGAACCCAAGGTCTTCCAGCTTTCCCTAATAGTCAAGCAATGCACCAATGGAGAGCAAGGATCCCATTATGCTAGGTGCTGTGCAGACAAGCAGTAATACAAGATCCCTGCCCCAGAATGCTCACAATCTAAATAAGCAAGATGGCAAAGGGTGGGAGGGAAAATGACTTCCCCAAGGTCACTGAGTAGATCAGTGGCAGAGCCAGGAAGACAACCCAGTCCAGGGTCCAATTTCAGAGCTTGTGAAAGACTCCCCCCATCCAACAATAAACTAGCACAGGGGCAACCCTGCAACCACCAACTAGTATGCGGAGCCCCTGTGCTCATGAGTGACCCTACAATAACAAAGCAGCACGTGAGTAACCCTACAATAACAATCCAATGAGAGAGAGAAAGAGAGAGAGAGAGAGGAAAGTCTACATCAACAGAGAGTATTCTTCTTAACTCTGCGATTAAGTCAGCTCTTAAATGGACAGACCCAGCTCCCGCTTCTGCTACAGGGCCTGTATGTTGTGCGAGGACCCCAGCAATGCAGGGAATATTCTCTGCTCTCTCCCCCGATCCCTTCCCCTCCGCTATAATCCCAGTTGGCTAAGCCCACAGCACACGCTTTCATTCTGACCCAACTCCCCCCGCTCCCCCGTATCCCAGAGTGCATGGGTGGAAAAGCGCTGTTTGTTTACTTTTTATTAACTCTCACCCACGCTGCCACGCTCTGGGCCTCCAGGAACCGAGAAAACAAAATCAACTCAAGCCCCCATCGAGGGACGCGCGCGCCAAGGTAAAGGTCAGACCAGACGGCGTAACCTCCTCCAGCACATGCCGAGGAGATGAGAGGGCTCGCCGGGAGGGCGGGTGGGTCTCTGTTTTATCAACTTTAAAAAAAAGACCACCACCACCCCCCCAGCCAAAGCCCCTCCAAGAACGTAACCTTTCAAGCTGCAAATGTGAGAATTTCCCCCGCAGTCAGCGCTGGAAGGGAAAGGTAACATTTTCCTGGCCGTGACCTTGCATTGCTAATGCGCGGCGTCGCTCGCTGGAGTTTATTTAGTGAAATAACACCCCTGGCCCTTTACAGGCTGGCCCTGGAGACTCAACAATAGCTGGTTCATAAAGTGCTCCAGTCCCTACACGTACTGACCTTCGCGCAGCACGCCGGGCGACAGGAGGGGCTTTTCCCTCGCTCGGGGGGTGGGAGGCGCAAAGGAAGGAATGAAAGAGGAGCCCACGGGGCAAGCGGACTTTGTGGCCGTTCATAAAAAATATTCTCCAGCCAAGAGCCGGTGGGAGAGGAGGAAAAGCAGACGGGGGAGTGGGAGAAAGAGATGGGATAGTGGGGGAGAAAGAGTCAAAAAGGGCAAGAGAAAGGGATTGATCTTGTCCTGCTTTCTGGAGCCATGCCTGGCCCATGGCACTTTGGGCTTATTCTATTTTTAAGCCCTGGAAAGAGACGCGTGTGGGTGGGTAAGACACATTTCCAGAAACCAGAGCTAGTAAACCTGACAACACAGCAGCACTGCCAAGCCCAGCCGCCGAGCCCCCCGAATGCCCGGACTGCGCTGAAGATGAGGCCTCCCCCTGTTCGGACTCCAGGAGCCACCTGGACCAGGGCAAGCAGGGAGGGGAAAGAAATAAACAAGTGTAGGCTGGTTCCAGTAGCTGGGAAAGAGACGTTTCCCTGGTGGCCATGACCGGGACATCGGGCTTTGATATGGCGCCAGGTGCAGAAACGTTGGCGGCTCTTAGTGATTGTTGGCACCTGGAGCCCCGGCGCTACTGCGCGGCGGAAACCGCTGCCACCGTCACGCAGAAGGGGGAAGAGGGGTGTATTTCTGCCTTCCCTGTTCGGTACCACAGGTCAATTGCTAGAGCTGCCTAAGGAACCCTCAGGCAAAATAACCCAGTGACACCTGGCAGATGCCAAAGGCTCAACCCACTCCCCCATCTCCTTCTCTGGAAAGGAGCTCAAGGGACCTTGGCTCTTCGTGATGTTGAGGGACAGTACATTTGGTAAAGCAAGATATGGCCCAGCAGCACGGGCCTGGGCATCAGGAACTCCTGAACCCAAATCTCCAGCTGGTGCATAGAAGCAACTCCCCTAGAATCAGCCCCTGGGAGTTCTCGGCCTGGTTGTGACGCTGATGCTTTATGAGAGCTTGGATAAAACAGTTCGCCTGCTCTGTGCCTCAGTTTCCCCCAGCTGATACAGCATTGAATGAGCTGGGGTTCAGACTCCAGCCTGGGACTCTGGAGACCTGGGTTCAAGCCCCTACTCCACCACATTCTTCTTGTGCGACCTTGGGCAAGTCACTTAATCTCTCTGTGCCTCCATTCCCCATCTGTAAAATGGAGAGAATGACACTTCCTTCCTACCAACCTTTTTCTCCTATTTTGCCTGTTTAGATTTTAACCTCTTCAAAGCTGGGACTGTCTCTTACCCGGCCTCTGTGCAGAACCCAGCACAATGGAACACTGCTCTCAGCTGGAGCCTCTACTTGGTACTCACGTGCAAGCAATAAAACACACAGTGTGTGTGTTCCTGCACACCACTGCCCTTCCCTGGGTGAGCTGTATGCCAGAGTCCCCATACCGTGCCAGTGGATGAACGATTCTCCTGCAGGGAGCATGTGCTTTGGAGCAGGAGCACCCTGTGCAACCTGGGAACCATTGTGACATTGCAAGTGATCATGGCTGTGCAGCACAGCGGGAGGGTTCGTGTCCCTTTGAAGGTGAAGACGTCTATTTATAGAGATGCCTCCGTCCTACAGCAGCCAAATCCCTAGCCTCACTGGTACCTTCGTTAGCCACCCTGGCAACCAGACCAGTGGATTATACAGCCAACTCCCCTCACAGCGACAGGACAGGTTCAAGGTACATCGGTGGGGTCGTGGATGAGGGAAGCTACCCCGACCACCGTCTATGCTGTACCTATTCTCTTGCACACCCAACACCCCACAATCAGCTACGGCAACTCGCTAAGCAGCCACCATGCTCGGCGTTTTCTCCAGGACCGCAGTGATGGATGTCTCCCTAACAAGCAAGCAAGGTAGCACCGGATGCCTGGTGCAGGGGAGGGCACCCACAGACCCACACTGAGCCATAGGGGAGGTGTGTAGGCAGGAACATAGGGACGGCCAGACTGGCTCGACCCCGAGGTCCATCGAGCCCAGTATCCCGTCTCCAACAGTTCCAGCTGCTTCAAGGGAAGGTGCAAGAAACCCGGTGAGAGGCAGCTGGGGGATCCTCTGCCCCCAGAGCACAGCCCCACGCGCCCGGAGAAGAGGGAAGGATGGCATCACGGACCCCAGAGAGCTCTGCAAATTCCGTGGGCTCTAAAAGCAGTTTGTGCCAGAAAATGCAGAAATGCAGAAAGAAACCCCGCCCCCACGCAGACACCGATCACCTGCCAAAGAGCTGGGGAGGGCTAGTCACGGGATCCCTTCCCACCTCCGAAGAGAGGGGAGCGGGCTACTGTGATGTTCAGAGAGTTGCTCCATTGTCAGAACTGGAAGCCCACCTCTTCTACCTACCGCTCTCTTCTTATGTATGTCTCCTCTTTGTCTCCTAGCAGCTAACATGAGAACAATAGAACGGTCGTACTGGGTCAGACCAAATGTCCATCTAGCCCAGTATCCTGTATACCGACAGTGGCCAATGCCAGGTGCCCCGGAGTGAGTGAACCTAACAGGTAAAGATCAAGGGATCTCTCTCCTGCCATCCATCACCTCCCTCTGACAAACAGAGGCTAGGGACCCCATTCCTTACCCAGCCTGGCTAAGAGCCATTAATGGACTTAACCTCCAGGAATTTATCCAGGACAGACCCACTGAGTCTTGTCTAGCCCATCTCGCTGCCAGCTATCGTCTGTTCCCTCTTGTACAAGATGGCCCCTACCTAGCTCTGAGAAAGTTTGGCTGGCTGGCCCAGCTGCCCCCTAGCTCTGAGTACATCAGGATTCACTAGCACCAAGATTTGTCATGGACTCGCTCCCGTTGCATTTAGACTCAGTATTTACACCTATGCCTCAAACTGCTCCCGCTTAGACCTCTGTAGCCGCCTTGGCTCCTTAAAATATTTCATCTCCGTCCCCCCTCAAGCCTCTTCTCTCAAAACTAAATAATCCGATTTGCCAACATGTTCTCCTGCACATTCCCCTCCCTGGCCTGGCCTGGCCCCCTTCCAGCTCAGCAAGGAAGCTCCAGTGCAATGGAGCGGCTTCCCCATTGCAAGGGAGATTCGGTCCCAGCAGGTCTCTCCTTCCCAAACTCATCCCTTCCTGCTTCTAGGCTAAAATCCCTGCGCCCTCTAGTGACCATTTGCCAAATAGCTCTGGTCTCCTAGTCTAGGGAGTCAGGAGGGAAGGTTAAAGGACAGAAGGGAAGAGGAGGCAAAGGAGCCACAATGTCCTTTTTTTCCTCAGGTGAATGAACAGCAAAAGCTTCCTGCCAGCAAGAGCGTATTTGGCTGCAGAATGGTCTCCCAAGGAAAGGGGGGAAAAACCCTTTTGCAGAGTCATTTAAAGCTAGACTAGACAGGCCCCCAGGCATGCTCTGTAGGGAACAGTCCCAGAGACACCGGACTGGCTGACCTGATCTATAACATCCTATGGCTGATACGAGAGGCAGCTAATTCCAAACTCACCCAGGCCATGCCCCATTCTCCACTGTGAAAATTGGGCCAGGGCTTGGGGGGTAATAAGCGCCTATATAGGACAAAGTCCTGACTATCAGGACTGTCCTTATAACATCAGGACCTCTGGTCATGCTATCCCCCACACTTTTAGTCAGGAGGGACGTATGTCACTGGGTTTCAGACCCAGATTTATTCCCCTTCCTTGTGCTACGCAGGTCTGCTGTGATCCTTGTGGCTTGTTAGTCAAGACCTGAGTCTGGAAGTAGAGGGGATAGAAAAATGCGTACTCCTCGAAAAGATTACTTGCCCCCCACGCATGGATCAGAAAGAGAGCCCACCATCCAGAATGCGGATTAACCGACCCTGTCTGGAAACTTCCGAATATGCCTCTTCTTACAACAAAAACAGGATATTTAAGGATTTACGGTTATCCTAAGGCAGAAAATTCTTGTCCAGTGTCTCAGCTCCTTTGATCCACAGAAAGTTCCAGCTACACGTGACAATGAGAGGTACCTCTTCCCTGTCTGACATGAACCCCCCACCCCCAGCCTATTGCATTTCAGCTGTCCCCTGGGGCACACCAGAAAGGAGAAGTAGCATCCCTTCATACACCTTTGGCTCGTACCCACAGTGTTTTCATGGACAGTTATCTTGTTCGAAAGCGGTTTGATTTAGGGGGAGTTTAGTGCAAGCATGGTTTCTTTTCAGGCCCTGAGAACGAAACCCTCCACGTATCCAGTGACAGTTCTGCAGGATCCAGACAGATCCAGGAGATTGATTTCACCATCTGGCAGTCTCTACAGACCTGTGTGGGACTCGAACCAGTGACTGAGTGGTGGTAGGCCTATCACTAGGCCTATGGTGACCAGACAGCAAGTGTGAAAAACCAGGACAAGGGGTGTGGGGTAATAGGAGCCTAAATAAGAAAAAGCCCCCAAAATGGTCACCCTAGGAGTTCCTCTACTCCTGCTGCTCAACCCCGAAGAGGAGGGAACAAAGACGATTAATGAAAAGCCCAACAGGAAGAGGACTGGCCTCTCTTCACTTTTCGATCAGACCTCAGGAACGTGGCTCTCCCATGTGTGGCGACTCAGTGCTCCCTAGACACGATCTGAGTCCATCAGATTCGTCCCTGCACTGTTTGGAGCAGGATGCCAGCTAGGACAGGTTCGTATTCCCTGCCTCCCCTGAGCTGTTGGTCCAGCCCTAGAAAATGAGTAAGCTAATAGCACGTTAACATAACACTCTCTGCTAAGCTCCAAAAGCAACTTTGGCTGCATCTCACCTACTTTAATTATCAGCCACTATTCTCAGCATGAGCCCAGGAAATACCAAACAGTTTCGAAACCTCGAGACAAGAGGTTTATTCACCTCAGTCAAGGCCCAGATAAGTATTTGTTCCAACCCTGCCTTCCCAATTGTAGCCACATTATAGCAGATGTCCTCCTTCCTCCAAAGCGTTAGTTCTTGGCCACGGCTAGAGGCAGGATACCCAACTTGATGGCTCAATGAATGTCCTTGCAAATCTTACGTACCGATATTTTCGGCTCTGGCTGCCTGGCTCCCGAGCAGGAGCGGTTATGGAACCACAAACTCAAACGGAAGGGAAAACACAGAAAGATGTGGCTGGGCGCCGGGCCGTCACAGACAAGGCCACCAAACCAAACGTGTTCAAAAGGAAAATATTTGAAAAATCCTTTTTCAGCTGCTATTTTTACACTGGGTGATGTACATACAGGGGCTTCGTCATTTCACACACACACAGTAAAGATACGAGGCTGATCGCTGCCTTTCCAGTGCTCTACAAGCCATCTGTGCTGTGCAAGAGATAAACAGCCTCTGGTCAGAATAGCATTGAACAAGACAGGTGCCATGTGCCGCATGCAGAAATTGACTAGTGGCCTTTTAGAGTGGTCCTTCCCGTCCCCCATTCCCATCTTCCTCGGTGGCATGTTGCAAATCAACTGGCAAATACACGGTCGTAGGGATTTACGGCCTCTTGAGGGATAATTGGTAAGGTGGAAACTAAGAAGCTGAAGTACACGGAGTTCCCAGCATTCCCCGAACAGCAGGGCTGGGCACAGCCTGCCAGTGGGGCGTGGAATGTAGAAATTTCTCCCAGTGGAGGATGAGAGAGCAGTGAATCTGGTTGCAATTGGGATCCCAAGTGACAGGTCAAAGCCCGAGAGGTTGCTGCCGGCCTCAAAGGACCATTACTGGAAACTTGAGTTGGTTGGAAAATTTTGGAGAGACCAGTTTTCCATCGGAAAGTGCAGCAGCATCGGAACAGAAATGTTTTGCAGCAATGTGTCAGTTGTAATTAAATTTTCGGCGGGAAAAATTGTAAATGCATCATTCCAACTTCTCCTTGTTTCAATTCGTCTGTTTATTTTGTTTCCACTTTAATAGTCTATTCAAATTAAAATGTTAATACTATACTAGAGCTATATATTACAAATATAGATAAATATTTTATATTGTAATATCACGTTTCAACACAACTGCCACAAAACAGTTCAACCTTAGCCAAACAAAATGTTTTGATAGTTTCAAATTGATTTTTTTTCAGAATTTTAATTTCATGAGAAATTTGTGGGAGGTGAGGAGGGTTCTTCCAATTCGGCATGAAAACAAGTGAAAGGAGATTTCCAATTTCCGATCAGCTGTCCTGAAAATCCCTGCTTCCTTGGTTCTGAAGACTAAGGATTTTTCCAAAGCCCATTCAAACCAAAGGGAGTCTTTCCACTATTTCAGTGAACTGTCAATCAGGCCTTAGTAACATAGGTCATTTTCATCAGAAATGGGGATTGGTTGCCTTATAGGGATCAGAATACCAAGCCTGAAACCTACATGTCAGCAGCGACCAAACGCTATTACCCATCCAAAGGGTTTTCATTAGACTGGGACCAGTCCTGGTCTGTCATGCTTTACATCCCAAACTCCCCCACAATCCTCCCCGCTGGCTCAGTGACCATGGGAGACTGAAGTCTCCCCGGAAGCACAAGTCAGCATGTAGGGAGACGTGCCTCAGAGTCTGCCTCTGCTGTACCTGCACCATGGATAAATACAAGCCCCCAGGGCTGGCAATCCAGCCCCTTTCCCCAGCAAGATGTAGAAATGCAGCCAGAGTACCAAGAAATCAAAGCCTTGCCCTAAGTCCGATAAGTCATCACATTACCAGGGCCCTAACCTTGCTCAGCAATGTGGCTTCTATTCTAATCCCCTCTTGAACCTTCAAAATATATCCTTGATGGAGTCAGTGACCCGCACTGGTATGGGCCGCCGGGTTATACAGTGGCAGGGACACCTGTGGCGGAAAAGCTAAATTAGCTCACACACCAATCCCCAGTCGAGAGCTGCTGCTCAGCTAACCAGGAGTCCGGGGCCCCCAGCCCAGATGGATCGTTTGATTTTTTTTTCCATGGTGAGTTTCCGAGGCAGTGTATCCCATTAAGTGAATTTGGGAAGGATAATAGCCAGCATCCCTCTGTCCATTGTCCTTGTAGTAGGTTAGGAGAATCCAACCCTGGGGAAATGGCAGTTGTGTGATGCATTGTGAAAAGGCAGAATAAAGGCACTCTTATGAGTACCAGGCAGGGATGAGTTAGCAGGATCCAAAGATGAGGGTGACTCCATCAGAGACAGAGACTGGACCCCAGCCCTGCCTTCAGCTTTGTTGTCTGAATCTTCAAGCAGGAGGGGAGAGTTGCCAAGAGCTACATCCAACACATCCCTGGTAATTACCATATTTATCCCAGTACAAGGGTGCTAATGCTTAAACACTATTCAATTGCTGTCGATAATTAAGATTTCCTTGTTTTTGGTGTGCAAGGTGCAAAGCAGTGGAGAATAATGCATCTAGAAGTAACCACATGAAATTAAGAGCAAGAAAATGAAAGCAGAATCACAAGACAAATTGCCTGACAGCAAGATTCCTTAGACTGGAAGAGCACTCTGGAAGATACCAGAGTTCTGAGTGGGATAATACAGCCTAAATAGAATCGGTAGTTGAGACACTTAGAAGTGGAGGATGCATTAGATGACAAAGTTCCTACCCAATCTCTGTGATTTGTACATTGCGTTCTATACTCCCTGCCCTGCTCTGTTGCTGTGCAGTGTTGAACCACTGCCATGTTGCACCCCCAAAGATGCTTGTGTTTCCAGGGTAGGCAAAGAGTATTAGGAGTAAATTAATTACTTTAAATTTAAGTACCTTAAATTTCCAGATGTTTCAGAGGACGTCTGGCATCTTTGGATAATAATAATACCCGGCTCTCGTATAGTGCTTTTCGTTAGCAGATCTCAAAGCGCTTTACAAAGGAGATCAGGATCCATATTCCCATTTTACAGATGGGGAAATGGAGGAACAGAGAAGGGAAGTCGCTTGCCCACACTGGTTGAACAGGGCTCTAGTGAAAGGTGGCGGAAGGCCAGGTGGCCTGCTTAAAAAGGCCAATGCTCCAAGGATATCTGTACGATTGCTGGTGGATGACCAAAGAGATTGCACTGTAAATCATCTGGAAATGCCTTGCAAGCTTTAAGGATGCAAGATGTTATGAAAATGCAAAATATTATAGGAAGCGGCATCCCCACTGGTGGTTTTTGTTAAACCCACTGGAGTTACCCTGGATTTTCTCTGAGAGTCAGATCCAGTCTAAATGGTGCAAAGTGGCATAGCTCTACTGACGTGCCAGCTGCAAAGTCCACGGAGCCATGCTGATCCACACCAGAGGAGGATCTGGCCCCACTGGCTCAGGACGGAGGGGATGGTTTCCTTTCCGCCGTATGATTTATACTCCATGGCAACAAGGGCAAAAGGGTTCAATGGAAACGTAAAATATTTTAAGATCTTGGATCAGGGCTTTCATGATGCAAAAAGGTACCTTCCCACCCCCTTCCCTTTGCCCCTGCCCACAGCAGCTGGTTTGTATTTGGTTGTAAATTTATGGCCCCTTTTGTGTTCTTAATCCTCTCGCAAACTATATTAAAGCCTCAGACCTTTCTACTTGGTGCTAGTAAGCTGAACACTTGTATGCCTCGAGGCAGAACATTAACTGCGGTGTGTTAATGAATGCTGTCGTTTCGGACACTGGAGCAGTGAGACAAAGCAGGCCTCTTGTCTTATGCCACAGTTTGCTTCCTCCAGAACTCCCAGGGTTTGGGATTTCTACCCATCTTGGGGGGATGGGGAGGAGTTTGAGCCAGCTGTGTCTGTTTTTAGGACTCCTGGAACAGACCAAGAGTCTATCTAAACTAGGCTCCTGTTATCAGTTCTGAATGTTTCAGAAGAAGATGTTACCTTCACCCTATACACACACCATAATGCACCTACCTATACAAAACTACCCCATGCAAGAGAAAATTCCTTCCTGACCCCAATTGGATGACCTGTCTATGCCCTGAAGCATAAGAGCTGAGAGCCTTTGCAAATTTTATTTTTTTGCTAGCTAAGTTTGGCTACAGGGACTATTATTATTTATAGAAGCGTGCCAGTACATTAAGGGGAACTGAGCGAAGTGTAACAAAAATGAGCAAGGGGCTGAAAGGACTGATTTATTAGAAGCCTGGAAAGAGAGTGAAATGTGAGCAGTGAGGATGAATGGGGGTAACACCAAAAAGAGAGAAGAATTGTTTAGGGTGATCTAACAAGGGATAGCCCCGGGGGTAAGACTGAGCAAAGGAAAAATAATAGGCTAAATATCTGGCAGATGCCTTAAAAGTGTGGCACAGTTCAACGGCAGGAACTCCTAGTGACGGAGGCATGGAGGAGCTGATTTTAAAAGTGATCAGCACCCGGGATTTCAGTAGGAGAGACAGGTGCTCAGACACTATGAAAAACTAGGTCCTTAGACAAATGTACTGAACTTCAGGACACAATCTTGTCCTGTCAGAGGGATGTAAGAGCGGACCCCAGAGCAGTGTGTCTTTGCCTGCTATGCAGACGGCCTGTGATTCCAGGAAAGGGGTGTCTCGTGCTTAGACTGTCAGCAATTTAAAGCAGGCGCTACTCTTTTGTTCTGGGTTTGTCCAATGCCTAGCACCATGGGGCCTGGGGCCACAACTGGGGTTCTGAGAAGCTACGATAATACAAACAACAACACTACAACAGCATCGCCCAGCTGGGAAAGCTAGCACCTGTATTTGTGACAGCCGCCCCATTGGAGGGTTTGTGGTGCTGGATCACACACCCTCGCAGGAGTGAGCCTGGGACACAGGCGCTATTTTCATCCTCACACATTGGGTTTGAAGTGGCAGACTGAATATTTACAAGCTCCCTCCATGTGGGCGCATGGGGTTGGTGCTAGTTTGCTGAAGAAGCCTAAAGCTGGAAATGATTTTTCAAAGCCAGCTAACATTCTTCTCTGACTTCAGTGTAAACCCCAGGATCCAACAGCAGGAACAACCACTCGGTACATATTGATCTGGGGCTCGAGTGCTTGCAAATGTTCTTATCCGTCGGTTTCATCTTGGGCCAAGGCTGAAGCCACCTTTGAGGCTATCAGCCATCAACAGATACGACTGCCTGAGTGTGCGGTCCCACCACGGAGACTGCACGCAGCTCCCTTCTCACCTTTCCACCCCTGCCCCGGAGCTGTTTGGTTCTGGAGCAAAGCAGTTTTTTCGCCACAGACGCACATGCCAATAAAGACGGACGAGTTAATTTCCCAAAGGCGAGCTTTCGCCGGTGTATATGGCGCTTGGACAATCTCATGTGGGTGAGTTTTAATAAATGGGGAGGGAAAGCAGTGAGCTGCCATAGTGAGAAACTTCTTAATACAGATTAATAGGAATACTTTGTTCTTCTTTAGCACCTTGCATCCCAGGATCTCAAAGCCCTCTACCAATGTTAAGACATTAAAGCCTCAAGCTCAGAGAAGTCAAGTGATTTGCCCAAGAGTGCAGGCTGTGGCCGGACTGGGAAGATAACCTAGATCTCCTGATCCAAGAGTCCACGGCAAAGCTAGGAACAGAATTGTCGTAGCTCCCAGATCCTGGTTCTAACCTCTACTTCCCCAGTAGCTCTGCTTCACCTCAAACATCCTATTGCCTGAGACATTTTGACGTGGAATGGACAAAGCACTGGAGATGAATACAGCAGAGAACAATCATCCTTCATTTGGCTCTCCACCAGGGATCGACTAGATCAGGGATCGGCAACCTTTGGCAGGCAGTCTGCCAGGGTAAGACCCTGGCAGGCCAGGCCAAGCCCCTGGCAGGCCAGGCCGGTTTGTTTACCTGCCGCGTCCGCAGTTTTGGCTGATCACAGCTGCGGTTCGCCGCTCTAGGCCACGGCGAGCTGCGGCAGCCAACACATCCCTCAGCCCACGCCGCTTCCCGCAGCTCCCGTTGGCTTGGAGTAGCGAATCGCAGCCAGTGGGAACTGCGATCGGCTAAACCTGCGGACACAGCAGGTAAACAAGGCGGCCGGGCCCACTAGGGGCTTACCCTGGCAGACCGCGGGCCAAAGGCTGCCGATTCCTGGCCTATGTGGTTAAAGTTGTCCTAAATACATGGCTTCCGCTTCCCCACGTGCCTTGAAGCACATTCTTGCTAACACTCCCTTCAACCTCAATAGCAGGCTGAGAAGAGTTTAATAATAATAATAATAACTGCAACACAAATAGCAGCTTCAGATCGAGACTCCTTTATCCAAAAGAAACCTGAGACTACTGTCTGTGGCAGGACACCTGACCTGATAGGACCTGGGGCTGGTCATCATCTTGTCTACACCAGCCAGAGCACAGAGATACAGCCAAGAACAAAATGATCTTTGTTTTCTTATGTGAAACACGTTTGTCTGATCTCCAAGGGAGTAACTTACTTGGAACTGCCTCCCATCCAGGGCAAGGACATGCTTGTGTGCATGGAAGAGAATGATTCAAGTGACTGCCAGGTAAATAGTTGGTTGCACTGATGCAGGGAAATCACTTGGGCACTCTAAAGGCATGAGACACACCAGATGCTGACAATCCAGAAAACAATAATTAAGAGGAAAGCAGACTAGGGAAGACAAGGGAACCAGAGTAAGCTTTTTCAAAGGAAACTGATCCAGCCAGCTTAATCTATGGGTACAACAGTGGATGTTGCTGAAAGAGAAAGCTTAACAGCGACCACAGGAAAATACCTCATTAAAAATGGTTAGCCTCTAAAAATGTCTCTCCTTCTCCCTTCCCCCCTCTCCTGCCCCCAGTCCCTAATCCTTGAAGTAGCTTGTGTTTATTTATGATGTCAGCCAGAATTCAAAGGGAAGATAGGCACAGACTAACTGAGGAAACAGTGTATAGTGTTCAGAGGACATCAAAATCTTACTTGATTTCAGCTCCGCTCAAGTCAAAATCATGTGAGAATATTTGGGGTCATGAGGTTCTGGCCACATCCTAATTGGAAAATAGGCCCCCAAGTTTTTATCAGACACAGAACCAAACCATGGGGGCTGGGGTTTTCAGATTAGGGAATTCTGATTTTAACATGCCGTCCCTTCCCACACTCACAAAACGTGGCCTGCCTCTAGGGGATGTTGTTCCCCCTCAGTAAAAATAAAGGAACTGGTTTAATGTGTGAAGAGAGAGAAAAGGCGTAGGGTGGAAAACTCCCCTTGTGAAATGCTGCTTATCATTCAAGTTCTGAAGTCAGCACCTCTGTGTTCAGTTGAAGTACAAATCATTAGTAAACCTGACAGGTTCTATAGATAGATGTGAAGACCTTTTAAGAGTATTCCCTTTCCATTACCTCATTCCCATAACCTACTCTCTCCCCTCACCCCGCTATTTTTTTTTCCCTGTGGTCCAAACTTCATGGTTTTATTAAAGCTTCTACCTAGTAAGATTGCAGTCCAAGGTCCTCAACTTCCCTCCTTGTTTGCAATAAAGATGATACATCTTTTCTTCCCGGAGGGAAACGAAAAAATATTTAGATAGACTTTCGAGTAATTGTTTGACTCTGCCCCCTTCCTCAATAGGAAATTTGAGGGAGCTGAAATTGTAGCCTTCAGCACAGCTCGGTTTCCTTCCTGCGGTCGTCCCAAAGTTAGCGTCACTTTATTCAGTATTATATAACCAGGCCTCCTCTCCTCTCCCTCAAACATCCCAAGCTACGCCCCCATCATTGAGGGAGCAGGGTCATCTCTTTTGTGTGCAGTATCACACCCACATCCTGATAGTACAATGGGGTGCATTGCTATATACTTTGGAAAAAAAAAACACAACAAATCTGAAAACTGGAATCTGATAAAATGAATTCTATTCAATTCTGTGTAGGTGCCTTTACTGTGCTCATCACCAGAGTGTCCATCTTCCAGTAGTGAATTAAGAGAGGGGATTAAAATCTCATCTTCTTCCCAGGGGGTGAGAAGAGTTTTGTTTTGGTAGGGTTTCCTCCCTCTGCCCCAACATACACACACAAACATACAGCTTTGTGTTTATGTTAAGGAAGTCAAGATCAATGAACCACTCTGGGTCTTCAGTATGCAATAGTTTCCAATACCTGGCCCATTCAGCATGCAGCAGTATTGTGAGATAATGGTTATAGTCTTATATATTTTGTCTCTCTTATTCCATTGTCCAAATGAAAGAAAGCTCAGAAAAGGCCTATTTTGTGGGTAAGAATCAAAAGGGGGACCCAATTACCCCCCTCTAATCTATGTAACCCACAATACAAATCTGCACTACCTTGAGATCAGGTGGCCATCTCATGCGAATGAAGTGCGCTATTGGCCCGAATGCCAGTGTTTGTCTGCTAATGCCCAGATCTTGCCCTAAGCTCTGTGTGGAGGCTTGGGGGCAGAAATTCTGCCTGCAAGGAACTCATTTGCAGGATTGGTGACTGGAACTGTAGACTCTAGGGAGGAGCAAATGCTGTGATCCTGATCACTGTTACTCCAGAGTAATTCTTCTGAAGGCAATGGTTCAATGCAGTGTATATTCTAATCATTGCCTTTCATCTGTGCTTAGATCAGATGTATTATTATGAGAGAGCTGTTAGCATGCTGGGTGATGCACAGGTCACAGAGGAAGAACAGAGGGACAGGTTCTGATGTGAAAAAGTTACCCTGAATCCGAATCTGAAGTCAGTCCTATAGCATAGGATTTCAACCCGTCCTGAGATCAGAATCTAGCCCTAGGAGGTCAGCTGCGTTCGGTGCAATGCCCGGCATGCTGATGAAGCTCTATTTAAACAAAAATAGAGCCCAGCACAAGTGAAAGCAGGAGACTGCTGGAAACACTATAAGGAACCAGTGGATGCTCGCCTGAGACTCCCTTCTATGACTCCTGGTTTCGGGGTGGGGAGGCACCGTTCTGGGCCTTTGAAATAACAATGTCATTGATCACTAATGAGGCTGTCTCTCTCCTTTCATTCACCAGGACAGGAAAATCCCACCCCCGCCCCCCAATAGCACAGCCCTGGCGTTGCCCTTTTAAGAGGGGAGCTGGCGGACAGAACTCGCTCGGTTTTCAGGTTCCTGCTGTTCAAGTCACACGTGCCCCCGGCCGCAGCTGGGGAAGGGGAGCCCCAGAAGGGGGGGGGGGGGGGCGCCCCCCGTCCCCCCCCCCCCCCCCCCCCCCCCCCCCCCCCCACCCCTCCCAAATCCGGGAATACATCCAGAGGCGCTCCCGAATTCCCCCCCCCCCCCCCCACGGGCTCCCCATTCCCCATCAGAAAGAAGCTGGCGCCGCCGGGGTCCCTCCCTGGGCTGAGCTCGACCGGTCTCACCCCTTAGCAGTCGAGCTCGGAGCTCGGCCGGGCGGGGCCCCCACACGCTGAGCCCCGCAGCGATCGCCCTCCTCCCGGCGGGGAGATTATTGCTGCGGGGAAGCCAGGACCAGCCCGGCTGCCAGCCCCCACCCCGGGCCCCGCTCGCCTCCCTCCATCGCCCTTTTAAATTCCTCAAAGGACGCGCGGGGCTGGCGGCCGCGTTCGGCATTTCGAACGCTCACGCCGGCCGCGTTCCACGAGCCGAACGCTGAGACTGTGCGCTGGGGGCACCCACGTGCCGGGAGCACCCAGGTGCCGGGGGCCGGGAGGGAAGCGCCCCAGCCCGCAGGGACGCGGGGGCACAAGTTTGCTGCCCCACCTCCACCCCTCCCGGGAGCTGGGGGGCGAGCGGTGCCCGTACCCCCCCCCCTCCCGCTGCTGGGGGCTGCGCAGGGAGAAGGCGCGGAGCAGGGACCCAGCTACCAGGGGGACGGGGGGGGCTCTGGGACAGGGGCCCACTCGCCTGGTTGGAACACCCCGGGGTTTGGGGGTGCGGGAGGCACTTAAGATCGCTGCCCCCTGCAGCCAGGAATGGGGAGCACCCCAGTCTCCCACCCACCCCCGTCCCCCGCGCCGCTGCTCCCTGTAGGTGTGGGGTGAGAGGCCCCTTCCTTACCTTTCTCTTGTGCCTGTGGATGTCCCCGATGGAGTTGGCCACCGTGTTGGGTCCTAGAAGCATCCTGGTGCTCCGGGGCCACTCCGTGCTCACCAGGTGGTGCTCGCCCATCAGGATCTTCCGCACGTTCTCGGCGCCGGTCACCCGGATTAAGGGGCGCCCCAGCAAGTGGGTCTTAAAGACGTTGCCATATTTCTCCCTCCGGGACGACTGGAAGCAGGATCCCTAGGACAGACACACAGACGCTGAGCCCGAGGACGGACAATCACTTCGGGGCCCCGAACAGGCACCGACTTTGATCCCTCAAGACAGGCGCCTTTACTGAGATCTCTGCGACTTTTAATTAAAGCGGGGGGGAAGTGTTAGTAAAGGGGGGGGGGCGTTCTCTCTCTCCTCACCGCGTCCCCCCGCTTCCCTCGGGCTAGCCCGGCTCCGGCTTGAGGTGGGGGACGGGGAATGCCCTAAAGAAAGCTCCATGGGATTCCCCAGCGCTGTGATGGCGGGGAGGGAGTGCGGTGCATTGGCTTTTCCAACGGTAGGGCCCAGCCAGGAAAATATGTCCCTGTCGAAACCTCCCTCTCTCTTTACAGACCCGGGGAAATAGTGTGGAAGGGAAGAGAAAATAGATGATGGACCTGCAATGGCACCCACCCCAGCGACCTTTGATTCACCCCGATCAAAGGGACTTGTCCTAAAACCATCCCTGTACTTTGCAGCCCCTCAAGAACTGCCGGCTATTGAAACCAGCCTGGCCACTAGCCAGAGGCTGATCCCAGAGGGGATCCCACAAGCTCTCCCTTGGCTGTCTGATGAAGGCGTTGAAAAGGACCGCATGATCAGGAGGAAGGCTAGGACAGGCAAACCGGGTGACCAGACAGCAAGTGTGAAAAATCAGGACAGGGGATGGGGGTAATAGGAGCCTATATGAGAAAAAGACCCCCAAATCGGGACTGTCCCTATAAAATCGGGACATCTGGTGCGCCTCAGGGAGAGACCAATAACTAGACGGATGCCGGGCAGGTCTTGGGGGCGGCCTGGGGAGAAGTTTGGGGAAAGAAGGCAGGCTTGGGGGATGGGGGTCCCTTTTCTGGGGCGTCAGAGCGGACCGGGGTACCCAAGGCTAGTCAAATGAACTCGAGTCAAATGAACTCGAGCTACAGGCTGTTGGGAAGGTCCTTGGTTTGGGTGGGAAGAAAGGGGGACCTGAGGGAATGAACATATCTAGCTACGTGAAATCAAGTGTCCTCAAATGTATCAAGGTGGACTATGGCCGGGCTCCCATGAAGTCTGGGAGAAGAAGTCGTGGGTGTCACCTTGATACACTCAAGTCCCCTGGCTAATCAGGCTAATTTGGAGACCACACCCGTTGTCCACTCCCCGTCATTGATTTAAGTGCTGGACACTGGGCAATAGAGAGGCGTTGTTTTCTCTGCGGGGCGCCCTAATGAAGTTAAGGAGTCGTCCTATTACCGGCGGGCTAATCTTATCCACTACTTCCCGGCAAGATCTTGGCGACAAGTCCCTATCCCCTTACCCTGAGTGCCCAAACTTGGCTTAAAGTACCGTGATAGCGAGTAGCACGAACAACGGTGAGTTGCTAGGATCCCAACACAGGTAGATCTGTTCCATGCTACTCCCCTCTGTCTGCAAGGGTGAATTAATTACCAAGTCTTCCAGTTAGGGCTGATTTAATGTACCGAGGATTTGTACCATAAAGAACAATTCATTCAGGAAACCAAAATACAGTAACTGACTGGCCCCTGCTTCCTTGTTTTGCTGCTCCCCCCCCCCCCCAGACACATTTTAGTGTCATAACATAGCAAAGCTTTCAAACTTTTCATGAAGTCTGAATTACGTTAAGGGGTGTATTTGTCTTGGGCTAAGTCAGTCTGTACATTCTGGAGTTTTAATAACTTCCCCACATGCGCGGAGGTTCTTTTGTCATAGAAAAGGGGCACAAGGAGGAGAAAAAAATGACCCAGAAAAACTGGAGAGAAACTTTCTACCAAGTCTGCAAAAGGAGCTTCCACTTTAAATACAATCGCTTGGAAGATAGAGTTGCAAACCGTTGTAGCTACACAAACTGAAGTGACGTTTAGGTGTGTGTGTGTGGGGAGGGGGAGTGTTTATTTTTAAACAAAAGCGCGGTTGTGAATTGTAGATGGTTCGGGTGCCCCTGTTGCTTGATCCGCGTAAATATAATTAAAGTGCTTTTTGTGGCATTAATAAAGAGTTATTTGTACAACATTTCCACTGCAGCACAAAGGCCACCTTTATGTGGTAGGAGTTTCGAGCAGGAGTCCAATTTATACAACATTTTGTATTTTTAGCCCTGGACTCTGTTTGGATGGAGGCTGTGGAAAAGGGAGAACCCTTTGCTGGTCCCCCTGTAAAAATCTGATAAATTTCTTTAACAAATAAAGCCCTAGTGAGAGCGTGCAGTTAACTCTTTCGCTGCCGCCAGAAGCTTGGCGCTCCCCTCTTTTATAAGATGGGGGGAGATGGTCTCTGGCTGGGTGTTTCCAGGGTTTTGTTTTGATTCTGTAGCTTGTTATGGGTAGAAATGCTGGGGGCCGAGGGGGCGGGGGTGGAAGGTGCTACCGGCATTCCCCCGCTGCATTTCAAGTGGTGCTAGCCCCGAAATGAGCGAGGAATCCGCTCAAAGAACCCAAGACCGTGTAAACGGGTGTAGCCTCCGCTTCCCGAACCAACCAATGAAATCTGACCCTCTACTCGTTAGAGCATCCTTAAAATAATACCTTTACTGATTCCGGGCGCGCTCCCTCCTAAGCCAGTGGAAATCTGTCTAGCCGGAGTAGTGAATGAAAGCGACAGATTGGTGCCTTCAGCAGGCTGGATACTGAATTTAGATGGTCTGGACCCTTCCAAGCGCTCATTGCTGACAACAGATTGTGCTGGATTTTCACGGGCTTTTGGGGATGGTTCCTTAATAACCAGCTACACTTCATCAGTCCTGCTAAAAGTGAGCTCTCGGACCAGCCCCCACGTCACCCCATGGGGACTTGATCCAGGTCTTTCGGTCTGGGGGGTGGGGTGATCAAATTCCACCCAACGCTGTTCCGCCCTTAACACGGCTAATCCCCGGGTCAATCGAAGGATTACCTCCAAATGCTTCCCGCTGCAGCGGAGCCGCGTTATCCTCTGTATCAACCTAATCTAATCTCGGGCAACAACTGCAAATCGGAGTCACTTCCCTTCGATCGCTCCTCCAGCGGCCGCCGCCGAGTCTGAAACGAGCCACCCCGCTGCCCGTGGTCGGGGTTCACCGCGATTCCTCGCCAGGGTGTCCTCTGACTTCCCGAAATGAGCTGATTGCCCCTGGCTGGCTCCTGCCCGTCTGTCCTAGCCTTAAAGGGGCAACGCGCCCACTTCTCACCCCCAGCCCGGCTCGCAGGGGAATTCTAAGAGGTCCACATCGGGACAGAACCAGGCCCCCGTGGGGACCCCAGCCCCGGGCGACGATGGGACCCCCAACGTTACAATCGCGAAACCAGGCATCCTTCCCAAGTCTTAAACGTTCACGGTTCCCCGAGCCCTCTGCTTGGGCGAAGGGGATCATTTGCGGAGGAGACTCACTCCCTTTCCGACGGGCCGGATATTTTTGCCCTCCTCGCGCAGTAGAAGGTCCCGATTCTTAAACGCACGGTGCTCTTTAAACGAATGCACTTCCTGCCTGAGACCTGCCGCCAACCCACCTGAGAGCTGAGGAGGGGAGCCTAGGAAAACAGCAGCCCAAAGCCACCCGCTGGCCCTGGACATAAAACGTTGCAAATCGATAGGCTTCCCTCTCTGCTTTGAAAACGACCCCACCACACACACACACACACACACCCGTCGCCGAATAAAAGCGCCCCTGAGATCCCCCCGGCTCCTGCGAGAATGCATGATGCAATCCCGCTGGTGCAAACCAACTGCCCCAGACCACCTTAAAGGAAGGAAGGGGAATCCTTACCTGTAGCAGCCAGTGGAACGTCTCTCCGATTAAGGGGAATCCCATAGACCCTTTAGGGATCGGTAACTTGCAGCTTTTGTCCCGAGTGGCTGCCCAGCGCAGCTGCCACAGCTGTTGGGACACTGCCAAGAGCAGAGTCAGTGATACCAAGCATGCAGCGAGGAAAGCCAGCGCAGAAACCAGATCAAAACTTTCGAAAAGCATATTTGGAAGGAGGAGGGAGGGAGGAGGAGGGGGGGAAAACAACCCAAACCCTCTGAAACGCACCGCACACAGGCACGAGAAGGCAAATAAAAAGTCACGCACTGTAGCGCTTCATAGAAGGTGAGCTCAGAGCAGGGAAGGGGGAGGAGATCAGAATTTGGGGGGGTGGGGTAAGGAGGTGTCTGGTTCCCTTCCCCACCACCACCACCAACAGCAGCAGCAAAATAAGATCTCTCTCTCTGAAAACTTTGACAGTCAACTTTTACAGAGCATACAACCCAAAAGAAAAACAACACAACAACCCACAAACTCTGTGTGTGCAATCCAAATGAAAAAAAAAACCCAAATAAAAGAAGGGGGAAAAAAAGTCCTATGCGAATGCTATAGGTCTCTTTGCTGCCAATGCAAGCCAGAAAAATATAGCATCTATCTATATCGGGAAATAATTCAGCAAAGATCTGGAGAGATGGAGCAGGAAATCAATAAATATATAAATAGAGAGAGAGTTATATCGCTATGGATAGGCTGGTTATTGTAAGCCCTACACTTTTCTCCACTGGATTGCTATAAAGAGGGAGGTTGGGTTGAGTCAAAAAGAGTCAATGTGTGTGTTTATATAGAGGCAGGGAGGCTGAGTAATGGGCACTCAGCCAGCTGCTAGCTGCTCCCCCCCTTCACTTCAGAGGACTTTTTGGAGGCGGGGTGAACGTCTCGGCAGACCGGGCGCTGGAGCGTGCGAGGTTTGGCTTCAGTCCCAGAAAAGAGACAGCCAGGGAGGCTTGTAGAAGGATCAAACTGAGTTTTTCATTTTCCTGTCTGCTGGAATCCGCACCTACAACAAGGAGATAAACAAACAATCGCTCAGCCGGGGGGGGGGGGGGGGGGGGCACCGTTCCCAGCCCTGGCCTTTGGCAGCACCTTTCACCTGCCAAGGGGGTGACGGGGGCATCCCCCCCTCCGTTTGCAGCCACTTGTGTTTATTGCTTCCCCGATATTTTTTTTCTTTGAATGAGATTTTCTTTCCACTGTGGCTCATTGACACACACCCTGAAGCAGCGACAGGCGATCCTAGGAGGAGCTCTCGACTGATTTACACCGGTGTCTCTGGGGATCAGCCCCCCCCCCC
>ML677326.1:1706260-1731041 GCA_007922305.1 Dermatemys mawii
CGCCCCCCCCCCCCCACGCCTTGTACCTAGAGCCGGGGGTTTGCAATCCCCGTCGGAGGGAGGTGGTTAAACTGTCCTGCCCTCCTTTGATCCCTCCTGAATCCAATCGGTCCTGTTATCTAGAGTCTCTGCCTCCACCCACCGCTCACCACGTCGGCTGCCCACCCCTCGGGGAAAGGTGTTGTCCAAGTGTCAGGGCTTGGGGGGTGAGAGGCCGATTTGCAAGGAATTTGCTTCAGATGACAGGAAAAAACAAAGGTTCAGTGACTCTCTCCCCTCCTCCCCCTCCCCACCCTTCCCAGCTGGTTTGAGTCTGCTGGACTGGGGGGCTCCCCAAACCAGAGCTGGGGGGAGCTGTCTCTGATTGTCCTGGGGGGCTGTGTTCTCTCCGAGGCAGTGGCACCGGGACAGGTGTGTCCGAGCGCCTAAGGACTGGCTCTCATTTTCTGCCCTCCCCCCCAGTGCACTTCTAGCTGGGAGCGGGGACGGCCTCCCTCCCTCTCTGGCCCTGCACGCCGCAGAGTTGAAGCCGAGGTCTCGGCTCCCGCGGCTTGGAGCCTCGCGGTTCACTCTTTGCCCTGCAACCCCACCTGGTGGACAGTTTGGGTAGTGCGTGGCTCCGAAGAGCAGGTGAACCGCAGAAAAAGAAAAGCGCGTCTTTTCCCTCTGCATGCAAACTGGGTTTGGTTTGAATGCTAAAGGACCGAGGAAACCAGGCGATCTCCTCCCCCCCCCCAACCTCCTCCTGTCCACTCTTCATTTCTATCTGTTCCTTGTGCCACTGCTGAAGTCTCTCTCCTTAAAATTTATCATAATCCGTGCAAACAGCTGGAGAGTTTTATTCTCGGGTTCTAAAGGACGCCCCCTAGACAGCAGGTTGTTGGAGGTAACATTAGATTCTCCCCCATCACCCCCGACCTATCAGTTCTTTGCAGGACCTACGATCCAAATGTAGGTGGCAGACCTAGAACTGGGACCCTGGCTCCTCAGTATTTGTTTCCCTTGCTGGGCACTGTAGGATAGAAGCCTCATGTTCAACCACTGCCCTCTCACAGGCTCCTTGGGACAGGATGTGCCTTTACTGTTCCCCCCCACACACATAAGAGGAAGGAGGTGGCGCTTGCAGAAATGAAACAGCGGCGATCCCCGATTGAATTCCCTGCTAAATCATTCTCTCTCCCCGCTCCTGGGAGCCTTTCTGCACTCAAGGGCAAAGTGGGCCCTGCTAAACTCCTCTCACCAAAGCAGGTTCCTAGAGCAATAGCAGACCATGCCCTCATGGAGGGCTGCTTCCCAGGAAGCTGGGAGCAGGTTCCCAGGCCTCTTTACCTCCAGCAGGAAGGGAGGCTAGAAAGTCTGCTGTAAGGAGCCACCCTGTGGTGGGTAGAGGTGGGAGGGACTGGCTGGCCTGGGAGCTGGTGAGCCGCATCTAATGTCCATCTGCCTGTCCGCGCAAGTCCCTCGGTCAAACACTTGTTCTGAGGGGAGTGGGGTGATCTCTGGGGTCTATGGCTAGGGCCAATGGGGACCCGGTGCCCCCTTTTTCACACTAGTATCCATGTCTCCTCTGCATTCCCAACCCTTTGGAGAAGAACATGGAGAAAGCAGTGGGTGCCCCGGGCAACCACTGAACTCAGCCTTGGGCTGCCGTTCAGCTTCTTTGGGCCCAACCTTTCCCCACCTTCCTTCCCATGCACCTGATGCAGAAGCGTCTTCCAGCTAAGCCAGCTAGTGCATCCCCCAGCATGACCATTTCCCCCACAGACCTTTACTGCACACGGCTACTGGGGAGCAATGTGCCCGGGGGAGTCTAGCAGTTAAAGCAGAGAACAGGTGGCTTGATTCTAGTCTTGAGTCCATCATTCAGCTGCTGAGTGACCCTGGGCAAGTAACGCAAATGCTGTGCCCCAGTTTCCCCAATCACAGCAATCACCTGCCTTTCAGAGGTGCCTTGTGTTTCTCCCACTTCCCAAGCAAAAGCAGGAGAGGCAGAAAGGGTGGCAATGTGGGAGCAGCTGCTTCCCGGTTTCCTTGTGAATGAAATGCTGGGCAGCATTGAGAAAGGGATAGATAATAAGACAGAAAATATCATATTGCCTTTATAGTACGCCCACATCTTGAATACTGTGTGCAGATGTGGTTGCCCTATCTCAAAAAAAGGTATATTGGACTTAGAAAACGTTCAGAAAAAGGCAACAAAAATGATTAGGGGCACGGCTGCTGTATAAGGAGAGATTAATAAGACTGGGACTTTTCAGCTTGGAAAAGAGATAACTAATGAAGGATATGATAGAGATCTATAAAATCATGACTGGTGCAGAGAAAGTAAATAAGGAAGTGTTATAGTAAAGAATAAAATTGTCAGGCACATAGAAGAATATAAATTGTTGGGCAAAAGTCAGCATGGTTTCTGTAAAGGGAAATCATGTCTTACTAATCTATTAGCGTTCTTTGAAGGGGTCAACAAACATGTGGACAAAGGGGATCCAGTGGACATAGTGTACTTAGATTTCCAGAAAGACTTTGACAAGGTCCCTCACCAAAGGCTCTTATGTAAATTAAGTTGCCTTTGGATAAGAGGGAAGATCCTTTCATGGATTGAGAACTGGTTAAAAGACAGGGAACAAAGGGTAGAAATAAATGATAAATTTTCAGAATGGAGAGGGGTAACTAGTGGTGTTCCCCAAGGGTCAGTCCTAGGACCAATCCTATTCAACTTATTCATCAATGATTTGGAGGAAGGGGTAAACAGTGAGGTGGCAAAGTTTGCAGATGATACTAAACTGCTCAAAATAGTTAAGACCCAAGCAGACTGTGAAGAACTTCAGAAAGATCTCACGAAACTAAATGATTAGGCAACAAAATGGCAAATAAAATTTAATGTGGATAAATGTAAAGTAATGCACATCGGAAAAAAATAACCCCAACTATACATACAGTATGATGGGGGCTAATTTAGCTACAACTAATCAGGAAAAAGATCTTGGAGTCATCGTGGATAGTTCTCTGAAGACGTCCATACAGTGTGCAGCGGCAGTCAAAAAAGCAAACAGGATGTTAGGAATCATTAAAAAAGGGATAGAGAATAAGACGGAGAATATCTTATTGCCCTTATACAAATCCATAGTTCGCCTACATCTTGAATACTGTGTACAGATGTGGTCTCCTCATCTCAAAAAGGATATACTGGCATTAGAAAAGGTTCAGAGAAGGGCAACTAAAGTGATTAGGGGATTTGAACAAGTCCCATATGAGGAGAGATTAAAGAGGCTAGGACTTTTTAGCTTGGAAAAGAGGAGACTAAGGGGGGCTATGATAGAGGTATATAAAATTATGAGTGGCGTGGAGAAAATGAATAAGGAAAAGTTATTTACTTGTTCCCATAATAGAAGAACTAGGGGCCACCCTTTGAAATTAGTGGGCAGCAGGTTTAAAACAAATAAAAGGAAGTTCTTCTTCACACAGCACACAGTCAACCTGTGGAACTCCCTGCCTGAGGAGGTTGTGAAGGCTAGGACTAACAGGGTTTAAAAGAGAACTGGATAAATTCATGGAGGTTAAGTCCATTAATGGCTATTAGCCAGGATGGGTAAGGAATGGGGTCCCTAGCCTCTGTTTGTCAGAGGGAGGTGATGGATGGCAGGAGAGAGATCACTTGATCTTTACCTGTTAGGTTCACTCACTCTGGGGCACCTGGCATTGGCCACTGTCGGTAGACAGGATACTGGGCTAGATGGACCTTTGGTCTGACCCAGTATGGCCATTCTCATGTTCTTGGTGCCTGGTTGAAGTCCCTCCCTCCAGGACAAAGGGCCAACCTGCCTCTCTCCATGATGTGCTTTCCTCAGGCCCTGATGGATTTCCAGTAGGAAATCGCCATGTGAGTCAAAGCATCTGCCAAGCAGCTTTCATTCTCCCTTCACATCTTCAGTGCCCTCTGGGGAGGAAGGGTGGGCAGAGACAGGACCACCGGGAGCAAAGGGAAGACCCTGGATCATCCACGTCACCAGACAGATGCCCCCAGGATCTGTGGGATGGAGGAAATGATGTCTGGTAGTCAGAGCTCAGGACTAGGAGTCACCACTCCTCAGTTCTATTGCCTTTGGCTTGCTGTGTAACCTTGACCACTTTCTGTGACTCAGTTTCCCTGCCCAGGGGAGAATTTAACCCATAGTGACCTGAGTTTTCTAGGGTACATACAACGACCTCCAACTCCACAGGCTCGACACGCCTTCTCCCGTGGGTCTGAGATAATTGAAGGTGTTTTTCTACCATACAGAACTTGAAGCAATGCACGCAGTAAGACTGTAGCTCTCTGGGAAAGGGGCTGGCTTTTTGTTCTGCGTTTGTACAGTGAGTCCACTGAGGCCTTTGCCCGCGACTACAGCTGGGAGGCACTACTGCAATGCACGTAATAAAATAACAGTAGGAAGAAAGGCCAGTAGCAAAAGGGTGACCACATGTCCTGATTTTATAGTCCTGATTTTTGGGTCTTTTTCTTATATAGGCTCCTGTTACCCAGCGCCCCCTGTCCCGATTTTTCACATTTGCTGTCTGGTCACTCTAAGTAGCAGCCAACTCTCTGGCCCAGGGGATGGTTTCACTATTCTAAGCCTCAGGTTTGCAAGTACTAGACACCTTGGCTTCAAACCCTCAAGGGGAAGGTCTCTGGCCTATGTCAGTCGGGAGGCCAGACTAGAGGATCGCAATGGTCCCTTTCTGGCCTCAGAATCTATGAAAGGGTCAAGTTAGTCCCTCACCCCTTTCTCTGTACGTTATTAGAGTACCTTGCAATTTACCGTGCTTGGGTCTTTGGGATGAAGGCCGAGGTTGTCTCTGCTTAGGGTGAGGCATTAAGGATCCCATAGCAGCTTGTCCCAGTGTCTTTCACAAGCATTTCACCTCCTCCCTTCTGCTTTGGTGGAACTGGCTGGCAAGTGGCCACCCTTTGCCCCAGAGGTGGCCGCATTTCAGTGGTGGGTGAAGCACTTAGGGATCCTTTGGGATGGGAAGGAAGTATGGCTGCAGATAACTATAAGATATTGCGGGGGGGGGGGTATATCTAGTAGTAAATTAGCATCAAATAGCTTTGCCATTCATTTGTCTGATCACAAGAGCTTAAAAGCCTGGCGGAAAAGACCTGGTTACAGCCCCCTACCTTCCACCCTCAATACTGAATCTCAGACAGTTCCGAATTCATGCTCCCCCCCCGCCCCCACTCCTTTCCATTGCCCATGGCCCTAATCACATCTCCCCACCCATTCCCCCACCACCTTGTCCTGTTCCCTGTCTCGCTTCATATTCCTCATTGCCGGCACCCTGCCTCTCCTCCCCTTCATCATCACATAGGCACCGACAGCACCTGTTTCCCTGGCAAAGCAGCATTAGGAAAATATTTAATGTAAATGTAATTGTCTTTTAATGCAATTTAGCAGCTGGGAGCAAGGGGAATCCAGCTCCAGGTGACCAGCCGGCTTTCCTGAGTCACTGGCAAACGCTCCACCGGGCACAGCATTAGAACCGCTGGAATACTACTTAAAGTTTCCATCCATCAGCCTCAGTCAGTTAGCAAGTCAGGGGAAGTGAGGCCTGCCGAGATCAGCTGAGATGGCTATTTTAATTGCACCTGATCGACATGAAAATACTCTGAACTGGGAAGTCTCCTTGTCCTGGCTCAGACTGCAGGGAAATAGAACAAGACCTTGGACACAGACCCCCCCCCCCCCCCAAAAAAAAAAATTAAACTCCCTTAGCACCTGATTGTTAATATTTCTAAGTCTCCTGGAACAGCCATGTCAATTTCATGCGTGCTGCATTCAGAGTGCTCACAGGTAGCTGTATTTGCAGTGCACCTGTTATCATTCAGGAACTCGGGTGCAATACCATATCGACATTACAGACTTCCTATCAGATGGCGGGCCTTTACCCAAACCCAGTGAACATACACTGCAAGACAGGCTAGCCACCCTCAATAGTCTCTTGTAATTATAGCTGGGGGATTTCCACCCTGCAAAAAAATTTCAAGTTTTAATTTTTTTTTCCCATTCTGAATTGGGATAAAAAGCATTTTTTTCCACAAATTTTCTTTAATATAATTTACAAATTTTTCTAACAAATTTTGCTTGGGAAAAATAGCAATGTTTTGTTGTTATTAGTTCAAAATAGTTTGTTTCCATTTGATGTAAAAATAAAGGACATTCAATTAATTAAACAAAACATAAAACAAAGTTAATTCGAAGTAGAAAATTGAAGCTTTTCAGTCCCTGAATGTTGAAAGCCAATGTTTCAACATTTTTGATATTTTCCCATTTATTTGAAACAAAATGTTGATGAAATCAAAGTGATTTCACCAAAAAAAAAAGTCAGTTTGGTTGAAATGGCATTTTCCAATGCAAAACCGTTTGAACGGAAATTTGTTGACATGCTCTACTTGTAGTGCCAATCTCCATTAACCAGGCACACTTCAAGCAAAATGCTTTACAAGCTTTCCTTAAATAAGCCTTACAAAGCCACTGAGTGGTAATGAAATATCATCATCCCCATTAAAACAGTCCGAAGAGAATGTAATTTTCATGGCAATTTGGTCTTTTTTGTCAAAATGTTGGTGAAAAAATTAGTCAGAATATCCCAATTGGGAATTTTTTGGCCAGAGCTAGAGCCGGTCAAACAGCAGATGAATGTTTCTCTCAAAAACTTCAATCTGTGTTGTTTTTTCACTAAAATTGCAGATTTCAGGCATTTTTGACCAGCTCTAATCCCCGCTTCGTGAAGGAGGAACTGATCAGAGGAAAGGCAAGTGACCTACCCCAGCAAGTCACTGGAAGAGCCAGGAATAGAACCCAGAAGTATAGCTCCTAGGGCCCTGCGCTAACCAGTAGACCGCGCTCTCTACCATCAACTTTTCAGCATGTCCTGGGAATTCTTTTTGTGGCTGCACAAAACCAAAACACTTTTCCTAAGACAACACAGGTGCACAGAAACAGGGTGCTGGGATGAGATAGCCGACCAGTAGCGGCTCTGCATTTCGGTTTGGTAGGAACAGCGCATGCAACTAAATCCCAGTGCAACTGTACATTGGTGGCTCTAACGGACACTGATGGTAAATTATAATATTTGCATTACAGAAGCACCTGATCCATTTGAGGCCAGGGCTCAAATGTGTGACTGTGTGTACAGTCCTTACAGCTTGCACTCTAAGTAGAATGAACAGGCAAAAGGCAGGAAACTGAGGCACAAGGAGGGGAAGGCAAGTTGTCCATGGTTACCCGGCAGATCAGTGTCAGGGCTAGGAATAGATCCCAGATCTCCTGAGTGCTAGTCTAGTACACTGTCCACTGCTGCCTCTCATCTAGTCCCTACCTTTGCCTCTTCAAATGCTGGCCTTGACATGGAAAGTCATGGCACGTCTAGGCCGTGAATCAGGGAAGAGCTCCACATGGGCTGTGCCTGGGAACGGAGAAAGCCCGTGATGAAATATACATGATGTCTCCTAAGCCCCATGGACAGGAAGGAAAATGATAGGGGCACAGCTGGCACCGTTGGTCATTATTCATTCTCTGCACGGACGTGCCTTAACCCCACTACGACCATGCTACGTCTCGCACCCCCGCACCCCGCGTGGCTCAGTGACCACGCGAGGGGCTGGACTGTGCTTTTGACTTTCACGGCTGTGCGTAGGGGCCTAAGGGGATGCGCCCCCAGTGCCTGCAGGCCTCACTTAAAGGCAGGACATGACTGCAGCCCTGCGTTTTTCCCGACAACACACACACACACCTATGGAGCTCTCAGGCTGTCAGACGTCTGCCCCAAAACAACCCCTCCCCACAGGTACTGTGACTTTAAAAAGCAATTCCCTCTGCCTGGCAATTAGAGCATCCCTGCATTTCCTTTCCTGTCCCAGAGGAGCAGGCTGGAACTGAATTGTCCAGCCATATTCCCCCGTGTCTGGGTTAAGGGCAAAGTGTGTGCAACCCTAGCGTGCTTCTCTCACCTTGCCCTACACATGGAGCCTCAACCCCCCCAAAAAATCTGGGGATGAGGGTGGGAAGGGGCGGTGTGGGGAAAGGGTGCCCCTCTACACTGACAGAGAAGCACTCACAGATCCCTGGGGGATGATGCTGTCCTGTGTAACACACCCTACCACCTAGTTTATTTTTGACTAATCTTAAGGATTGTAGGAAATGCCAGGGCAGCTCGAATCAGAGGAAGATGCAAAAAACCCTGATGTATTGAGCAATTGTGCCCACCAAGAAAATTTCTTCCTGACCCCTGTCCGTTAGTGATTGCCCTGCAGCATGGGAGTTTATATCCCCTTCCAAGCTTTTTATTTAAAACAATTCTGTTAAATGTAACTGGACGTTCTCATTGTATCCACACAAATGTCCAGTCCTTTTTTTAAATCCTGCTAAGCTCTCAGTCTGGAAAGAATGGCAGAGTCCCACAGGTTAATTATGCATTATGTAAAAATCAATCTCTATATATTTCTTAAATTTGCAGCAGCCTTTCATTTTCATTGCATGCCCCCTCGTTCCTCTATTATGTGAGGGTTAACAGGGGCACAGCACATGCAACTAACTAGTAACAACGCGTACTGGATTTACCTTTCTCAATACATCGCTCCCCTATATAGATTTTACATTCCCTCTTTCAACTACACAATTTCTCCAGCCACACTTTCACATGCCCGGCTATGAATATTAGACTGGCAAAACAATCTACTCCATGCTAACAGATATATATTTTTATGACATGCCATGAAATAGACATTTCTAGGTACTGTTTACTTTTGAAATGTAGCATTTGCTTCTGAAATTACTTTGTATTTTATCAAACATTTGTTGCCTTCTGGCTCTTGACACCTTTTTAACATACTGATCTGTTTCTATTCATATTTTAGCCACCATAGTAAAAAAAACAAACAAAAAAATGCAACAAATAAAGTCTGCTATGGATTGGAAATGCACCACTGCTATTTTTGATTCTGGTATGATCATTGCAAAAGCAGTCTTCTTATACGTCATATCTAACTACACACAAAAGCATAATGTTTGTATTTGATTTAAAGTCAGTTTCCAGCAAAAATCTGAAACCTTCGGACATATATTCCCCTCTGCTCTACTTTGTTCAAAATGGATTTCACTTTGCTTCTCTTTTGAATTTAAATTATTTGTTTTATTTGTTGTAGGCTTTAGTTTTCTCCCCTTTAACGGGAAGGATTTTATATTTTTATCACATATTTCACGTGGGGGGGATCTCACAGCACTTTACACACTTAACTGTCTGTGTAAAATTACAACAAATAAATGTGGATACATTAATGTAAGCCCCACACCCAGCTCAGCCAAACAGAATCTATTAAAGATCTGATTTAATTTAAATAAAATCTCCAATTTCTCTGTAATTTAAGCATCATCCTTGCTGAGTTATTAATTGAAAAAACATGACCCTGCAATTTAATTGGCAGCTGGCTTTCTAGTTACTTTTTTTTTTTTAACCAAAACAATTCTAAAGTTTATGGGCTAGATTCTTAGCTAGTGTACATTGCTGTAATTCCACTGACTTTAATGAAGTTACTCCCGCTGAAGATGTTCCTTATTGACTTCAACGGAGCCAGATCCGTTTTCGCCAGCTGGGGATCTGGTCATGAGTTATTGACAATCAGACAACTTACAGCCTGCATTGAAATTTACAAGTTGCTGGGTAGCTCACCCCTAATATGGAAAACATTGACTGAAGCAATTCAGGGGGAAAAAAGAAGGATAAGAATGTTTAGAGAGCAACTGGATCAAATTCCCCAGATCTGGAGACATCAGTCATTTGATGCCAGCCCCAGCTAGCAATATTTTCTACATTCTATAGGCTGGGATCTCAAAAAGGTAAAACATTTTAGAGTTCAAACAAACAAAAAACAAACAAAAACTTGTAACTTACCAAATACTTCGAGTCCAACTCGAACAATTTACTGCTCCCCCACCCACCCCCACCCATCCAAATCTGTACCTCCTACAGATTGTTCCCCCCTTGAAAGAAGCCAAGAGCATTTTATAGAATAAAAGCTGGTGTGGTATCCGCCCACAGCATGATGTCTGAAAATGAGTATTCATAAGCGTTTAAGAGCTGTGGCAAGGTAGGGCCCATCCCCCCCCACACACACACCCTGCCGCCCCTCACATGAGTGTGCACATTTCAGATCGCAGATTAAACTTTTTTTTTTGCTTGTTGTTCTTTTTCTCTCCCCCCGCAGCCCCCTTCCCATGAAAACATTTTTTTAAATGTTCAACTGAGAGTCTCAAATATCCCCCCCTCCCCCGCCACACCCCTTCTCCCTGCAGTAACAGTTTTTGAAAAGACTCGGAAACCAGTATGTTTCTGCAAAGAGTTTATCAAATTACATTTGGTGACAAAGAGCTAAAGTGCATTTTCTTGAAGGCTTGACAATTGGGGATCCATCAAGGAAATGAAAAGAATGACAGAAAACCAAAGGCTTTTGTCAAATGTAGAAACAGCCGCGTGAAAGGCAAGGATTTGAGGCCATTTGGGTGGGTTTTCTTGATTTTTGTTTTGGTTTTATTTCATTTTAATATCTCTCTTGCATAAAAGTTCTAGCCCTGGGGAAGGAGGCAAATTCGGGGGGTGTAAAATTCATGAGCTCTTCTCGTTTTAAACAAGATGTCAGTGTTCAAAGGGGGGGGGGCTTTAGAAATGTGACGCTTCCAAGATAATGACTGATCACTTTAAGATTGCATGGGAACAGGTGATATTTTTCCCCTCCTTTCCTTCATTGCTTTTCTCCCTATCTGTCTTTTGTTTCACAGGATACTAACGAGAGAAAGGAGCCAGATCATTTTGATATTCTTCTTTTTGTGTGTGTGTTCTCTGGAGAAGAATGCAGCATGGAAGAATTCCAAACTTTGTTCGAGACGGTGGCTAAAGAGCTACAAAAGCAACCCCAAAAAGGGGCAAGGTGTCTCCCTTCTTTTCTTCCTACGGCGAAACCTGTCCCGAGTGACCAGCTACAATCAGCGGCTTTGCAGAATTAGACTTGACACTGTGCTTCAAGAAAACTGTATTGGGGGCCTTGTATTGGGAACGGGGTGACAACTGGAGATGCAGCTGACTGATTCCTATTTACACTAAGACCTTTTATGTAAATGTGCGAGATATGTTATAAGATCATTTACATTCACTTTAAGGCCTCTTTACACTGCCAAAGAGGTGTAAAAGGGCTTTAGTGTAAATGGGAATCAGACCCTCAGATCCTGCTCCCTTTACAATGGGATTTCTGCAAAGCCAGATCCAGATACTTAGTACAGATTTTATCGATAGTTCCCTGTTGCAAATAGAGCACAAGGTTAGAGGGCTGGGGGTGCTGGAGAGATGTATTCAGTGAGTCCTCGCACTAACAATCTATGTATCTGCTCCCTTTGCTGCTCCTAGCACCAGAGACGGATTCCCCTCAAAGGCACAGAGGGATGCCGCCTGTTATGTACACTTCCCATCCACAGATCTACTTGCTAATGCTCCTCGCTTGAAAGGCATTTATCTTCTACTGCTTCCTGAAAGAAACATCCCACGTAAGGAGGGGATCAGCTTGGGACCTGCTCCCTATACAGGATAGCGTTTGAGGCCAGACATTTTTGCACCGCTGCTCCTTTCTTGGTTAGTTAGGAACCATTTGTATGTCTCGTTTCTGTCCGGGAGATGCCGAACACACAAATAGTTCAAGCTTCTTGCTGCTGCAGATGACTAGGGAAAGACTAGTCTCTTGAAGTCTTTAACTGAAAGACCGGACATAACTACATGTTCTTAATAATCTCAGGTATAAAGCCGCTTTAAATAAAGTTTCCTGGCTTTGAGATTCTGATGGGGGAATTTCCCTCCCTCCCCCAGATTTTGAATCTTTTTCATTTTTTCCAGAGTTTTCCTCCTTTCTTTTCCATTTTTTTCATCTTCCCTTTCTGTTTCTCTCTTTTAAAATGTCCCTCTGGAAATTGTCTGGATGCCTTTAAGCCTCCCATTAAAAAAAAAAAAAAAGGGTATGAATTCTTCCTCTCCTCACACCCTTCTTCACTTTTATTCCACTGCCACAGAAATCTTTCTCCCAAATATCAGTCCCCTTTGCAAACCATCTGGCTTTTCTGCTGCCTAGATCTTCTGCACACAGCAGATAACTACTAGAAAGACGGGGCTGCCTTAGAATTTGTGCATCAGTACAAGAAAGAATGCAACTCCTGTTATTCTGCATGCTACGTGGCCTTTTGTAAAATTAAAAAGGCATAATGAGAAATATCTTATTTTGCTCTGCAGGGAAAATAAATGAGATTCAATTCCCCCGTTCATCTCAAATGAAAAGGCCAACATAATCCAAGACAAGAATTGCGAGGTAAGGCAAGTACGTGTACATATATTTTAAAGGGGTCATGGCTTGAAGATGTTACTGCAGAAATATAAATATTATATTATAAAAACACACACCCCAGATCCCTGAATATAAAGCATTGCTGATGGGACAGCTTCAAGGAGACGCAGTTGCGAGGGAATCGGAATAATTTAAACTTTGCTCGGATGGTCCTTTCGAAACCTAAGTTTGACAGGGTGCAAAGGCTGAGTGCATTTGGCTGTTAATTCATTTGTAGCTGGGATGTGCTATCCATCCCGGTGTTACCTTGCATCATTTTCCTAGTTTTCACCACTTTGTCCACCCCTTAGAATTTCCTACTCCCCTCCCCTCATTGCAAGCCTGGAGAGAAGGCTAAAAGCATGAATAGAAAGGGAGTGTTGAAGTGCGCTGGCTTTTGCGTTTCAGCCGAAGGGGCAGCAAGTGATTTCATACTGGTGACAAACAAAGGGCCGCAGACGCCATGCTTCTTAACCCACCCAAAGGGGGACCAGGCTGCCTTTTCCTCTGCCCTAAATCATGCCTTGTTTACTTATTAAATTCCTGTCACAAACAAAGGGAAGCTCAATGTGGGATTCATTGTCCCCTTCAAGGCTGAAACGCGGCCCTCAAAATGTGTGGGATTCCTCGTCAGCTCCGGGATTGGAACGCAGTCCTTTGCAGGGCTGGGGGGGATGGCGTGCGCAGGAAACCCTGGTAGGTCTCTTCTTGAGAAGCCACGACCGTGCAGCTCAAGCAGCTGCCTTCCAAAAGGCCCCCAACAAAATTTGCTCTTCATTAGTGTGTTTTTATGAGCTGGGGGTGAGAATCAGCCTCCAATCCAGCTTGGATAGTTCAGCAAGAACCAGAGAGTGTAAGATGAGGGGGAGGGATGACTTCACTATAGGCAGGGAACTTGCCTTCCTCATCCCTGCACCAAATGGGAACGGACCCTGGTGGGGACCCTGCAGTGGGCAGATCCCTGCTTCTGCCCCGCGCTGAGTTAACGAAGCGTCGTTACTGGATCAGGTCATGGCAGACACTGCTTTCTCCGGCATCAGAGCCCGACGCTGCGAGAGCGATACTTCGCCCCATTGACTCCAGCAAGGCCTAGGCACCTGAGTCAACCCGGCAGCCACTGATCAGCCTTTGGCCCCCAGCCTGTATTCCGCGCCTGCAGAACTTTAAGCCCGTGAGTAGTCCTATGAGAGTTAAGCATGTGCTTAAGTGCTTTGCTGAGTACGGCTGCGGACCAGGAAGTAAAGGCCTCTGTGACGGCAGGGTCGGTCCTCAAATCAGGAACCTTTGGAGTGAAGCTGACGGGGCGAGCGGTGTAAGTGGAGCAGAATCAGCCCCCGGGAGAAGTTCGCCCTTCGCTAATGGCTTGGTTTACAATCCTATCACACCCGCCACCCCGGCATCGAAAGACACCGATGAGTCAGAAGGGGGAACGAGGCACAACATGCCAACCCATAAAGGCAAACCTGTGGGCAGCCAGACACCCCCATGCCCCTTATCTCAGTCACCCCCCAAACACTCCCCATCCCTCTTATCTCAATCACCTACAAAAAAAACAAGACGGGATTGGGGGAGAGGCCTCGCTGATGGGCTCCAAGCTGGGTTCTGTCGGACAAAGCTGAGAAAGGCAAAGACGGAGCACAGCCCCCTCACCAAACTTGTCCTGCTGAACTCACCTGGGGGGCTGATAGCAGGCGAGTCACCGCTGATCGCAGGGTCAGAGTAAAGGAGAGAGCGGGAGGTGGCTTGGTCCAGAGACTCAGAGAGCAGCTTCCGCTCCCTTCGATCTCAGTACCTCCCTGTGTGTGTGTGTGTGTTTCAGATTTCTTGGATATATTTTTGGGGGCAATTCTTCACCATGTTTCGCTCCGTTCCTTAGTCTCACACAACCTGGATTTCTCAAATAAGTGTTCATGTTTTAGGGGGTAAAAAAGAGGTGGAACAACCTCCTCTCAGCTTGCAGCAGAAGCTCATGCGTCACTCACCTATTAGCTAGTTTAACAGACACTATTTCTTCATTTTACGCATTTCTGTGTTTCTGTCCCACATCCTTATTGTGAGTGAGTTATGGAAGGCCATTCCCAGCCCCCTTCCAAAAATAAAACTTGTAAAGCATCCTTAAAAAGAAGTGCCATTAGCAGGCAGGGGAGGGAGGGGGGAAAGGTGTTAGATTTAAAACAAGAAACTTTATCCACCTTTATCCATGTTAGAACTCAGGGAGAGAAATCCAGATTTTTACAGCAGCCAGGACTGCGTCTGCTAGGATAAAAGTAGCTCAGATATCTCATATACATGCTTATTTTGTGATAGGTAAAAAGAGCTGCAGAGATCCTAGCTAATCCTGCTGCAATGTTAGTCCAAATGTCGCTCATTGTGCTAACTGACATGCTAACTTGTGTGCTCAGCTCACAGTTCTCTCTTCCCTTGATTTCAGGGCATCTTTCTTCCCTTTATAAATCCTGGTGTAGCCTCTCCCACTGTGCAGCGATCAGAAAGCTGTTCCAGCGGAAAGACGGTATCCCTGCGGCACCTAAGAGGTGTTGAAACAGATCATGCAATGAGGGCTAGCAGTTTAGCTTGGGGTCTCCAAAAATCATTCAGAGCAGCTACCACTTGCCAGTGACAGCTTTTCTGTGTCACCTGCCGAGTCCTGAGCCCCACGGAGACTAAGTTTCACTGGGTCAATTCTAATTTTTCCAGTCTGGTGGCTCTTTTTAAAACTGCTCTTCAAACATGACTACTAATGCCTTGCTTTTCTGTAGCCCTTTGCGTCTGAGATCTCAAAGCACTTTGCCAACATTAATTCATTCAGGCCTCGCAACCCAACCTGTTGGAGGCCGGGAAGTTAACAAAGAGCAAGACAATTATCAGTCAAACACACCCATCTGTGTGAGAGAGAGAAAAGTACTGAATGTGGAACCATATTTGGTTAGTGTTTGTAAAGTGCTTTTAGATCTTTGGGTGAAATTTTATTGAATATAATAATCTGGATAAAGAGTTCTCAGTATTTTGGTGTGAAAATGTATCCATTTATCCGCTCAGTCTATGTGGTGCCCTTATTCCTTAGACCCGGACATGTGAACAATTATATTTAAGAGATCAAGACATCCACATAGGGTGACCAGATATCAAGTATGAAAAATCGGGACAAGGGGTGCGGGGAGGTCATATGTGCCCTTATAAAATAAAGCCTCAAATATCAGGACTGTCCCTATAAAGTCAGAACCCTACACCCACATAAAATACTGTGCAATACCTCGGCCACCAAAATCCATTCACATTCATTACAACGAAAACCCCATTCATCTCTCTGACCCTAGAAGCTGCTCTTCATCCTCCCAACTCCATCCACGTTCAACTTATCTCCTGTTTGAAAGGCGGCTCTCCCCTGCTGATACTCAAAGGATTGTGCTTGGCCCACCTCGCTATCAAATGACAGATAAATTAATTAGCTTTGAAAGAGGACGCGTCTCAAAGGCCGTTGACGGAGGCCTCCGAAGAGGCAGCTTTGCTCTAAACTACTAAGCCGTTCTGGCTTCTTTGCCTGACACATCAAGCAGACTTTTAGCTTTTGATTGACTGTAAGTTGGCCAGACATGGGCATGTCAGAATAAAGGTAGGGATGCAGCTAATGAACTATTTTGGGGGGGGGGTTGTTTAAACTCCTTGGAATAAATTCCCCCCTCCCTCACTTTACCCCCTTTTTCTGGAGAATGGGTATTGAAAACTAAGAAACCTGGTAACCAAAGTAATTGTCCGATGAGGCTGGAGTGTATTTGGGAGTGGGTAGGAGACTTTCCCCCTTTCCTCACTGACTGTGAAAATTCCATTTGAATTGAGCAGGATTTGAAGAGGGATGGGCCGTTCACATGGAGAACAAGAACATCTAGAGTGAGAACGGTGAATGCGGTCACCCAGCCTGTTGGCAGTGAGATAAAACGGTATGTTTCAGGGAGTAAGCTGGCAGATGGGTTGAAGACCTAATATGGGGGCCATTTATTCCACATACCTACCCACTGCAGGGTTCTGATACGTTCCTCAGGCGTCTTGTGCTGGGCCCTGCCAGGGACACGATCGATCACGGACGAGCTGGATCTCCAGGCCGATCCAGACTGGCCGGTCCCATGTTTCCAATTTCAAACACTTTCTCTCTCTTCCACTGTCAGGCTGCAAAACCCAGCGCGGGCCCTGACTTCTCCCCAGGAAAGTGCCCGGGAATGAGTGTCTTTAGCTGAAATAAAATGTCACTGGCCACAGAGTGGATCAAGGGACTTAGCAGCTCCCACGCTCAGGCTCTTGTTGGTGGCAATTCCTCATTGTCAGCAAAGGTTGCATGGTGCTGCCCAGACCCTGCCTGAATCTAGGGCCAGATCCTGCCAACTCTCACGCTCTCGGGCCCAGCACTTACACCTGCGAATGCTTCCATTGACTCCAATGGGATTTTTAGTCAGTGCTGTGGCTGCTGGTGGTTGCAGCATCGTGCATTTCAGCCTGGTGCATTCTGGGACGTCAGGGCAGTCGCATGGGGAGAAAATGCCTGGAATGGACACAATTTACACTGGGGCGGTGCGATTTACCCAGGGGTTTGCATCAGTGCAGCTGTGCTGGCGGCTAAGACCCCACCCCAGGTGACTTACACGGCCAGGTAAGGGGCACAGGGTGAAAAAGCGTCACGGTGAATAAGAAGGAGAGGGTGTAATGGACCCACCCACTAGCAATTCCTTGCTCCCCGCTGTAAGAGCAGCAAGACTGGGGAGAGGAGAATGTTGCAGCCAGGAGCTGCTGCATGGAGCCATGAGGAGATTTTTGGCTGTACGAGAGGAACTCTTCAGCTGTGTTATTTCTATTGAGGTGGGGCCCAAGGACCCCAAACAGGGCTCCATTGTGCTTGGTGCTGTACAAACAACTACCCAAAATGGCCGGCGTCTCAGGGAGAGATGGCTACATCTGCTCACGGCAGAGGGATGTGAGAGGAAGGGTGGTCCAGGGGTCAGGACTCTTGGCGGGGACTGAGGAAATGGGGGTTGAATTCCTGACTCCACCACAGCCTGGTTGTGCGCCCTTGCGTGCATCTCAATTCCTCCTCTGTAACACGGGATAACAGCATGGCCCTACCCAACAGCACAGATAGATCCATTCAAAAGATGCTCTGATGCTTTGGTAAGGGCGGGGGGTGGGGAGGGGCAAGATGTACCATGTGTGAGAGCATCACTTGGAAGCAAAGTTAAATTCACAGTTTGCTAAAGGAGTTTTTTTCAGGTATCTCCCCCCACCTCCACCTCTAGAAGGTTCTTGTTAAGTGTTGAAGGTTCTTGTTAAGTGTTGCCATTGGTCTACTGTCTTTAAAGAAAATGAGAAAATAAAGACAACTGTCCCCCTTCACCCACCCGAGGGAGCAGGGCTGGATTTAATTTCTTTTCCTTTTGTCGTTCGATTCAAAATTTCACTTTAATGACTCTGCCTCCCCATCCTGTCCTCTGCTTTTCTAGGACAGGAAAATTCCCTCTGTGATTTTTATTTTTCCCTCCTTTGTTCTCCCATCATCCCATTTATGTGATTTATTGAATTATTTTTCTCCTTGTTCCTTTGGGCTTTTTTGTTTTGGGTGGTTTTTTTGTTTTGTTTTGTTGCTGTTGGTTTGTTTTTTTTTTTGGCTTGTCCCCACTATATTGTGTTTTTGGTTTGTTTTTTCGTTTGGTCATTAACAACGTCCCATCTTTGCGTGGGAGGTGGTTCAAGAACATTTCTTCTTGTTCTTTTTTGTGCTGAGCACCAGACAGATCCTGCTCAGATTAAAATCCACTCCTGTGCTCGGTATTAAGCACAATCCCACATGGCATATGGGGTCCCGGGAACCAGACGGATTAGAAGTAAATGGGGCACACTTCCAGTTGGTGTAAATTTGTAGAGCTTGTGTAAACTGGTGTGACAGTGGAGTCAACCAGCTGGTAATATGTCCTATATTATCTTACCATCCCAGTTGGAGCAGGCTGGTGGATCTGCCTCCAGGCAGCCAGCAATGGGTGGAAATTTTTCAAAGGAAAAGGATTGGGGTATTTTTTATTTTTTTTTTTAAAAAAAGTTCTTTTTCTGAAAATAAAAAAAAATTGATTTTTTCCAAAACTTTTCATGACGTCTTGCTCCACCCCGTTCGTGAACCGGTCGTTGAATGTCTCGTGCCTCAAAATTCAATAATGGTTTCAATGACCTTGAAAAAAACAAAAGCAAAACAAAAAAATTAAAAAACTGGATTTGTTTCCAAGGCAGAGAAGTGACATCACACATTTCCAAAAACTGGTCAAGCACATCTTGGGCTCAGCTCTAATGGATCCAACGGCAGGAACCACGGCTCTGCGGCCTGGGAGCAGAAGCTGTAGTGTCCCTCGGAGGGGAAGGGAGAAAATGGCGTTTGAACAGTGGCTGGCATGTCGGGGGCCTGGTCTGTGTCTTGGGCTCCTATCATTACTGTAATGCCAAACAATGCGGGGCCTGCAATGTCAGTGGGCTTCTTTGCTGTTCAGGGATGGGGCTATCAGGGCAAGGGAGAACGTGGCAAGAAATGGCTCCAGGTACACCAAAAAAAAATAAGCACCCCCCATCCAAATTCGAGGTTCCCCTGTAAATTTTCTAGGCCCTGAACAGGAGCAAGTAGCTGAATCCCACTGAGTAGAAGCAGCTAGGGTGGCCAGACAGGAAATGTGAAAAATTGGGGTAATAGGAGCCTATATAAGAAAAAGACTCCAAAATCGTGTCTGCCCCTATAAAATCGGGACATCTGGTCATCCTAGCAGCAGCCTGTTGGAAGCCTTGCTGGGTATTTGTGCCTGGTGTGGCTGGTGAGAGCCTTGCTAGAAGAAGCAGGTAAGAGGGGCCACTGACCAAGCTCTCATTCATATGGTAAAACACTCAGGCTGCCCTGTGGAAGCCAGACCCCAGCTGAAAACTAGAGAGTGGGAGGGGACAAGAGTGTGTTTTCAGATTGGTTTTTGATACACAGCCTAGAATAAGGCACAGAGGAGCTTCTTTTAAGAGTGATGGCACTAAAATAGCCCTCTCCATTACACAGACACTAATAGGGGCTCAGTGCATTATTCCTATCAAAGTGCAATTTGCATTTACAAAGGACTCCTGGGAAATGATGGATGGGGAAGGAATGGAGAAAGCCTTGTAAAACTGAGCGCGCTTGCCTGAGAGTAAATTTCAAGTACAAGGCGTTTTTTCTTACACCTTCCTCTCGGCAGAAACTCGTGACGTCTGCTTAAATGAACATTCAGCGTCTAGCCTTTCACCCCGCAGCCCATCAATAAAAGACAGACGAGCCAAGGAGAAGGATCCTCATTTATCTTCATTAGAACTCTGGCCAGCTCCTCTGATCACCACATCATAGTAGCCAGGGATAGAACTGCTACTGTTCAACTCGCTGGCTTTCATACCCTGAGTTGTGTTTGCAAATATTTACGGGTGGGGAACCTGCTTTTCACATCACAACCACCTGCCCTGAACAGAGGGTGAAAGATAAATTCATCAGCCAAGGCTTCTTCTTGGACTGCAGTCTCCAGGAATTAAAAAAAGAAAGAAAGAAAGAGAAAGCGAACAAAGGTTTATGAGTATGAAACCCTCATCAATCATATCTGCTTGATCTAAAGCCAGATTGTGAAGCAAGGCACCTTATTAATAACACCCATGTGAGGGAACATAAAACCTGCACATGGGCAAGGCAGTAAATTGCATATACAGGAGTTGGGGGTTTGGGGAGTTGAGATGTTTTATGGCAGTGGTTCTCAACCTTTCCAGACGACTGTACCCCCTTCAGGAGTCTGATCTGTCTTGCATACCCCCAAGTTTCACCTCACTTAAAAATGACTTGCTTACAAAATCAGACATAAAAATACAAAAGTGTCCCAGTAATCAGTACTGAAAAAAACTGCCAACTTTCTCATTTTTACCATCTAATTCTATAATAATTCCATTGCAATATAAATACGATACTTACAATTCAGAGTATCGCATACAGAGCAGTGTAAACAAGTCATTGTCTCTATGAAATTTTAGTTTGTACTGACTTTGCTAGTGCTTTTTACATAGCCTGTTGTAAAACTGGGAAAATATCTAGATGAGCTGAGGTACTCCTTGGAAGACCTCTGTGTCCCCCCAGGGGTACACGTACCCCCGGTTGAGAACCACTGTTTTATTGGCCCACTCTCTGTGCCTAACTCACAGGATTAAGGGATTAGCCCTAGGCTGAAGGAAAGATTTGGCAACACTTTATTTGCCATCCTTACCCTTTTCATTAATCGTTCTATCTCATCAATAATTGATGCTCTCTTGTTCCAACGGGGTTTATTTCAGAGCCGGTCTCTGGCCTATGCTAGGCAGGAGGTCAGACTGGATGATCGCAGTGGACCCTTCTGGCCTTGGAAGCTCTGAACATAGGACTTGCTAGAATGAAGTAGGCCCATGAGCCACTTAGGGCAGGATCCTGTCTCCCACAGCTGCAGAAGGAGCTACAAGAAATACTGCATGCAGGAAGCGGCTGTGGGATAATCTGTGTCCACGTTAGGTCTCCTCCTAACCACCAATAGTTTAAGACTTTTTTAAACCCTGAAGCATAAGGTTTAATATCTCTTCCAAAATGTGTCAGCATTCACTAAAACCACTCTGGACATTCTAGATATCCATATAAATATTCGAGCCCTCTTTCAATCTCTTGGAAGTCTGAAAAGCCTTTTGAATGTTTTTGGCTTCAATGACATCCTGTGACAGTGAGTTACAGAGTCTAATGAGGCTCCATGTGACCATGGATTTCCTTGAATGGGTGGTGAATTTTGCCACCTTTCAATTTCATTGACTATCCCCCTGTTCTTATACGCAGTGTTGTTGTAGCTGGGTTGGTCCCAGGATATGAGAGAGATAAGGTGGGTGAGGTAATGTCTTTTATTGGACCAACTTCTGTTGCTGAAAGCTTGCCTCTTTTACCTACAGAAGTTGGTCCAATAAAAGACGTTACCTCACCCGCTTTGTTTTCCTTGATCTTATGCTATGAGTCAGGGACAATAGTGGTTTCTGATCTAACTGCTCGAGACCATTCATCATTTTATTTACTTCTATCAGGTCTCCTTTTATTCATCTCCCTTCCAAGGTAACATTTCCCACTCTTTCTAATCTCCTTCCTATCTAGGGTTACCAGATGCCCTGATTTTATAGGGACAGTCCTGATTTTGGGGGCTTTTTCTTATATAGGCTCTTATTACCCCTCACCTCCTGTCCTGATTTTTCACACTTGCTCTCTGGTCACCCTATTCCTATCAGAGTTTTCCCAGACCCCTGATCATTCTCGTCACCCTTCTCTGAACCTGCTCTAGTTCTGCGATATCATCTCCAGGATGGGGTAACCAGTTCTGCACACTGTATCAAGACAATGCCACCCCATTAATTTATATAATGACATTCCCATATTCTCCATATTATTCACCATCCCATTTGCACAGCCACTACCCGAAGACGGAACTTTTGTGTGCGAGCAAATTTTAACGAATCAGCAGTGCAGCAAGTAAATCATAAGGACAGAACCTGAATGGGTGTAAATGAACATCACTCCATTGACGTCAACAAAGCAATGCTGGTTTACAAGCCACTGAGAATCTAACTCATATCAGATGTGAGAAATTGAGGTTCACCGCCTTACCTGTGCTGGGCTGGTGAAAGATCATTCCTAAACTATATTCTCCAGGGCTCTGTCCTCAGTGACAAGGTTCCCATGACATCCCTGAGAAAGGAACATCCCACAGCAAAGCTCAGCCTGGGGAAAAAAATTCTTCCATCATGTATTTTCCATCCTGCTGCCTCAAGCATCATATCCTGGGCACCTAAAAGACACAACCCTAAACCAGTGATTTGCAAACTTTTTGGCCAGAGCCCCTCACACCTTTGGGTTACAATATTTGGTTGTCTCCCCGCCCTCCCCCCTCGCTTCCCTCTGCAAAACCCGACACTAGCAAAAGTAAGCCTGATAGCCTACTCATTAGCCTAACAGAGACCCTAGCAGAACTTTAGTCACATTAGCTACACATCTAAGTTCCAAATACCCAGATACTACCCAGGGCATCGGCAAGGCTTCCTGAGCTGCAGGCTGCTTCTACCTTGCTGCATTGCTAGGGCTGGGTCCATGCCTGCCCCTCTCCCCTCGGGTTTTCAGGATCGGGGGAGGGGAAGACATGTGCGACGGTCTCTGGGGGTGGGGCCAGCATAGGGTGCAGAGGCCACGGCGGATGTTAGCACTGACCCACGGGTTGGGTGGCCTGTTTTGCGGTGAGTCAGGAGGATGGAAGTGGTGCTCCCTTTCTGCCTCCCACCCCCATGTGGACTGGCCTGGGCTGCCTGGCATCGCTGCTCTCCCCTTCCCCAAATGTTCCTCCATGCCTGCCTTGGCGGCCGGGGAGGGACATGCCCCACAGTTTGAAAACCTCCACCCTAAACTGGAGGGAGCCCAGAGGGTTCATTCAACTGAGGAGCCAATGGGAAAGTCAGAGCTGAACTCTGCACAGCTCACGCATCACAAATGAAATGGATGATGAAGAGGGAGAGGGGCCTAGCAGAGACAGATGGTCCTGTGCCTAAGATGCGGGCCTCACCTAGGACTTAGCAGCTCTGTGTTCAAGTCCCAGTTTTACCACTTACTTTCTGTGTGAGATTCTCTTTGCACCCCGGGTGTAAAATGGGCAGAATAATCCTTCCGATCTCCCACCCGTCGTCTAGTTCATTTAGACTATAAACTCTTCGGGGGAGGGGCTGCCTCCCACGCTGTGTACGTACAACGCCTAGCAACCTGAGGCCTAGATCTGGCCTGGCTGTCACAGAAATGAGAACAACCTGGCTAAGCAGCAGTACAACAGAAAAGGACCTGGGGATTACAGTGAACAAGAAGCTGGATATGAGTCAGCAAGGTGCCCTTGTTGCCAGGAAGGCTAACGGCGTATTGGGCTGCATTAGTAGGAGCATTGCCAGCAGATTGAGGGACGTGATTATTCCCCTTTATTCAGCACTGGTGAGGCCACACCTGGAGTATTGTGTCCAGTTTTGAGTCCCCCACTACAGAAAGGATGTGGACAAATTGGAGAGAGTCCAGTGGAGGGCAAGGAAAATGATTAAGGGGTTGGGGGCACATGACTTATGAGGCGAGGCTGAGGGAACTTGGGTTATTTAGTCTGCAGAAGAGAAGAGTGAGGAGGGATTTGATAGCAGCCTTCAACTACCTAAATGGGAGTTCCAAAGAGGATGGAGCTCAGCTGTTCTCAGTGGTGGCAGATGACACAACAAGGAGTGATGGTCTCAAGTTGCAGTGGGGGAGGTCTAGGTTGGATATTAGGAAACACTATTTCCCTAGGAGGGTGGTGAAGCACTGGAATGGGTTACCTAGGGAGGTGGTGGAATCTCCATCCTTAGAGGTTTTTACGGTCCGGCTTGACAAAGCCCTGGCTGGGATGGTTTAGTTGGGGATTGGTCCTGCTTTGAGCAGGGGCTTGGACTAGATACCTCCTGAGGTCACTTCCGACCCTAATCTCCTATGATTCTATACCTGGCCGTGCACACCCTGAGGAGGGACAGGGCTTTTTTCGAAAGGTCTGAGGAGGGCGAATTATTTCCACTCACGCCCATACCCACGCTTGGGTATGAGGCTCTGAATCAGCTCCCCCACCCCTTACCCTGCTCTCTCATGCTCAGCATGGAGCTGCGTGAGGTAACAGGTGTTTTCCATCCCTGACTTCTAGGAGGCCGTTACTTTGTCACATCTCTTGTAGCTGCTGATTAGCTGTATGTTTGAACAAGGATTTTTCTTTCCAGACAGCACACAAAACATTGATCAAACCTGCCTGACCGAAGGTGACCTTTAGGACCGACTTACTCGATATGCCAGTGAATCCAAGAATCTCAGGCTAACATACCTATTTACACACAATGTACAACCTCACCATTCTTTTCTGTAGCCACTTGGTAACACTTTCTCCTAAATACAGCTGAGGTCATCTAGTTCTGTATCCCAGCTACGGCATTAGCTTGAACCTGAATGCTTCAAGAGCGGGAGGTGAAGGGGAAAAGTCCATAATGCTTCTGCCAAGTCGTGCAATGTTGGACATAGGAGGACATTCCTTTTCTGACGTGATCACTTTATCCTCTGAAGCATGAGATTAGTAAATGCTTTACCCTGTGTGACGGAGTCAGACCAGAAGGATATAGGAGAGTGCTGGAAGGCAGGTATATTAGTCTCAGGATGTGCAGGTCCTTGTTCCCTGGATAGCCAAACAAAGGCTACTCCAGGCCAATCAAGACACCTGGGGTCAATTAAGAACCTTCTAGAAAGGAGTAGAAACAGCTAGCCTAATTGGGACA